>JAZGUH010001002.1:0-171972 GCA_037893225.1 Hippasteria phrygiana
GGACTAATGTTTGCAAAACTCGACTGCAAAGAATATGTTGAGATCAGAACAAATTTTAATATCTAATCCAAAAATAATCTGATCCAAAAATTGTATAATCTGCCATTTCTATTAACAAAATTCTTTTTGAAATCTGGACCTTTTAGGATGGAGGTTGCACCCTCCTCCCCAAGCCTGTAACAGCTTCGCTGTAATTACAAACAGCACCCCCCCCCCCCCCCCCCCCCCCCTCCCCGAGTTATTTCCAGGAATCAGATTCGGTGGTTTTGGGTACGAATCAAATTCTGTGATTACCTCATGTCTATTTCCTGATTCTATTTCCTGACGGTATCCATCGATCATTTCTTTTTCCAAAATCAAAGCATTTCTGACTCTCCGTTTTGTCTAAAGTATGGTCGCGGAACCAGACTTACATGTATTGGAACACAATTTTTTCTCTCTCTGTTTTCCCAGCATCTATGCACACAAAACTCCAAACAGGTCAGTGTTACAGTATTTGCTAGCACGCTACTAAATACTAACCCCAAATCCATTTATTTCTGAAAATTACAGCAAAAGCAAATGATGTACATGTATACTACCTTTAACCAGATAACTGACTCATTTCAGACTGCCATCCAGAGCGGGAGTTCTTTGACCTCTTGAACAAACACACACATGAGACAAACCACCTGTTCGATGACAGGGATAAGACAAACAAGCCAATTGAAACAATACCCCCTTTTAACCAGGCAGGAATATACTCCGGGGCTTAGTAACTTCCCGCGTGTCAAAGGTCAAAATCCTTACCTGGGATTCTCATGACCATCTGTTGCCCCTCGGGGGATAGGGTCAAGTTGGCCAGCAGCTGAAGCCAGAGGGCAGCAGACGGCTGCTTGCCGGTGGACGACCGTCTGCTTGAGGCCTGCTTTCTCGGCGGGCACACTTGGGAAAAGGTTTGCAGGAAACCACTCTGGGGGATAACAAATGCTTAATCCTCAAAATAGTGATATAAAAAAAAAAAATACAAAGTCTTTTTTATAATGCCATATGCATCCGGCTGTTATTGATGGGGGAGGGGGACGGGGGATATGCCAAGAATGGGCTGTGCAGCCAAGCGTAAATGCAAACAACAGGCACCACACTGAATAAAGTGGTCCTTTTCATCGCACTTCTTTCGTGTGAATGTAAGCTTTGTTTGAAAAAGCTTTTTCTATAATATCCATTACACTCCCATTCAAGAACAATATAGTTGAAACATGAATGGATTGAGTACTTGCAGGAATGCACCTATAGAAGTCCAGCGGCCAGGTGGTCTTTTTCAAACTGCAACTATGGCTGTTGTCCGTATTCAATGGGTTAAAAAGTGCAATTTTAACAACTAAATGAAAATACCATCAAATAAACCAAAAGTGAAAATTATTGGGTAATTCCATCCATTGTTAGAGTGAAAAAAAAAAAAAAAAACTGTCAAGCATGGGATTTGAACATGCAACCTCCATACTGGTACCATCTGAGCCATCTCGCCTAATGTTGGCAGTTTCCCAATTTCTCATTATCTTTGTTCGGGGGGGGGGGGGGGGGGGGGGGGGGTACTAATCACTGAGAAGGAATAAACCCATTGTGGTTCCAGGTTCAAATCTAACTCTTTATATCAATTATCTGCCCAATCCGAACCAAAATTTGCACACTCGTGTCCCCTTGCTGCAATCTCGGCTTTTGCCGACCATTTTACCCATTTTAAGTTAAAAATCAAAGTACATACAGGGGGTTTATACATTTTCTCCACGTAAAAAAAAAAATGACTGCTGCTTCCCAGGTTGTATCGTAAAGTAGGGGCATGATCCCTGGCTATACAGACTTATGGGTTTAGGACTTCTGACAAGGCTCCCATGAACAAAGATATACGTGTGACAGGTGAGATTTGAGGAAAAATACACAACATTTGGAGGCATTTAATTTGTATGGCATTGTTGAAAAACTGCATTTTCTACCAAAAGATATGGTTCAAAATTGCACAAAATAGGGTCATTACAATTAAAAGAAGTCTGTTTCAAGATGCAGACGTCATTCTGGAATGATAAAAACAATTTAAGGACCAAAAAAATCCTCCGGAAATCTGGAAGACGTCTCACCCAAAAAAATCCCGAAATCAAGAAAAATCTGGAGAAACCTCAACCCTGGTGTGAAACTTGTGGTTCTCTCAGCTTCCGAGGTGCATCCATTTACACCGGTATAAGTTTCCATATAATAACCACTAGGATTATGTTATCCACAAATTACAATATAAGCCAGTTCGGTATTTCAACTGCGCATGTTGCACAATGACGTTTTATCCCGAATGACCCGCGTGACCTAACGCGCGCGTCTGAACACAAAATGTGGTCGCACAATGCACACGTGTTAAATTCAATCAGAATGGCGTTCGCGTAACATGGCGTGATATTACGTCAGCGATTTCATCCCGAATAACCTTTGCCCTTTGAGATACCGAACTGGCTCTTTGTTGGCAGGTAACTTCATTGACCAAAATTTCTTAGGGCTGAGCAAATCGAACTATTGATTATTCGAATATTCGACCTTCCATTCGATCAAATATTCAAATATTCGGTTGTCCGGACATCAAATTTTTGGGTAAATAAAGCATGTACAGTAGCAATCTAATAAACGTACTGCTAATTATTATAACAGATTCTTACTTTTATGACTATGGCCAGCACCAAGGAATGATTTAATAGTAAAGGTTTAGCACACATGCAAAAATGCAGGAATACTTTTTTGCCCTGGTGAGAAAATTATATTTTCCCGACAATAAGCAGGAACAGGTACATTCATCATTACATGTTTCTAACACAGATAGATAACCTGCTGTCATACAATAATTTGGACACTAACCAGTCACGAAGTCACAGATGCAATTGTATATTCTTTTGTATTTCACCTTCGAATATTCAAACTCAAAAATAAATACATTTTCAAAGTGATTCCCACAATGTCGCTTACCAGGTTGTATCGTAAAATTGGGTGTGATCCCTGGCAATACGGCATTCTGGGTTTATGACTTCTGACTAGCGCCCACCCGAACAAAGATACTGACAATTTGGGAGACCGCAGACATAGGGCAAGATAGTTCAGTTGGTAGAGAGCCGGTACGGTATTCCAGAGGTCGCAGGTTCGAATCCCGCTCCTGCCAGTTTTCTTTGTTCACTTTGAAAATGTATTCAAATTTACCTAGTCAGTTTCCCTTGGGGATTGTTTGACGAATCAAAAGTAAATATTTGAATAGTCGATAATCGATCAAATATTCGAATATTTTAATTTTCAAATATCCAAATATTCAAATATTCCGAATATTAGAATATCCGAATATTCGAATATTCCGAATATTAGAATATTAGAATTTTAGAATTTTCAAATTTCAGCACAGCTCTAAACCTCTCCGATGGGAAATCACTTCCTGAGTCTATCCCAATCAACAGGTGCTAGCAAATACATGAATGGCACGGCACTGCTGGGGTTTCACCATGACAAACAGCTGTCTACAATTACTCTTTCATGCACAGAGCTCAAGTGTTCTTTTCCTCTCCACTTCAATTACAACTCATGATTTTCACATGCCCGTATCACAGTAGGAATGGCGCCAAATGAATAAGCCCAAACAGACCGAGTGTCTCAAATACGATACAAATAAACCCAAACTACATGCAAGTAACCGTTTATATCATCCGTCTTGTGTACTTTGCTCAATGTGCCAGACGGCATAAACATCTGTGAAGCCCCGTTTATTGCACTTTGTCTTGGTCATGCTTGTTGAAAACAGTTCGTGAAGAAATTGAAGTTTCTGCTGTAAAAAGATTACTTGAAAATGAGGAACAATATTTTCAAATAAAACATTTACGACATGTGATAATTCACACCCACACACACATCCAACACCTTCCATTTGACCTCCAATTGTCCTTCTATTGTTTATACTTTAGCTTTTTTCGGATGGACCCTCATTGGTTTTTGTATACGATTTTCAACTGCGGACCTCGACACAACTGTGGACTCTATTGTCAACGACTGAATGTGAATAATACAAGCCCAGGTTTGATTATGTTGTTTGCCGAGGACTTCCCATTGTCCTGATGCCGTCTTTTGTTTGTATTTTAAACCTGTTTACAACCCCTCTCAATAATGTTCTTACAGAGGACAGCATGCCAATTAAAGGTAGTATACATCATTTGCAAACATCAGAAAACTAAACTACAGAATTATTAAGAAATACCATACTAGAATATAAGTAAATAGCAGTCTCAAGCATCCTGTGAAATCATGGCACCTGGTGTGCCGTCGTTTTCAAGAAAAGTGGAAATTGATATCGTTTTCCCAACGATTGTCGGCCAACAATCGTTGGAAATAGTCTACATGTAGTTCCCCGGCCTGATAATTCTCTGACGTCTATAAGTTGCTCCGTTTGTCTAAAGTATGGTCAGGGAACCAGACTACTAGAACAGAATTTTATCTCTCTACGCAGACTACGGTTTTCCCAGCATCTATGCACACAAAACTTTAAACAGGTCAGTGTTACAGTATTTGCGAGCACCCTATAAAATACTAACCGCCAAATAGATTTATTTCTGAAAATTACAGCAAAAGCAAATGGTGTATACTACCTTTAAGGACCTACTGTCCCCTCGTGTACCTCTGTAGTTCCCTGTCCAACCAATCCGAATATCTTTAAGAGCGTTATTAGAGGCGAATGCCATCGTTACAAGTCACATTCAGCTGATATTAACGATTACAATCACGTACTTCAACTGTTTAGATTAAGACCATTTAAGTGCGGATACCCTTTGCAACTGATAAAAGGAAATTTCCTAGACTACCATAGCATATCTAATAATAGATATCACAGGTTAAAAAAACACGCCATTTTCTGCAAAATCCCATTTAACAGAGTTAATAACATAATACTTCCCAAAACAATCCTGAGAAAATACCAACACTCCTTTGGACTTAAACACTATGTAAACATCTCTATTACAAATTACCGCAAACTGAAATAACTTTTTAGTACAAGCCGAGCTTTACACAACAAGATCGCTGCATTCCAGGTCTAATTAATAAATCAATAATCCATCAGTTTTATCTGACATTTAACATAAGTCGATCTCTTGAGAGTTATTGCTCACTTAATTGTGAGACAAATTACTCTTTTATAAAAACGAATAATAATTAACTTGGGCTGGTCTTCTTCCAATTTTCCTTCTAAAATATATCCTCCTCGCCATGATGGTTAGTCTTCTCCAAAAATTCCTTTAAAAAATATCCACCTGGCGCCTTGAAGGTTAGTCTTCTCCAAAAGCCCTTCTAAAAATTATCCTCCTCACCATGAGAGTTAGTATTCCCCAAATATTTCTTCTAAAAATATCCACCTAACCACAAAGGTTTAAGGTCTTCTCCAAAATCCCTTCTATAATTATCCTCCTAACCGTGATGGTTAGTCTTCTCCAAAAGCTCCTCCTAAAAGATATCGTCCTCGCCGTAAAGGTTTGTCTTCTCCAAACATTCCTTAAAAAAAAATGTCCTCCTTGCCGTGAGGGTTAGTCTTTCCCAAAAAATTCTTTCTAAAAAAATCCTCCTCGCCGTGAAGGTTAGTCTTCTCCATAAATTCTTTCTAAAAATATCCTCCTCACCGTGAGGGTTAGTCTTCTCTTAAAATTCCTTCTAAAAATATCCTCCTCGCTGTGAGGGTTAGTCTTCTCTTAAAATTCCTTCTAAAAATATCCTCCTCACCGTGAGGGTTAGTCTTCTCCAAGAAATTCCTTCTAAAAAATATACTCCTCGCCATGAGGGTTAGTCTTCTCCATAATTTCCTTCTAAAAAAATATCCTCTTCGCCATGAGGGTAAGTCCTCTCAAAATATTCCTTCTAAAAATATCCTCTTCGCTGTGAGGGTCAGTCTTCTCCAAAATCCCTCCTAATCGTTAAGATTAGTTTCCTCCAAAAATTAATTCGATAAAATATTCTCCTCGCCGTGAGAGTTTAGTTTTCTCAAAAAATTCCTTTGAAAAATATCCTCATCGTTGAGGGTCAGTCTTCTCCATAATTTCCTTCTAAAAAATATGCTCCCCACCGTGAGGGTTAGTCTTCTCCAAGAATTCCTTCTAAAAAATATACTCCTCGCCATGAAGGTTTAGTCTTTTCCAAAAATTTCTTCTGAAAAATATCCTCCTCACCGTGAGAGTTAGTCTTCCCCAAATATTTATTCTAAAAATATCCACCTAACCACAAAGGTTTAAGGTCTTCTCCAAAATCCCTTCTATAATTATCCTCCTAACCGTGATGGTTAGTCTTCTCCAAAAACTCCTAAAAGATATCCTCCTCGCTGTAAAGGTTTGTCTTCTCCAAACATTCCTTAACAAAAAATGTCCTCCTTGCCGTGAGGGTTAATAGTCTTTCCCAAAAAATTCTTTCTAAAAAAATCCTCCTCGCCGTGAAGGTTAGTCTTCTCCATAAATTCCTTCTAAAAAAATATCCTCCTCAGCGTGAGGGTTAGTCTCCTAAAATTCCTTCTAACAAATATTCTCCTTGCCGTGAGGGTTAGTCTTCTCCAAAAATTCCTTCTAAAAATATCCTCCTCGCCGTGAAGGTTAGTCTTCTTCATAAATTCCTTCTAAAAAATATCCTCCTCGCCATGAAGGTTAGTCTTCTCAAAAAATTTCTTTAAAAAAAATATCTTCCTCAGCGTGTGGGTTAGTCTTCTCCTAAAATTCCTTCTAAAAAATATTCTCCTCGCCGTGAAGGTCAATCTTCTCCAAAAATTCCTTCTAAAAGTATCCTCCTCGCCGTGAGGGTTAGTCTTCTCCAAAAATTCCTTCTAAAAAATATCCTGTTAACCGTAAAGGTTAGTCTTCTCCAAAAAATTCTTCTCAAAATATCCTCCTCACCGTGAGGGTCATTCTTCTCCAAAAATTCCTTCGCACATATAGTCACCTATAAACCACGAAGGTTAGTCTTCTCCAAAATTCCCTCCTTAAAATATCCTCCTAACCGTGAAGGTTAGTCTTCTAAAAAAATTCCTTCTACAAATATCCACCTAATCATGAAGGTTAGTTTTCTCCAAATTCCCTTCTAAATAATATCCTCCTAACCGTGAAGGTTAGTTTTCTCTAAAGATTCTTTCCTTAAAACACCCTCCTCAACATTAAGATTAGTCTTCTTCGAGCATTTTCGCGTTAGGTTAGCAGGACTTGAGAATGTATTTTGCATCTGTTTTTGTTTATCTTCATTTTAGGTTTGTAACTTAAATCAGTGCTTACTTTAGTTATCATTTTAATTAACGTCTTCTTCGTTAACGTTCGCTCGACCTTACGACGTTGTTACTTTTCTTTTTGAACCATTTATTTTTAATATCGTGTCTTTTTAATTTGTTCTATTTAATTCTTTCATTAACCCTAACCCCCTAGACCCTTTTTGCTAGGAACCATCCTCAATCCTCCAAAATCCTCCGATTACCCTGCCCCAAAAAATGCATTCATCCTCAATCCTCCAAAATCCTCATGTGCTTTAAACACCGTTCATCCTCAATCCTCCAAAATCCTCTGCTTGAAACACCATTCATCCTCAATCCTCCAAAATCCTCTTTTTAAAAAAATACCATTTATCCTTAATCCTCCAAAATCCTCCTTGCTTGAAACACCATTCATCCTCAATCCTCCAAAATCCTCTTAAAAAAATACAATTCATCCTCAATCCTCTAAAATCCTCCAAAACTGCAAGGAGGATTTTGGAGGATTGAGGTGGGTTAGGGTTAAGGCACCTTTTATACGTCGAATATAGCAACAGCAGTCTCTTCTATTACTCAAACTATACCTAAATTCTTAATTTTTTTATTTCGTTATAAGGTCGTTGCCAATTATGTTGTCCATATTCCTCAATAATTCTAGTATTTTAGTAATAAATATCTTCTTTTCAATTTCCTGGCAAAAAAAACTCTGATTCGTTCGTCTATTCTTTTGTCGTTATCTCCGTGTTTGTTAACTCTTGTATACCCTCATACTGGTCGTCAGGCTCATCAACAGGCACTCTTCCGAACGGTTTAAACCCCCCCTTCTCCACGGGATCCGTCTGATCGTCTGGCGTATCGCAAGGTACGTTAGGGATTGCTGTAGACTTTTGGTTTATAGCTTTACAAACGAACGTGCACAAACATGTTTTTCAACTGACACAATTGCCCTTCCTTAACCCTAACCCTGCTACATCCAACAAAACCCAACAATGGTAAAAAGTTGTTGGAATTTGTTGGATTTAGCAGTCAACACAAACTGGACATTGTTGTGTTGTTGTTGGGGCACGCTAACTAGATTTGACGTAGTCGATCGACTAGGCGCGTTCGAGTGAAAAACAGACCACGCATGCGTGATTTTTCCCCGATTTCCAGGATGCGGTGTTAACCCTGCAAATTGACTTGTGTGCAGAGTGCAGCAAAGTGGAGCCGTCAGTGCACTGTGCTGCGTCTAGCAGGGTTAGGGTTAAAAGGAAACTCGTCTCATGGGTTTGAAAATACAGTCTTGATGTTTGTTGCAAAAACAAGCAGAAATTGACATGATCCCAACTTGTATGTACTGAAATGCATGCCGTGATACACACAGCCTGCTGTTCAATCCCCACATAGCTTCACAAATACAAAACAGTGAAGCCATATGACATTTTTATGCAAGCTCATCCCAAACAAGGCTAAAAGCCACTCGAGGTATGGCGCTACAAAGGGAAAAAAAGAACCAAAGATGCAAGAGGTGAAATTAATATTCGGAAAGATTGTAAGATGAAGGGAAACATGCACCAGGCAAAGAATTCCAAGGGATACAGAACGAGGGAAGAAGCTATTGGCATAGCTTTTCGTTCTACATCTAGGTACAGCTTAGAGTATATTGGTGGGAACAGCCGGAAAGCCGAGTTTCACACTCAAACACAAGCTGGACAAGCCGGTGGAACATTTCTCATGAAAATATCTGTAGAACAGACTAAGAGTAGCAATAGATCTCCGGTGAGACAGTGATTGTAAGGATGAGCCCAACTCGGACGTCATTATGTCAGGCCTTATTGTCACAGGCAATAGCACAGAGTCAACAGTCCTTTTAAAACCTTGCCGGAATAGGTAAATACTCGAGTCCTCCGCAATGTTTGAAGAATTTCCGTGTGAGTGGCTGTAATGGATAATTACGACACATCCTGACAGACACGGCACATTCATCTACACACACATGACACTCGATACTTTGGAAACCATCACTTTTGGAAACCAATCAACGTTAGAGCAGGAGACAAACTAAACCTACAACCATTTGTCAACATTCTTCAAGAGCCTTTTCTCCCAGAACTGCCTCTTGAAAACTCTTGAAAACTCGCAGAATGCCCCCCTGCAGTTCAATGAGATATATATTACTGGTTCTGGGACTTTTTTCCATTTGATCTGTGAAATTCGAGATCACAATATCAGAAAGATCTCAGTATCCTCAAACTGCTTCCCAATGGTTCAATCTAGGGCTGTGCATCTGAACCGGGTACCTGAGTACCCGACCGCTAATGTCAGGTACCGGTTCCAGATTATGGAATCGAGTACCCGTAATAGTAAATTTCTCAGATAATGAAAAGGAAAGTTTTTCAATGTCGGTTGCGGGGAATTTTCAAAATGAAAACCAGGCTACATGGGAAAAACCAAACAGATTGACGTTTATGACGCTTGTGAAAATGCAATTTACACTGTAAAGCCATAGAGCTCACTGTACACACTTGCATCTTGCTGCATTGATGCACTGATGTGGTAGTATTTATGTGTGGACCTAATACAAACAATGTGAACAGCAATTTCCGTCCATAACCACAGTTTGAAAAAAGACCAGCTGGCCGGTCGACATCTATAGGTGCATTCTTGTGCGTACTCAATCCATTCACATTTCAACTATATGTGACCCGCTCTGCAAAAAGGGCACTTATGTTGCAAAATTTAGAAATAGTGTTTTTTATATATAGCTGGAAAGGCCATTTTATAAGCTTTCATATGGTATATGTCTGAGGTCTCTAGCATTTTGCAATCACGAGATATTTGGAAATTTGCATGTTTGTTTTCAGGAATTTCTTGAAATGACTTAAGGAGAAACAAGCCATTTAAAAAAACAAAAAGCAAAGCAATAGATGGAAGCACTCGACAAAAACACATTTTTTTCCAACTTCATTCACTGAAATCAAAGATTTTGGTTATGAAATAGAATAATATAGGTATCAAAGATGCAAAAAATTCCCTCCCTTCAAAATCACTTGTTTGAAGAATTTTTCACCCTCTTCACATTGAACGGCCCATAACTCGTAAAAGCATACAGGGACTTATGTGCCCTTTTTGCAGAGCAGGTCACATATTGTTCTTGAATGGGAGTGTAATGAATAGATAAAAACATTTCAAACAAAACTTTTGTTCACATGAAAGGGGGCTTCTAGTGCAATGAATAGGACCACTCTATTCAGTGTGGTGCCTGTTTGTGCATTTAAGCTTGGCTGCACAGCCCCGTTCTTGGCATACCAGCACCCCATCAATAACAGCCGGAGGCAAGGGCTAATTAGCCAATCAAAGCATTTCCATTCTTGTAACTCTGTGTACACGCATACTTAAAGGTATTGTACATGATTGGCCATTGTTGCAATTTTCAGAAATGGGTGGATTTGGGGGTTAGTATTTTATAGGAAATATCGTTCCACTGACTTGTTCAAAGTTTTGCATTTTTGGATGGCGAAAAAAAAACATAAGAGAAAAACGGCATAACATGTACAGAGGCCGAGGACCAAGCGGAACGTCCAAGATCCACTGCATGCACTGGTTACAACGCGTCGCTTCGATACACTACACGTGCACCTGTTTTCGGATGGTTAACCCATTTTAGACACAACACGGATTAAGTACATTCGGTCAATAGAGGGCAGTTTTCCAACGATTGTTCGGCCGAACAATCGTTGGTGCCATCATTTCACAGGACGATTGAGACAACTATTAACTTGCAGTCTAGTAAGGTATTTCGTAATAATTCAGTAAAAACATTTTTGGAGGATTACCAATCGTGTACACTACCTTTAAAAAGACCCAAATTACTGAGGAAAAAAATTGTAAAAATATACACATTTGATGCAGACAGTTACTTTCATGGTGTGAGAGATGAATTGCACAGGAAGAATCTCAGTCCTTATCGAGTAAAGAATAAAAACAAAATTCCCTTTACCTTCCAAAGAGCGTTCCTACACTCGGCCGACAAGACAGCATTACTCAGGACTGTGAACAGCCCTTTGGTCAGCTGCTGGCTCTCTCGGATCGGACCGTTAACCTGTTTCTTCTGCCGGTCTACCTGCTGGACGATGCGATGGAGCAAGGATGACCCTGACTGACCGGGTGGGCACTGGGCTAGAGAGGAGCAGGCTGTGGACAGTGACAAAATAAGGTCCACAGTAATTAAAATGGTAAAAAATGCTATAAGTGGTCGTGAAACAATGACGAGTACAGGAGAAGCAAATATTTTAATGAATTTTGTGTTTTACCGCTTGTGTCTGGCTGTTTTTGATGGGGTGCTGGTATGCCAAGAATGGGCTGTGCAGCCAAGCGTAAATGCAAACAGTAGGCACCACTCTGAATAGAGTGGTCCTATTCATCACACTTGGAGCCCCTCCCCACCCCCCCCCCCCCTTTCGTGGGAATGAAAGCCTTGTTAGAAAAATCTCCATCTATTCATTACACTCCCATTCAAGAACATGCAGTCGTGTTTTCCTATACGACTGAGGACAATGCTTTGTGTTTGCTATTATCCCTATACTTTAAAAAAAAAACTCCCATAGACTAAGCACGTATTTTTACATCCGAGGACCGATTTTAAGAAAAAGACCAAGTCCCGAGGACAAGAAAGATTCCTTTGTATTTTCTTTCTCCTCTTGTCCTACAGTACATGTACAATATAGATGAAACACTAACGAATTGAGTACATGCAGGAATGCACATATCATCAACCAGCCAGGTGGTCTTTTTTCAAACCACGGCTATGGCCGGTATCTGTATTCAAGAGATAAAAAAAAAAAAAAACCAACCTTCTCCTACCTTGATTGCAGTTTGCCGTGTAAGCAGACAGGAGAGAGAGGGTTGCCGCTAGTAACCTGTTGTCCAGGATACTCCACGACCAGAGCTTGAGTAGAACAGGCGTCAGCCCTGCTTCAAGACTATTCATCTGTATCGACAAAAGCCCAAAATTTACGTTACCAATCAAATGGGCAAATTCAACATTAATTAACCCTAACCCACCTCAAACCTCCAAAATCCTCCTTGCAGTTTTGGAGGATTTTGGAGGATTGAGGATATATGGTGTTTCAAGCGAGGAGGATTTTGGAGGATTGAGGATGAATGGTGTTTCAAGAAAAAGAGGATTTTGGAGGATTAAGGATGAATGGTGTTTCAAGCGAGGAGGATTTTGGAGGATTGAGGATGAATGGTGTTTCAAGCGAGGAGGATTTTGGAGGATTGAGGATGAATGGTGTTTCAAGCGAGGAGGATTTTGGAGGATTGAGGATGAATGGTGTTTCAAGTGGAGGATTTTGGAGGATTGAGGATGAATGGTGTTTAAAGCACAGGAGGATTTGGGAGGATTAAGGATGAATGCATTTTTTGGGACAGGGCAATCGGAGGATTTTGGAGGATTGAGGATGAATGGTGTTTCAAGCGGAGGATTTTTGAGAATTGGGGATGAATGGTTTTTAAAGCACAGGAGGATTTGGGAGGATTAAGGATGAATGGTGTTTCAAGCGGAGGATTTTAGAGGATTGAGGATGAATGGTGTTTGAAGCACAGGAGGATTGGGGAGGATTGAGGATGAATGCATTTTTGGGGCAGGGCAATCGGAGGATTTTGGAGGATTGAGGATGGTTCCTAGCAAAAAGGGTCTGGGGGTTAGGGTTAATGCTCATTGCTAATACGCACAGGCGGTGTGTTCCAGTCCTAAACAGGTACTCCTCCAAAATTGTAAATCAAAGAATTCTGTCAAGTATTGAATATACACTGTTGCCAGGGCAACAACAGGCAATTATCGCTGTGGAAGCATGTGAAGGAAGCTCGTGAAAAATCGTCCAATCACATAGTTCATTCGACAGGGAACATGTAAAAATCTGAGACAAACAGAAATTGTTGCACAAAATTCCATCGGGTTGTCTAATGGGAGTGGTTAGCCCTCAAACGGTGATTGGTCAGTTGGCGACCGATGCCAAATGCTCTATGCAAAATAAAGAAAACCTGAATGCCAGCCTGTATTAAGGTTTTCAGTGATACCACAATCAATGAGCTAAATACACTCTTTGTGACCTTTGCAAAATAAAATAATAAAACATTTCAGAAAAGAAATTATGGTCAAATCCAACAGAGAGTGACTGAGGAAGCGTCTTGAAATTTGGAAATGCTTTCACTATTCCACAGTAAACATTGCCTGTTTATAAATGGGCTATTCAAACTGGGAAATGCTGGGAAATGCTGGGAAAATCAGGTAATCCTATACGGGAAAATTGGTTTATGCCTTGCACATCTGCTTAGTCAAGACTTGTTCCAATAAGCCACTTCGGTATCTCAAAGGTCAAAGGTATAATTCGGGATACAATTGCTGATGTAATTTCACGCCATGTCATGCAAATGCCAATTCTGATTGAAGTTAAACGTAGTGTACACGATTGGTAATCCTCAAAGTTTTTTTACTAAATTATTACGAAATACCTTACTAGACTGTAAGTTAATAGTAGTCTTAATCATCCTGTGAAATGATGGCACCAGGTGTGCTGTCGTTTTCAAGAAAACTGGAAATGTATATCGTTGGAAAACTGTCCTCTATTGACCAAATGTAGTTAATAATCCATGTCGTGTCTAAAATGGGTTAACAATCCGAAAACGGGCAAACGCATATTGTACCGAAGCGACGCGTTGTAACAAGTGCATGCTCGGCCCTCGGCCTATGTACATGTTATGTGACCAATTGAAAATGATCCCATTATTACAAAAATTGGGCTTATTTTACAAGAGGGCGCTATAACAAATGCCGCCCGACGGTTGAAAACGAATGCTGTTTTTCTCTCGTTTTTTCCACCATCCAAGAACGCAAAACTTTGAACAGGTCAGTGGAACGATATTTCCTATAAAATACTAACCCCCAAATCCACCCATTTCTGAAAATTGCAACAATGACCAATCATGTACACTATCTTTAACATGTGCGCATTGTGCAACCACCTTTTGCATTCACACGAGCGCATTATGTCACGCGAGTCATTCAGGATAAAATGTCATTGTGCACAAGCGCAGTTGAAATACTGGCTTATTGTGAGAACAATATGGAAACATGGCGTGTTCCGAATTGGGAATACACCATTCCTGAAAGGAACTTTCTAAAGAACACAGGAACTTTTGACTTGAACCCTACATCCAGGATCAAATTTTCTAAGTGGGTGGGGCACTTCTGGGAGGAAATACAATACGCTTGAATTTTTTGTATGAAACTGCACTCTCCAATGGGGGGGGGGGGGGGGGGGGGGCACCGTCGGAGTGGGAGGCACTCTGGGAGTGGAAGGCACCCTAAGAGTGGGAGGCACCCTAAGAGTGGGAGGCACCCTAAGAGTGGGAGTCACCCTGGGAGTGTAGTGGCACCCTGGGAGTGTAGTGGCACCCTGGGAGTGTAGTGGCACCCTGGGAGTGTAGTGGCACCCTGGGAGTGTAGTGGCACCCTGGGAGTGTAGTGGCACCCTGGGAGTGTAGTGGCACCCTGGGAGTGTAGTGGCACCCTGGGAGTGTAGTGGCACCCTGGGAGTGTAGTGGCACCCTGGGAGTGTAGTGGCACCCTGGGAGTGTAGTGGCACCCTGGGAGTGTAGTGGCACCCTGGGAGTGTAGTGGCACCCTGGGAGTGTAGTGGCACCCTAAGAGTGTAGTGGCACCCTGGGAGTGTAGTGGCACCCTAAGAGTGTAGTGGCACCCTAGGAGTGTAGTGGCACCCTGGGAGTGTAGTGGCACCCTGGGAGTGTAGTGGCACCCTAGGAGTGTAGTGGCACCCTAGGAGTGTAGTGGCACCCTAGGAGTGTAGTGGCACCCTAGGAGTGTAGTGGCACCCTAGGAGTGTAGTGGCACCCTAGGAGTGTAGTGGCACCCTAGGAGTGTAGTGGCACCCTAGGAGTGTAGTGGCACCCTAAGAGTGTGGTGGCACCCTAGGAGTGTAGTGGCACCCTAAGAGTGTAGTGGCACCCTAAGAGTGTAGTGGCACCCTAAGAGTGTAGTGGCACCCTAAGAGTGTAGTGGCACCCTAAGAGTGTAGTGGCACCCTAAGAGTGTAGTGGCACCCTGGGAGTGGGAGGCACCCTGGGAGTGGGAGGCACCCTGGGAGTGGGAGGCACCCTGGGAGTGTAGTGGCACCCTGGGAGTGTAGTGGCACCCTGGGAGTGTAGTGGCACCCTGGGAGTGGGAGGCACCCTGGGAGTGGGAGGCACCCTGGGAATGGGAGGCACCCTGGGAGTGGGAGGCACCCTGGGAGTGGGAGGCACCCTGGGAGTGGGAGGCACCCTGGGAGTGGGAGGCACCCTGGGAGTGGGAGGCACCCTGGGAGTGGGAGGCACCCTAAGAGTGGGAGGCACCCTGGGAGTGGGAGGCACCCTGGGAGTGGGAGGCACCCTGGGAGTGTAGTGGCAACCTGGGAGTGTAGTGGCACCCTGGGAGTGGGGAGGACACACCCTAGGAGTGGTGGTAGGGCACCCGGGTGTAGGTATATTGTACACAGGTTAGGGGAAGAGGACACAGGTTAGGGGAAGGGTGCACAGGCCGGGGTGGGGGGGGGGAGAAGTTGCTTATGCCACCTTCGCTTACCTTGGCATCCAGGCTGTTACATAAACAGTTCTGCAATAGGCTCATCTGGCTAATTAGTTGTATGAGCAGAGGTTCTTCCTGTAAAAGCATCCACCGTATAAAAGGTTCACAGAAATCTAACACGAAAAATGCTATAAATGGTTCTGAAACAATGAATACATAAATAACAATTTGGATCTATCTTATGTTACAGCAATTTATCAAGACTAAGGAGAGAAAAATCATGAACATGCCCCGCCCACAAAAAGTACCCCATTCCGGTTGTGACGTCATCAGCAGTTTAAACATTCCTTGCTGGATTACGGCAGCCTTAAACCTTATTAAGGGCAAATCCATTTGGACACCAAGTTGAAACACAAAATCAAGTAATTTGAAAAAACACGCCGCTTTTCAAAACGGGAGCTATGCAGGGATTTATCAGAAAAACCTTTCAATGCACACAGACTGATGCCCGATGCCGGAAAGTGATAATGACGTGAACGAATCCGTAGTAATCCCACACTAATCCCTTATATCCGCATGGACTACAGCTGCGTGATAACGTTACCTTTTTCTTAGCGACAGGTCTTGGATGCTGCAGAGACTCAACATTGAGTTTGGCATGAGTGTGCTGTATACTGTCAACGACTGACTCAATCAAGCCAGCTGCATTTGGACAAACAAAATACAGAAGTCACAATTAAAATATAAACTTTGTTGTCTTTCTGGGACACGATACATGTATCGCAATGTTCTGTTCAGCTTCGGTTATACTATATAGTTATACTTTACTACCATATTTAGCAATGAGGGCTGTAGTTGAATCCCGATCCGAGTCCAATGCCAAAACAGTGAAAAAGTGGACTTAATTGTATTGTACAACATTTGCTTTTGCTGTAATTTTCAGAAATGAATGGATTTGGGAGTTAGTATTTTATAGAAAATACTGTAACACTGACCTGTTTAACGTTTTGTGTGCATAGATGATGGGAAATCAAAGAAAAAAAATGCTGGTCTTGTAGTCTGGTTCCCTGACCCTACTTCAGACAAAATGGAGCAATTTGTATATGTCAAGGAATTATCAGGTCAGGGAACTAGACTTTTTCCCAACAATGGTCGGCCGACCAACGCTGGAAAAATGATACAATATTCCACTTTTCTTGAAAATGGCAGAACACCAGATGCCACGATTTAACAGGATGCTTGAGACTATTATTCACTTACAGTCAAGTAAGGTATTTCATAATAATTCGGTAGTTTGGTTTTTGATGTTTGCAAATGTTGTATACAGGGTGTCCTTAAAAAGTATACCCAATTTTAAATTCATATTATCGCAAAACTACTGAATATTTCAGAAAATGACAAATGTCTGTGCGAAAGGGTAGAATGAACTCTGTCCATTGGTATAAGGTTCATTGTGTCATTGCCATGGATGACTGAACAAACAAGACAGTTATGAAAAGTACTGAAATCAGCACTGTGACAAGTTGTTTACTTGAGTGACAAAGCCAGGCAGGTGTTTTTAAGGACAAATTCTTTTGCTGAGGGCACAGCACCTTAAATTTGTCAGCTAAGTTTAACACAAAAAGAAAGGGATCAGAAAAATTGATTCATCGCCCCTGTCATCACTTTTCCAATGTGTTCAAACAGCAAAAGAAACAGACACGAAACAGACACGAAACCACTTTCCATTCATCTTGGCACCAAGTCACCCTGCACGCCCTGGCGGTTACTTATAAGGACGACTCTGAACATGTGACGGCCATTGAATCATTGTAATTACATGTTCATACCTTTCTAAGCTTACTGAATTCTAAAGCAACAGTTGGCTTTTCCCTTCTATTCCTTGGGGAAATAATAGCCACCTGTCACTCTTCAACATAAAGCTGCGGCTGTTTGGGAATTACAAACAGCCCAAATACCCAGTATATTTTTTTTTAATCCGTTGCCTTTTTTTTAAACAACAATGTTCGGTAAGTTTTGTACACAAAATTTGGGAGCCAAGGATGGTGTTCGGTATAGCCGAATGTTCGGTATAGCGGCGTTCCACTGTACTAATATAATTGACATGGTAAGCTACAACTGCAAATGGAAAGATTCTATTTTAATACCCCCACCAAAATAGTAGTCTATGGAATAGGCGCTCGTGCAACGCGACGAGCGTCTATAATATGTGTGCAGATCTGGCGATTAATTATGCAAGCCATCCGTCTCTTGACCTCTAGATTTTGACCAATCAGCCTGCTCGTTTTTTTGACCTTCGGGAAACCGCTGATCAAGGCGCGCGCGCTGCTACCCGGCCGCGTAAACATTTCTGCGTAAACATTTCTGCGCGCGCACGGAATCATGTTAAGTTGTACTGTGCGCTAGTATAGTATTGCGTTCCGCGTGCGCGCTGGGGGAGCACGCGACACGCGCGGCGGCATTTGAATTATTGTATAACTGCCATCGCATGCTACACACATACGCGCCGTGATGAATTCAGAGTAACGGGGTCAGCTGACACCCACCAACCAATCAGTACCTTCGTCCACATTTCTGATCGAAATGACGTCACAAGTTTGCAAAGTCCACTCCGATTGGTTGGCGCGCGGGGTCGCATCAATTAGCATGTCCGCATATATCAGACGTTGATATGCAATGCAATGCATGCAACGTCTGATACTCAGTCTACCAAAATCTTGAAAAATAACCATTCATTTGTGTTCCAAATTTATGGCGCAACCTTTATGTTCGAGACTTTTGTTGGGAAATGTTCATGCTATAAGGCCAAGTATAAAAAAAACACCAGTTGATCGTCCCAGTCCGCATCCTCTTTATTTATTTATTTATATATTTGTTTTTCCTCAAAAAACGCTAGATGTATTTTGTTTTATCTTGGCACCATTCTTTCGATGATCCATTTCATTTCCCGACATTTTAAACTTCTACAACGCCAGCGAGGGCAGTCGTTCATCGGCATTCGTAATATGAGAGCTGTGTGTAATGTCTAGTGGTCCCAGGATCCCTGGGCCATGTGCGTGAAAATGGAGAATTTACCAGCCGCTTTATATTCCTCAAAGTCCACGCTAGCGGCTATAAAATGAAAAATGCGATTGAAACGAAAATTTGGCGACCATTTTTAATTTAAATGCTTGCCGGCCATCTTGGAAAAAAAATAAATAAATAAAAAGGCCCCCAATCCTCCTCTTTTAAAAAAAAACCCAGACGATTAACTGATGTTTCTTTAACTTGGCCTAAAGGGGAAGAAAGTTTGTGTTTACTGTGTTTTCCTGGCACACTCTATTAAAGGTCAGTCATAGTGTACATGTACTGTATTACGTTAGAAGACAAGAGGAGAAAGAAAATACAAAGTAATCTTTCTTGTCCTCGGGAGTCGGTCATTTGTTAAAATCGGTCCTCTGACATAAAAATACCTGCTTAGTCTCTGGGAGTTTTTGTAAAGTAAAGGGACAATAGGAAACACAAAGCATTGTCCTCAGTAGTATCGAAAAAATGAATGTGTGTTCACATACATTACACGTTAAAATCTGCCTCATGTTTTACAGATTTTGCTGACATAAATCTTGAAATAGCAGGTTGTGCCACATCTTTGAACAGTTGTTATCAAGGAGGGCTGGATATTTTGTGAGATTTTGTGTTCCTGACCCATTTTGTTTGGGGTATTAAAAGTAAAATCTTTCCCTGGAAATAATTACATTTGACAGCTGTTGCCTTGGCTTGATGACTGATGGCCAGTAGATTTCTTAGAGCGCAGACGATGTTATTTTTCTCCTCAGCAGAGCCATGGCCGTCTTTGGATCTCGATAGCGTTCCGTTGTAGGCTTGAAGGAGCACACTACAAAGGAGACTACCAGTTGCTTCAGACCCTGTGGACAAAATTCATCATTTGACCATAACCTCTCATAACCACAGTTTGAAAAGACCACCTGGCCGGTTGATGTTTATAGGCGCATTTCTGCGCATACTCAATCCATTCATGTTTCAACTATATCATTCTTGAATGGGAGTGTAATGAACAGACGGAGCTTTTTCAAGCATAGCTTTCATTCACATGAAGGGGGGAGGGGGCTCCAAGTGCGATGAATAGCAGAATAGTAGGATTAATAATTTTCAAGGAAAAAAACAGGGCAAAAGCAGGACTATAGAGGACAAAGTCAGGATAAAAGTAGGACATCTGTGGGTTTTCTTGATATGCATTAATGTTCACAGCATCACAAGCCCATTCGGCATGTTCTGTAGTCACTCATAATACTTGTGCTCTATCCTCGACTTCAACTGATATAAAATAGGAATTTCAAGAAAAAAAAGTAGGAAAAGTAGGAAAAGTAGGAGCAAGGTAACAAAAATTAGGAAAGAATATAGAAAAGTGGGAATACTTGAAAGCCTGATATCTATATGGTATATTTCTTATATTGGATATATATGGCCTATATGGTACCGACACAGTCAAATCTGAAAGTACGATTCAAAATTTCAAAAATGGATGGACCTAATTGCTGAGATGCGAGTCTTATTAACCCTCCTACTGTATGTTATAACTATCAAAACCTATCAAAAAACCTAAGCCCTTCCTCTCCAACAGCTTGTGTGTTTCAACCTGAAACTCGATAGGTTTTGATAGGTAGGGTAGTTGGCTCCATTAAGCAAGCCAGACAAACAGCCCGACAGACAGACAGACAGACAAAAATGACACTTCACAACAAATATAATTATCTCTCACCTGCCTCCTTTCCCTTATCATCCAGTACATGAACCATACTCATTGTAGCATCTTCACCTTCATCCTCTGTCTCATCTTGGGCAAGCTGAAGGTCTTTCTGTCTCCACACCTCACTCCTTCTACCTTGTATCTCAGCCAGCAGCCGGGCTAGGAAGTTGAGAGCCACTATCCTCGTAGATGAGGCCGTGGGGGATTTCAGGATATGACTTACTGCAGCTGAAAAATCACAAACAAACAAACGGATGCTTTGCAACTGACGCTATGATGTTGGCGATGGTCTCAAATTGTAGCGCTAGGTCTAAGATACCCATACATGTAAGAATTACTGGATTTTGTCAATATTCCATTCAATTATTAACAAGGAAAGGAGGCGTGATCACCGGGAAATTTGGCAAACTTTAAGCCGTCACAATACAGTAGCATAGGAGAACGCACATAAAGATCAGGGTAAGAAATTTGTTGCGAGGTTTGAATTTTCTCGAAGAGTTCCAATGCTATGAAGCTGGCGATGGTCTCAAATTGTAGCATTAGGTCTAAGCTACCCATACATGTAAAATGTAAAAATTACTGGATTTGATCAATATTCCATTCAATTATTAACAAGAAAGGAGGCGCGATGGCCAGGATTTGGCAAACTTTAAGCCGTCACAATACAGTAGCGTGGGAGAACGCACACGGAGATCACAGGATATAAATTTGTTGCGAGGTTTGAATTTTCTCGAAGAGTTCCAACGCTATGAAGCTGGCGATGGTCTCAAATTGTAGCACTAGGTCTAAGGTACCCATACATGTAAACATTACTGGATTTGGTCCATATTCTATTCAATTATCAACAAGGAAAATGAAGTGCCACAACATTTCCTATTTTATGCCCCCAATTATTCTTTTTGTGAAGAAAATTTTCGTAAAATGGAATAAGTTATTCATAGTGGGTAATCAACAATGAGAGCAACACTGTCTCACAATGTACATAATGATATGGACAGCTTTTCTTTCTTTTTTTCTTGGTATTTAAGAAAGTTTACAAAGGTTAAATTTGCAAAACATTTCAGAAATTGTTTGATAAGGTCTAAAGATTTATAGATTTATTTTTTGGTTTTAACAATTTGGGTCCTTCTTTGCCTCCATAAAAAGTGGTGACAAGTCAATAGAAAATATACAATGATGGCTATTACCCTTTTTTGTAAAAAAAAATTTAAAAGATGCAATGATATCCATTTATTACATCACACATTTTCAATAATATTATCTTCAATTTGCTTGATCACACTTACCCAATGAAATCTTTCTTTTAAACCCTAACAGTCCCAAAATCTTCAAATTTTGATATGATTCTGCATGTACCCTAGGGGCTGGGGCTAAGAGAAATAGTCAAGATGCTAGCGTCAAATCAAAGCTTGGTAATACAAAGCGATAGGTGCGAGACAAGCTTCTATGTCTAAAAGCAGGGCAGATTACATTTACACAGTGTTGGATTACATCCTAGTTTGCACCTAATAGATGCGAGGTTGGTTATCAGTAACACGACGCAATCAGCTTAATGACATTGTACATGGTACATGTAAATTCCGTTGGTTTTGCTGATTGGTAGACCCATTACGAGAAGGTATTTGTCTCTACCAGTATATATTTACACAAGACAGTGATTACAGAACACGCGCACATACAGGGTGAGTCTAATAAACATGCACCCAAATACTACCCAATGTTTAGTTAAGAAATTCTGCCAAATTTGTTTTGGTTTAATTTTATGGTTTTAGTACTGGAAGAAAGCTTATATAAATGAGTCACGATCTTTTGCCTAAACACTTAAAAATGACTTGTTTTTAAATTGTTTTCTTTTTTTTCTTTACTCACCCTGTACAGTTGATTTAAAACATGCAAATGGCTTGTGATAAACATTTACAAGTACTTTACCTCAATAATGCATGCATATCATCTAAAATCCTTTTGCAAACTTTGTCAAAACACCTTCCTTTCCCATAAAATATTGATGTCCAAGCGAAGAGAAATATTTGATATTACTTGAGCATGCAAAATGTCATAAAACATATTTTAAAAAAAAATTTATCAGATGCTTTTGATTTTTTATACTGCATTGAAATATAAAAAAATCTTTACTACAAAGCTGAATATGTGCATGTTTGTGTAGTTATAAGAGGCACAAATGGCAAGAGAACTTTGAATGGATAGGCAATCTGAGCTCCCTGCAATACTGGAAGTTGATCAATGACTTCCCTAATTGCCTCACCTTGACAAATATGTAGGTCAAATCCCAATGTCTCATAAGGAAATCACAATTGCCTCTTTTTCCCTTGAAACATGTTGTCATGTTTTGTACTTGAAGGAAACATGATTTAGGATTTATATTGCATTTATTTTAATACTCCTGCTTAAAACAATAAAGTATTATCTTGACAATGATATTTTGTGTCCAGAGACAATTATTTCCCAGATTAAATATGAGAGAAAAAAATTTGAAAATGTTTGTCCAAGCTACTCCGCCCCCTGAGTGGGACCCACAATAACATAAGTGTGTGACGTAGACCGAGGCACATTACAGATTCATATCACGCGTATGCATTGAGTGTACATGTACGTGTGTGTGTGCAGAACGGCGAAAATTCTTCGTCCAAAATCTAAGCAAAATATAGTGTTTTTCGGCAATGCCGACAAGGTGTGTGGCTGCTGGGTGCAGCAAAACAATGAAGGATGGAGTAAGCCTTCATTTATTTCAAACTGATGCGAAATATCGGAGAATTTGGAAGTGAAGGTGACAAGAGCTTAGTGGTCCGGCCCCAGCAGCTTCTCAGCATTATGTAGCGACCACTTTGAGCCGTCGTGTTTCGATACTGGTATTTTCAAATCATGCGATGACCATTAAAAATATGCTCAAGTCCACTGCCATCTTAACAAAGTTCCCAGATGTGAGTAAGATATAGGCGAAAGCAGTTAAATGGCCCATTCCCCGAGGAGCCTTCGCTAAAAGGGAGAAAATCAGGGTAGGTTCGATGTTAGTTGTTGCACGTGTGACCTAGTGTGTATACGATGTACATGCGTCATTTACGGGTCCAAACTATCGAGTCGATCCATGAATTTTGGCGCCTCGGTCTACGTCACGAACAGCGCCCTCAATTTGAGTCTCAACAAATTTAAAAAAGGGGGGGGGGGGGGGGTCAATTTTTGGGTGGCAAATAATCACACTAAAATTTCCCTTGAACCAGTTTGGCTTTTAATTCACATTTAAAACATATAAATGAATTTATTTATGAAATAAAATGTGATCCGGCCAGTTTGAGAAGCATGTTTCCTTTAACCCTTGTGTCGGGCTGTTATTGATGGGATACTGGAATGCCAAGAACGGGCTGTGCAGCCAAACATAAACGCAAACAATAGGCACCACACTGAATAGAGTGGTCCTATTCATCACACTTGGGAGGCCCCATTTCGTGTGAATGAAAGCTTTGTTTGAACAAAAAACTCTATTCATTACACTCCCATTCAAGAACATAGTTGAAACATGAATGGATCGAGTACACGCAGGAATCCATGCGCGTACAGATGAAAACCGGCCAAGGTCTTTTTCAAACCGCGGCTATTGCCGTCGTCCCTATTCAAGAGTTTAAAAGTTCTGCACTAAAATCCCTTAAAGTGGGCATTGTTAGGTTTCGGAAGCCAGTGAGTGTGTGGAGTTAAGATGTTTCAAAGATGTTTCAAAGTGCACAGATCTGTGCTATTTTTGTCAATTCAAGATTCGTCTATTCAAGGCTTCAGATTGGTAATAGAGCTGTGGAATAATGTAGCTCGAGCCGCAGCCACAGCCGCAGCCACAGCCGCAGCCACAGCCAAAGCCAATTTGAAAGCCAAAGCCAATTTGAAAGCCAAAGCCAATTTGAAAGCCAAAGCCAATTTGAAAGCCAAAGCCAATTTGAAAGCCAAAGCCAATTTGAAAGCCAAAGCCAATTTGAAAGCCAAAGCCAATTTGAAAGCCAAAGCCAATTTGAAAGCCAAAGCCAATTTGAAAGCCAAAGCCAATTTGAAAGCCAAAGCCAATTTGAAAGCCACAGCCAATTTGAAAGCCACAGCCAATTTGAAAGCCACAGCCACAGCCACAGCCACAGCCACAGCCACAGCCACAGCCACAGCCACAGCCACAGCCACAGCCACAGCCACAGCCACAGCCACAGCCACAGCCACAGCCACAGCCAATTTGAAAGCAAAAGCCAATTTGAAAGCTAAAGCCAAAGTCAAAGCCAAAGTCAAAGCCAAAGTCAAAGCCAAAGTCAAAGCCAAAGTCAAAGCCAAAGCCAAAGCCACAGCAACAGCCACAGTCAAAGCCAAAGCCAAAGCCATAGCCATAGCCAAAGCAAAAGCTAAAGCCAAGTTTGAAAAATGTCCCTAAGCAACCCACCTGTGATGAGAGTCCAATGGCTGACAATGACCGGCCTGAGGTCCTGCAGTCCCACATCACCACATACAGCCAGACGAGTCAGCATAAGAGACAGTACACTCTCCCACACATCATGAATCAGAGTCCAGGTGCCAGACCCTTAAATCAAAAAGAGATCAGAACTTGATTCGGGGCTGCTGCTTAAAGACCAACATGCGGTACCTTGCGTGTACAATGCATGTTGAGTCACGCGAGCGTGGACAGGGAGACGGCCGGGGCTCTGGCTGCTCGAGGCGGAAACTGCAGGGAACGTCGTCCTGGTCTGGGGCGTGTGAGTCCGGGACAGGATTGGAATGCTCGGTGCCTTTAGAGTTGGAATGGCTCCAGCCTTCAAACGGAATTGTGCCTTCAAACCCAGCTGAATTTTCATACTAAAACTATCATCAATACATTCTTTGGCGAAATGTTCTGCACATATTTTCGATCATTTTGACAGCCTAAAATCAGATATTGTATTGTCTTCATAGCGGACCCAGTGTCGCCTTTGAACTCCATTCGGCACTGGGAATCGCAGGAAGGTTAGGTCAGGGTTTTTGTCGCTGTTCCTCGTGCAACCCCCAACTACACACGATCGAGGCATAATGATTATCTCAGAACCATGCTCATACTGAAATAATACCAAAATTAGACAAAATAGACGGGAAAACGGAGGAGTTATGTCGACCAAAACTCTTCCAGCAGCATCAACTCCACGTACGTACATGCATAGTGTTTAGCTGTAGCATCAACCGACTCTACACGTGTACGTCACAGGGTCACGTACATACATTTACATACTAATGAGCTTTCGCGAAACAGGATAAATGGTTAAGAATAACAACCCTTTTTTGTTTAATAAAAAATCCCTCTCGTCTCCAAACTAATCTCCATCAGTTAAAAGAGTATTTAAACTGTCGGAAAAGTCAAAAAAGTCAACAACAAAAAATTGGCGTTTTAGTTGCTCTTTAACAAATAAGAACTGCTTAACAATTTGCTTAGCAATGGGGGGGGGGCATGTACCCCTCTAATTCCTAAAAGGAATCTGCTTTTCAAAATATTTTCCGGGCAAAAAACAAATTTGCAACTTTTTTCATGCAGAGTTTTAATCCTAACTCCCAAGGGTACATGTACATGCAAAATCATATTAACCCTCTCTCTCCAGGTGCCAAATTGGAACCAACTACCCTATCTATCAAAACCTATCGAGTAACAGGTTGAGACACACAAGCTGTGGGAGAGGAGAGGATTTGGTTTTTTGATGTGATAGTTATAATAGTAGGAGGGTTAAAATTGGCAAATTCAAGGTTAATGTTTAAAGGTTACAGAAAAAACATCTATGAATCACAAATCCGGCATTTGGGCCTGATATGGAATGAAATAATTAGGGCTGTTGTCAACATGCGTTTTGTCGACATATTGGCGACAATGGCAGTTTCCCGACATGTCGATACAGATGACTCATTGTCGACAGAAAAACTTTTTAAAAATAAAAAAACATCACACGCAATTTCTGTGCGATAAAACGTCAATTTTGTTACTTTTTTTTTTTTTCACAAGTTGCACAAAATTAACTACCTCCATGGTGATACCTAGCGCCGTCATACCTCCGCGCTGTTCATTATAACAGTGTAGTCTTGGTCAAGAGAAATCACACTTCACCTCTGCTTTTCAGTAATATAAAAACAGAAAAGTTGTACCTGTTGTCAACATGGTCAATGCGTGATTTATTTACCCGACTCGTAACACAGGGAGCGCGTGCCGTGTGCTGATTAGACGGCACGTGTGCGAGGTGGACTCACTGAATGGCGCGATTGGTCTACTACGGCTTAATTCTTGCCCCATCTTCATGCAGACTTATTGGTTGTTCGGAGCGGGCCAGATATCACAACATTCGTAATACCCTGTGATTGGGCGACTGCACGAAACATGCCACTATCTTCTTGGTCAAGGGTAAAGCCTTGTCCAAAGCGATTTACTGGGGCAGTTCTTCTATGAAGGGACGGCGCTGTCAAAAATATCCAGCACAAGAAAAAAAAATTAGGGGTCATGTAGTGTAACCGCCTTATAGACAATGTTACGATCTTGGCTTTGTGCTTATTACTGATTTCAATTATTTCAGGGATTCTAGGACCTTTGAAGTTGAACATTTTACATTTTATCTGTTATAAGACATTCTCCATTAAAGACGTTTACACAGCTACAGTCATTACCAGTCGTCCAGTCTCTGGAGAAAAAAAATTTCATTTAGAAAGTTCAGATATTAAAAAAGACAGTATATAAAAAAATTATTAAATATTAAATTATTAAATCATCCACAGAGAGTACAAGTTGACCTGGATATGAGTTGACTCGGGTACAAGTTGACTCAGATACGAGTTGACAGGGCACATGGAGTTGGAACACCAAAATAATCACACACCATAAAACAAATTACTCCAAGCAAAGCCTCCAAGCAAAGCCTGTTATTGTTTTCGTTTTAATGTATACCCAATACTGAGAGTGCTTCCAACTCCCGCTGCCTGAGTGTCTGAGCAACATTCACTCTCTTAAGATCAATAGATCCCGCCCGCTCTTTGATCATAAAGCGGAGTTCGGTCGCAGCATAAACCGCAGTTCACATTCCAATGACAGACTATCCTGAGCAATTAGCTTTGGATAAGATACAAACAGCGTTGGCCGGCCACATTACTGATACTTTCCATTCACTGCATTTTGGTTGACGCATTGTTTTCAAAACACCACCAGACGGTTCGGGTCTTTCGGGTGGGAACAGAGTTGGAAATGGATCAAATTGTATTTATTTATTTATTTATTTTTGGTCTGAAATCTTACATTTAATTTTTACCACAAGTTCCAGGTACCCGAACCGGAAAAATGGAACCGGATATTGACGCCGGCATTCGGATACCCGGCACAGGCCTAACTTGATGTAAAACAACCAGGCCGAAAGAGGTCGCGGAAGATCTGCGCGCAGCTGGGGAAAGTCATCAGGGACGATAAAAAGTCCAATGGAAACAGCTCCTAAATGTAGAATTACCGGGACCATGCAGAAAACCATTGTGTAAACAAGGCAGTTTCCTGTATTACATCAACTACACAGCGATTGTCGCTAGCGTGCACTTGAAGATGGTGATATGGTTTCCTGTCTCTTCGTGTATAGTACACCCACATGTGATTACATTGTGCTAGCGCTTTGCAGCGGAGCGAACCGACAGACGACCCTGTACGTGCATACAACAACTACGTTTTTCGTCCGTTCGCTGCTTGAAACATGGCAGATTTGAGCGATCTTATGCTAGGTTACCGCATCTATCCTGTTCAGGTCAAAGGTGATTGTGCACAGTGCCCACAATGTGTGGCAATCTGCTAGCCTTACAAGGCGAATAAACGTTCTGTGTCGGCTATAAAAGTCCAAATGGGAACGCACGGGTAGAATTACACGAAGGCATGTCGCGGTAAGTTTCTCGCGAGGTCGCGGAAGAAAAAGTCCAATGGAAACACGGCTTCACAGACCCAAGTGGATGTAACCTCCACCACTGCCGAGACAAACACACCCCCCCATCCTTATGTCCTTCACTTTAACAACATATTACGAATTAAATGGGTAGCCTGGAAAATATTCAGCCAACAAATTACTTGGGGGAGGAGAGGCCTTGTATGGGCAATCATCCACGAGCAGTCTCAATAAAAGAAAGGAATCTGTTCTTTCAATCAACATCAATATGTGTCCAAAAGGGTCATTTTGTTACTGGATTGGATGACATGTTCTAATCAACAATCACAATCATCCGGTCCAAAGATGGTATCAGTCTGAGCTTCCCCCTCAAACTTCCTTTTATCAAAACTCGCTAAGTTCAGTTGGCTCCATTGATATTCCAGGTATTTTTCCATCCGACAATTATTCCAAACCTGGCGTTTGCATTATACTTTCATCATCCGTTTCAATTTCCCAAAGCCACAAATTAATGTCCACGCCGCCCGCGCTCGATACTTCCCCACCGGAGGAAAATTCGTCCAATCAGCCCGGTAACTCTAGATGGTTAATTAAAAAGATCCAAATATTGAAATGCGACACTGGAGCCTCGCTACTTTAACCTCCGTCCGTCTTTTCCTCCAATGCGGCGTCAGACGTCATTGTGGCTCGGTTCTATTTATTCTCCCTGTCATTCGAGATTTATCAATCAATTTTCCAGACTTCTGGCCGATCTGGCAACGGAGTAGCAGCGACAAAAAGAAAGTGTCCTGGTAGATGTCAAATTAAACACGTGAACTAAAGAAGCACTTCGGGTGCCCACAGGGCCGTCTTTGTTTATACTTCTGAACCATGTTTGAACCATGGATTGCTATTGTGACCTGCACTTTAAAAAAAAAGGTGTCTCTTGTTGCAAAATTGATTTTTTTATTTTTTTTATTTGCCGGCATGGCTGGAAAGGGGAAGAAGCGGGCTTCCATTTTGTCACTTTAGAAACATGATTCTTTAAAGATTCACGGGAATACTTGCAATTAACCCAAATCAAATGGATCAAGTTACCATTAAAAAGACTACTCAATTCAAAGATAGTGAAGGTACCATTTTGAGGAAAACTGGTTATTTATGTCAAAACTTTGATTTTAATGTGTTAAACAGCACATTTTACAAGATTCTCATGAAATCGGATATTGAAATTATTACAAAATTTGGAGAAGATAGAGCTACTACGCACGTAAATTTGCTTAACACTGGAGTTTTTCTGAACCTGTTGAATACAGACGCGGTTTGAAAAATACCTCCAGGCCGGTTGTCATCAATGGAAATAAGCCGAAAGAATTGTGTGGGGTATCCCAGCCAAATGCCAAATAAATAATAAAAAATATAAAATAATACATGATGCATAAATGTTTTGCTACATGTAGATGGAAAATGTGTTTATTGCTGCATTATTAACCCCTCCTTGATACCGGGTGCAGGGTACCAGTATGACGGGCTGGCTTGTGCAGCCAAGCGAAATGGACACAATAGGATGTGCAGCCAAGCATAACGCACACAATAACCCAATAAAGGATTGAAAATACAGAACATGCGGAGGTGTCAATTCTCAAACCGTAGCTATGGGCTAACCGACAATTTCCCACACTACATTGTAGCCCCAATGCAAACTACCCTCTCTCGTCACTCCAACTCCAACCACACAGAATAAACAATATTATTTAATCATTTCTTCACTGAACACGCGTAAATTGCCACTTTGCGGTTTTGCGGTAAGTTTTGCGATTTGGCAGTCAAAGTACCTCACAGAAGGATCTGCCAAATTTATGGCAAAAACACACCGTGCCACACTATGTAATCGAGCAGGAAACACCAAACCACACTGGTATCCATAACAAACCCTGCCAATTACTCTTTGATATACGCAGTTGGTTCGTATTTCAGAGGCTCAGTCCTGCACCTGATCGGAGCGTCTATCTTCATAACCTTCAAGCCAAACATGCGATCACCCTTTTTACGCAGGCATCCACACCGACTGTTGTATACTTTGTCGTCAACTGGGCTAATCTAGCCGGACTTGGGTTTCACTTTTAATGATCCCACTTCCCATTCTCAGTAATTGAAAATCGTGATCTATGAAACACCTGGGGGGGGGGGGGGGGGGGGGGGGGGTTGGAATAGGCTGGATTGAGAACTGGAACTGCCGAGCCACCACGGCTAGTGTCCATCATTGACTTTGATGGTGACCTAAATATATGTCAACCTGGCTGAAAAGTTTAGGGTTGCCTGCACAACCTTATTTCCGTTATTCCAACGAGTGATTCACCGTGCAGAGAATGTAAACTTTGGGAATTCACCCAGACAAAAGAAATCATGTAATGTGTTTATGTGTATCAAATTGTTTCTAAATTCGGTGCCTTTTCAATCAAGACCGAGAAACAAAGGGAACAGAAGGATGAAAAGGTCTCAAGGAAATTTGAAAAAGGAGGATGTCTCCACAAGGAAATTTGTGCACAAAGTCTATGGAGAGAATGCTCAACCTCTTGAGTACAGACGATGGCTATAGCCACGGTTGAAAAAGACCACCTGGCTGGTTGACAGCTATAGGCGCATTCCTGCATGTACTCAATCCATTCATGTTTTAACTATATTGTTCTTGAATGGGAGTGTAATGAATAGATGTAGTTTTTTTTTCAAACAAAGCTTTCATTCACACGAAAAAGGGGGGAAGGGGGAGGAGGGGCTCCAAGTGTGATGAATAAAACCACTCTATTCAGTGTGGTGCTTTGCATTTATGCTTGGCTGCACAGCCCCGGTCTTGGCACACAGCCGGATTGGTTAAATACAGCAACAAAGGAAAGAAAGTCATGTCTCCACAGGGATATACATTTTGAGCGTGTGAAGTGCCAAACTCTTGTATTAACCCTAACCTTCCCAAATCCTCCAAAATCCTCTTTGCAAAATGGAGGAATTTGGAGGATTGAGGGCACTTGGAAGTTGATGCATCGGAGGATTTTGCAGGATTGAGGTTACTAGGGGTTTTTGCCTCTGCAGGAATATGGAGGATCCAGGTTATCAGGCTCAATGTGATACATGAGGATTTTGGAGGATTGAGGTTTATACTAGGGGTATGCAAAAAAAACCTGGAGGATTTTGGAGGATTCGTGCTATGGTCCCCATAAGAGAATTTTGGAGGATTCAGGTTATATGGAGTTTTAACACTTTGAAATCAGAGGATGTTGGAGGATTCAGGTTACATGGGGGGAAAATGATGTAGAGAGTTAGGGTTAAAGAAGAGTTAAACACATTACCACAAGCCTTATTTGGCATGTTCTGTACTCACAACACTTTTTCAGAAAGCTGGATTTTATGAACTGTATTAACTGCATAGGAAAAGTACATGTACAGTCGGACTCCCTATTATCGCAACTCTATCATCGCGGCATCGGAAATTGCGTTTTTTTGCATTGCCAAAACTCCTTCGAGTGGCAATTTTTATCCACTTCATCAGGCATTATTCAATGGGACTTTCTGCTGTTCTTAAATAAATATTCACGTTTTCAAAAACTTGTAAATTTTGCCTCACCATGTCTGCTAAAAGGTACCGTCTAAATCTTTAATGGTGCTCTGTCCATGGAAGTTCCATTGTCTGCTTCCCATTCTACAGCTGCAAATGCAAAATGACGCCGAAGGACGATATTTCCACCGCGAAATCGTAAAAACTCAATCAGTAGACTTGTTTCAGTGAATTTTGTCCCCTTCCGGGGGGGGGGGGGGGGGGGGGGGACAGGGTGTTAAGAAATTATCCTGCAGGCCTAATCGTCTTTAATCAACTTCAACTTTACAGGGAAAAGGGAAAATATCAGACTTTTTCAGGGGATGTTTTGGTCAAACATTAACATTGAATACAAAAGTTGAGATCATTGTAAAAACCACTTCCCACCTACCCGCGATAATATAGAGTCTATACTATGAGCAACAGCGAGCATGTCTATTTTCACAGGCATCGCATAGGAATAAACCAAACCACCGTCGGATTTTTGTTATGTCAATGTAAAAAAGCAAGAGTTATACAAGACAAAAGACAGGACAATTCGGGAAGGTTGGTGAGCATTCTCTGTTCCGATCGGGAAACGTGATAAGTATCGCGATAATACAGCGTCCCGTCCTACATGCAAATTAGAAATTAAGGACAAACCAGAACCCACTGAAGGCATACAACAAGTCACCAATCCCTTTAAGAAGGTCGACGGAAATTGTCTTTTTGTCAAGGCCAAACATAACTGTGGCTGACACGTCTGACATTCAGACAAAGCCGGACAGGATTGCCTACCGAGCTCAACCCATTTTTCCTACTTGCCCCACTAATTCTAGTCTAAACAGGAGTGGTCAGAGATATCTAAAAATATCACAAGAACTATCACAAGAGGGCTCACTTCCTAGTATCTAGTTCATCCATCTTGTCAGAAGAATAGTTTAATATCACCAGGAGCTAATAAATAGGAATCTTGTACAATGCACGCATGCTTTAATATGTGATGTTGTTACAAGCTGCTATTTCAGCCATGTTCGTAATTAGGATCGGCGGGCCATTTAATCAGCACGAACTTGAAATACAAAAAAATAAATACTACATATAGTTCAATCATCTCTGTTGTTCATACATTAGTCTCCTTACGGGGTACCGTGAAGAAATTGTAACAATGGGGACAATGGTACCCCACGAGGGAGTCTTTGGAAATCCAGGTACCCCACAAAGTAAACGCTATGGAATTTCAGCTTTCAATAGGGACAAAGGAGAATAAAAGAACGAAAGTAAAGTCCACAATAGAGGTACCCAGTATGGGTGCATATGTGAGGATGTGTGTTCTCATATGTTGCCATTAAAACAAAACCAAAAAACCTGAATGATGAAGGAACTTAAAAGACTACCAGGACACAAGAATCAAGATTACAGCTCATAATCCGTAATAAGGAAAACAAAAATAAATTGTTTGGTTGTCCAATTGTTGTCCTCAACCGCCCGTCCCTATTTTTCGGCCCACGCCAAAATATATTTTTTTTTAAATATTTTTTGTTTCAATTTTATCCCAAAACTGGAATTGATTTCGCTGGTTGATTCATTCCAATCTTTATTTTGTTATTTGTAATGCACAAACATGACCCTACCTTTTACTCCAGAGTTTGAAAGTTCATATTCTAGTATCAGTGTGTGACTTCGCACAATAAATATCTCGATGGAAATACACGCGGTACAGAAATACACAAATGCAGCGTAGCCACTCATCAAATTTCAAATTCCCAAGATTCATCCAGTAAAATTTCCAAGAATTCCCAAGGCGATGGGAAAACACTGTGCAAAGAGCATCGGAATAAGCACTTTGCGCATGTGCAATCCATATTTTTCCCACCAAAATTCCCAAGATCTTGGGAAAAATCCCAAGGAGTGGCCACAGTGCACATATGTATAACACACGAGGCTAAAATGTTATGAAAATCGCTTTTTGAGAAATAAACTTATGAAAAAGTAACATCTCAAAATTTTTCTAATTATATTCTTTAATCACTATATATTTTAATATTTAGTTTGGATTTTTAAAAAATATATTTACACAAACGAATATTAATAAATAATCAAACAAAAAATATTAATCAACTGAACGTGTATGCACAGGGGAAGCCAAGATGGCGTCTTTAATACACGCTCAGCATTCATTGCAAACTAGGTGTAAAAGTCTTGTTTGATTTTATGTGCAGTGTGGCTACCACATCGAAACTTCGTGAGGTTTTTTGGTCGAATGTTGAGCCAGCTCAAATACAGCAGAAACACACAAAGTTCGCGTCCACCAAAAAGTGGTCCATAGAGTGACATTGAGCCCTAGGAGATAGTGTCAGCACTGGCAGCCTTAGGGGGTTGTCGGTCACTTCGCCCAAAAACCACATCGCCCTCAACCACTTCGCCCTCAACCACTTCGCCCCAAAACCACTTCGCCCAAAAACCACTTCGCCCAATTTTTAAGCACCCAAGATTTTGTTCCCAATGTGTTTGTTTTTGTTTTCTATTTCGTTTTGATGGTGCATTCAAAACTTTATTTGCGTTGTGACATCCTTTTTGTGACCATGCTTTTCTTTTCTTATTAGTTTTATAGGCAATTGACCTGTCGCCGTTTACGAGTTAACCACGCCCCTTAGACAACCCTATGGGATTTTTGTGTGGTAATTTTTGTTTGTCTCAGATTTTGCGCATTCCACGTGGAATTTTAATTGATGTGATTGGACAATAATTCATAAGCTGCGTTGACGCGATTCCACCGCGATAGGTCAATTATTTTTATCAAGTGGTCATTCAAATTATTACGATTTTATGACTTCTGACAAGCGCCCACCCAAACCCAAACAAAGATACTGACAATTTGGGAGACCGCCAACATAGGGTAGCCATGGTAGTATAGAGCGCTGGTACGGTATTCCGGAGGTTTTTATAAAAAATTCGTAAAATTTATATCGTAATTTTTTACAAACATTTATATTCTAACATCTTAACTGATATGAGGGATGATGTACAATTTATGTAACAAACTAATGAAATGAAAAAAGGGCATACGGATCGGGCATGGGCGAAGTGGTTTTTGGGCGAAGTGGTTTTTGGGCGAAGTGGATTTTGGGCGAAGTGGTTTTTGGGCGAAGTGGTTTTTGGGCGAAGTGGCATTTGGGCGAAGGGGTAATTGGGCGAAGTGGCGTTTGGGCGAAGTGGCGTTTGGGCGAAGTGGTTGAGGGCGAAGTGGTTGAGGGCGATGTGGTTTTTGGGCGAAGTGACTGTAAAGCCCTTAGGGCTACGGTATGTGTTGTTCCATCTATATTCCTTCCTCCATGGTTGTTGGGACGGAGTGAAGGACCCGGCAGCCATCGCTGAAGAGGCAGCCGTATTAAGTATATTAAACTGTTTATCGGCCTAACATTTGTGTGTTTGTTTTACTTTGTGTATGGTTTGAAGTTGGACTTCCGGGGAATGTAAAAAAAAAATATATAAAAATCCGCCCGCCTGCCCCCCACTGGTGAAGGGGTGTGGAGGACAACCAAACAATTATTTTTTTTGGCCTAAGCATAATGAACCGCAACACGGTTACAAAAACAGTGCAATTTTTCCCAATTGGTTAATCTATTTCATATTCACTGGAATCCTGAACTATTGTGATTTTTGTCTCTTAGTAATAGAGATGGGTTCCATTCATTTAATACAATTTACAATACAATTCTCCAATGAAACTGAAATTCACACTTTATGACTGGGTAAAGAAAGCATTATAAAACACAATCTTATGATTTTGTTTCATGCGGAAATCCAATTTGAGTTTTACCTCCAAGATTACATGTACCTTAATACACCCAACTGAGCAATCATTCCTGCGCTGATATTTCTGTTCATGAAGTACATGTATAAATATTTAGTCTTGGACTGACAGCCCTTTCTACGGAAGCTGTTCATGCCAGGTACAATGTACAGTGAAAAGAAATTGTATTGCGAAATAATGCAATTGTATTGTGAAATAACACAATAGTTTTGCAAAATAATGCACTAAGTATTCCAGTGCTATGAAATTAGTCACTGATATTATCCCATGGTGCACGGCATGTATTGCATTCTCTTATAGCTAGTGTGAGTTTTACAATGAAATTCATTATCCCGCTCACTCTTGTGGAGCATGAACAATGTGGTACATTCGTTTCCTGTACATGTCTATACATGTAGGGCCCAGGAAAAAATAAGTGTGGTTGGGTTGGTCAAATCACATTACTATACATCTCATACATATTCATGATAGCGAGCTGAATTCTCACTGGTCCATTCACCATCATGACCCACCCGCTATTGTTGCTGTTTACCAAGCGTGCACACGAGTATTCACGCACAGGGTAAATATACATGCGTAGTATGGGTTACCTGTGTGACAGTATACAAATAATGAATGTTTATGAGTGCGATGGTAAGAATAATTTCATGAGGTGACAGATTGAATGTTCCATTCCACGAGGCGAAGCCGAGTGGAATGGGACATTCCATCTGTCACTGAATGAAATTATTCTTACCATTGCACGAATGTGAAACATTCATTATTTGTTTTATACAACGCCTGAATAAATCCGACAGATTGCATGCATGGATTTCTTGGTGTAACGTTACAACGTGCCGTTTACCTTCTCAGTCCCGCATAAAACCGCGACAAAAAATTGTCGAGTTCCGAATCAGTTAAAGCTTCAATTGTTGTTCCTGCGTGTCTTGCAAATTCATCTAATCGTTTCACTGCATATTTGATTTGTCTCTTTGTATTTGGAGCGTCAGCATCGCCTACGAGTTCCAATATTTCGTCGTCTGTTAGGAGAACAAACCGCGGCAGTTCGGGAAACTCGGCCGCCATGTTGTGTGAATGACAGCCCTGTTGTAGCGCCACCATAGTGACCGTGAAATTAGGGAAGTTCTTTTGGTTCTATCAATGCGCGCGCACCGTTTGATAGAACCATGTGATAGAACGTTTTGGGCGGTGCGGGTTCGCGTCGTGTGATGGGTCGAATAATTCAATGCACGTGATCGACGATCCACCAATCGGATGGCTGGGATTTATTCAGGTGTTGTATAATCTACTATGCATGCGCTTTACGAAGCAATCGTGGAACTGTTGCAGGCGCGAACATCGTCCTAGCTACATACACATGAAAAGATAGTGGCACACGTAAATGCCAATCCAGGTAATCAGCGTTTTCCCAATGGAAACTGAATATGTACGAGGTAAAGTAAAACAAATAGAACATGGTTTTTTCGGATGGATAGTCGATATTATTTAGCTTCCCTCGGTATTGGAAGTTGACAAACTACAAAAAAATAGCTAACATTGACTATCCGCCCTCAAACCAGGTTATATTTGTATAATGTCGCCAACCCTACCACCTCTGATCATAAACTAACCCTGTACCCCTGTGTTAGTTGATAAAAAAAAGAAAAGGATGGCTTGTTCAGTGTTCTAGTCAGGCAAGCAATAATGTAAGCACACGCTTCTGAAAATAAATGCATTTCCTGAAATCGTACTGGGACTTCTGCATGCCATTTCCCCATGTTCTAACCATTCTCATGGGGTGACTATTCTAGCAGGTTTCTCGTGTTGATTGTATCCAAATAAAATAATAATAATAATTAGGGCAAGATAGCTCAGTTGGTAGAGCACCGGTACGGTAACCGGAGGTCGCAGGTTCGAATCCCGCATCTGCCAGTTTCTTTGTTCACTTTGAAAATGTATTCAAATTTACCTAGTCAGTTTCCCTTGTGGATTGTTTGACGAATTATAAGTTGAAAAAGTCGTATCCTCATTGAGTGTTCCCCGCAATGACGCTTCCCAGGTTGTATTGTAAAATTGGGTGTGATCCCTGGTTATACGGCATTCTGGGTTTATGACTTCTGACTAGCGCCCACCCGAACAAAGATACTGACAATTTGGGAGACCGCCAACATAGGGCAAGATAGCTCAGTTGGTAGAGCACCGGTACGGTAACCCGGAGGTCGCAGGTTCGAATCCCGCTCCTGCCAGTTTCTTTGTTCATTTTGAAAATAATAATTAGAATTAGAATTCCTGTGCATGTGGCAAATGGGCGACTCTGCCCGAAATAACCCCAAAAGGGCGACGCGCGAGTCGCCCATTTAGAGCACTTTCCCCACGCACCCTACTAAAAAACACTCCAAAGGGGCGACTTTCACAATAGGGCGACAGTTATGTGTCGCCCTATTCGACCGCGTCGCCCGAACCCACCCTTTTCGAGCATCATGTGTATCCCCAACCGGCAATTGAGGAAAATTCATTTATTTATTACACACAAATTTTATATACAAATATTCAAATGCGCTGTACAATGATTAAAAACAGGATACAATAAAATACTAAAAGTTAACCCTAATCAGTCCCAAATCCACTAATTTTAATATGATTTTGCATGCACCCTAGGGGGTTAGGGATTTAAAAGACATCAGAAAACTACTTAAATCAACACAAGATTAAACCAAGAAATGTAAATTCAATATATGGGGTTTTTGCCCTTCACCTGAAGGTTAAAAATACATCCAAAACTACTGAAAGCCCCCAACTAATAACAATACTAGTAATAACACTGTGCGTGGTATTAACCCATGCTATCAATAAAGATTACAACAAGAGGATAGGGCTGTTCATTTTCAAATAATTTTCTATTCGAATATTCGAAACTGGGTTTGACCGAATATTTGAATATTCGATACTCGCCGATCAAGTTTTACATTGCATGTAAAAGCACGCTGGTGTACATATGGCGATTGATATTATGGACCGTTCAAACGGCATTTTTTTGCATGCCCCTGTTGTATCAAGAGTTTTACGGACATGAACAATAAACCTCCGTCCAAAATAAATTACGATTGACAAAAATGCGGCATTTGACACTGCTGAGCGCTGTAACTTTTCTATTAAAATAGCATCAGATTCGTATCTGTGCGTGCATATATATCTTTTCGAATATTCAAACTGGCAAAATGGTGATCGAATATCGAATATTCGGTATATTCGGGACAGCCCTACAAGAGGAAGCTATTTTCTTTCTATTACAAAGGGGAAACTGTTTTGCCAACTAATAATTTTCAATGATCTCATGTCCCAACAGTGGAAATGTGATAACTCCAATTGTTATATCTACGTCTTGGATTTGGGCACGGGCCCTCTACAATGTTGGCTGAAGGCCAATTGGGCAGGGGCACCTCAACAATGCTTCTCACGTGCTCGTCACATCAGGAGTAATTTAATTTGGCATCGTTGTTGCCGTTGTGGAGGAGGCAGGGAAATTGTGTTCACCCGTTCTTGATGCGATGTCTAATCGATTTCTGCCGATCACGTGGTAACAAAATCAGGTTATGAACCGACTTCCACAGACTTGTTTTTCTTTGTTTATGCAAAAGAACAGCGGTTACGGTTAACCGTAACCGCAAAACATACGGTTACACGGATCATTTTAAAACCGGAAACTTGCAGCCTTACCACCAAGCGGTTCCCCGTAGAGGCCATGGTGTAATTAGATTAGTGCTTCATTAATCCATGGGTTATTTCCCAGGATATTTTAGCTTATTTGAAAGACACATGAAAAACTTACAAATGAAAACACAATCTTTACTGTGAACGGCCTTGAATTACATCGGCAAAATAAACTGACATACCTGTTGCCTCGATGCTTGAAAGCCCCAACAGTCTGCACCCCAGGACGAAGGCAGCCGTGTCGCCCGAGCCAGTCGTGTGCTTGCTGTGGGCCTGTGCTTGCTGGTACGCCTGGAAGAATCTGAAGATGTCACAGCACATTGCAAGGTGAGCGGAGAGCTGGAGGTGGATCTTGCTGTGCTGTGGGCTACTCGAGAGAGCTAGATGATGTAGGAGATTGGAGATGCCATCAACGTCCATCAGCCTTCAATCAAAGAATCATAGGATTAATAAGGTTCGATTGATGAGAAACAACCACAGTCATCTTACTCATTTTAATGTACGTGGGTGGGGTGTACAGGCGTTGCATACATTGTGTGGACCTCCTAAAAAAAGAGCTCTAGAGGTAAAATGGGGTTAGGGTTATATTTGAAAAAGTGAAGGGTAACACTTGAGGGGACCACAATCACGAATGTGGGTTGAAACATTTTTCTGGATGTGAGAAAAATGAGTATTTTGGCCGAGAATTCTTAACTACGCGAATACAAAGGAATGTCCACACAAGGTATGTAATGTAGAGCTGTGTGAAAATTGGGATCATTTTTCGGGCAACTTTTGGGACTTGTTCAAGAGGATATGATCATAGAGCTTAACAAGATCATGAGGCTATTCGTCACGGAATATGCGAAACACAAGTTCAAAGTGCACTCTATGCATACAGTTACGGTAATCGTATCCGCATGTGTATCCGTTGAGAAACCTCTCTAATAATTATTACACGAAAAGTATGCAAGGCATGACAACTTGCGAACAACAAAAACGGTTCAATACCTGATCAAGGTTTTAGGAATCGACTCCTTGTCAATCAAGACGGTCGTTTCTTTGGGAGACAGGGCCAGTAGGTTTCGCAAGAGACGGCAGAGGGCTGACACCAGGCAGGGGGTAGCCACGCTGACGTAGCGTCCGGTGGTGTTTGGACTGGTCACTGTGGTACGGCCAGACCGAGATGAACTGGACCTACTGGAACCTGTACCAACTGAAATAAATGTGAAGCCAACTACGGTTACTAAGAATCCAGACGTAGTGTATGAAGCCTGTGGGGAAACAATTCACAGGATTACTCGGGTTGGACTTGAACCCACAACCAGCTGCTTACTAGTGCAGACGTCTTAACCACTCAACCACCGAGCTTGCTGGGGTAGGCTTGCCGGTCCAAATCCAATGTATCAGCGGGTACCGCGTAAATAGTGAGGAATTTGCGTCGGGGATGATGTAAATTGGAAGACAGCCTTTTGCCCTTTCATATAGTGTTTTATACACTAAATCAGGAAGGGGTATTTTTCAAAATTCCTGACGCAAATTACATCTTAAACTATAATTAGTTATACGATAACCACAAATGGTGGAATGTCACCCACTCGAAGCAAATTCATGCCACACACAACATGTATTATGAGTTATTGTGTGAGTGGAACTTTTACGTTGAATTCTTCAACAGGCCGAAAGCAGAGTGATATATGCAGAAGCAGATTTTCCGGTGTTAAATGCACGCACATGGCATAACAAGTGTAGAGCACCGTGGTCCAATGGTTACCGTGTCTGACTCGCGTGCGATGGTATGTGGGTTCTGACCCCGCGGGGGGATTATGGTGCTTGTGTGCTTGGGAAAGACATTTTACTACAATTCGGTTGATTCACAACTCGGTGCGCCACCAGTGGCAACCGGGGAGAGGCCAAATACGCAGTGCATCATGGAGAAAAAGTCGACATCGCAAAACCGGAAGTGGGTATCGCCAATGCATTGACCGTACTTCTTACACCCCTTCTCCGTTATTAAAATCGATCAACTCCTCTCTCTTCTTTCCGGCACAAGGTATTCCGCGATTAGTCAAAAATTGCTTTAACTCATCCACTCGCGTTCACGCGAAATCCATACTGTTGTACTGTCCACCATCTAATACAATGCGATAGACGATAGTGGTTGGACGTCGTCGGCGCCGGCTTATACGCCAGTGCGGCTAATACGCCAACTTTAAATCTCAATTTGCAGATTTTTGCGTGCTGCGGCTTATACTCCGCGCGGCCTATATTCCAAAAATTACGGTACATGCATACATCAACCCACTACACACTGAATGGCTTAAAGAAAATAATGTTGACCCCGAAAGTAGGAAATTTGCCTTTCCCGGCTTGACGCTGGCGGCGTACCGAGTTGTGAAATGACCGAATTGCCTCTCTCCACCCAGGAGTATGAATGGGTACCTGTGAGGATAGAGAACGGATTGCACTGATCTCGAACTGCTGCATAGAACGGATCTCATGGCCTGATGACCAGGGGTAATAATTGTATAGAGCTTTGAAGACATTTGTATCAAGCGCTGTATAAACACCACATTATTATCAAGAGAATAAATATGTGCTGGGCCGGTTTTAAACAAGTACATTTAAAACCGCCTTGGGGCCTGGACGCTAATAATGACCTGACCCGTATAATTCAGCAAAAAACTCCGAAAATTCTAACTTTCCAATTTTTTTTCTTCAAAATTTTACCTTGTTTTGTAAAACACCCCGTTAGCTATTTCATGCATATGGTTCCTGCCTCACGCGAGAAGTGCCAAAAATGTCCTCATATGGAAATTGACGCGCGCGTGTTGCACGCGCGATGTGGCGTGTTGTGGCGCAGAACACAGCAGTGCCGGTGTAGTGTGAATTTATGGACTCTAAATACGGACGCGTCGGTAATATTGCGCTTGCGTAATTAGGAGAGTGACTGCACGTGATGGTGAATTGACCAATTGAAATTCAGCTCTCACACATGAATATGTATGAGGTATAGTAAATTGTATAATAAGGCTGCAAGTATTACATGTTCCTTAATGTGTCTAAGTAACATCAAAATAGGTCTGTACCTGGATTGGACTGCATGCCTAGCAATGGAGCAGAAGACTGCTGGCCCCTCTCTGATGAAGATGAAAATATCTGAAAATTGTAGACAAACAAGGTAATTTTAACAGGAGGAGGGGGTGAGTTTGTCTCAACGACGGTGGAAGTTACCCCACCTGGGTCTATAGGTCTGAAAATTGGGATAATTTCTTTGGTATCTATTGAAGATCTTTCCACTATTTAGATCTGGACCCAGGAAAACCGTATTAAGGGTGGTGGGTCTGACAACGTATGTGGCCAACCCCACCACCTCTGGTATAACCCTTTACCTAGAGTGGCTTTTAGTGTTTAAAAAAAAAGAGGTAAAGATTTGAGGCTTTGCATGGCAGAGATACTAATAAATGAAAGGTTTGTGGAAATACCATGTGGAAATATTTCTCAAATGAGAGAATGGTTGTGTATAAAAGAACCAGGGGTATAAACTTGACGTTCCGGTCAGTATGCTCTGACCGTCTTCAGGAGAATGCCTAAACTCTAAGGCCCGAAGTCCATTTAGGGAGCCGGTATGCAGACCGGTTTAAACCGCGGCCGGTATTATACCCCTCCCAGGATGGTACAAGTCCACTTGCTCGTCAGCATTTCAAAGCCACCTTAACCCTAACTCCCTAGGGTGTGTGGAAAATCATATTAAAATTGGAGGATTCAGGACTGTTAGGGTTGAATAGACTTGCGGTTGAGCTTGGCTAGCCTGCTGCCTGATGGCCCTGCAGAGTGTTTACAGTGGGGAGTTTATTGACTGATGTAGGTGATTACTAAGGGAATAAATATGTGTTTAAAACCGCCTTGGGGCGAGGGTCATTATCCAAGGCGGTTTTAGGCATTATCCAAGGCGGTTTTAAACGTACGTTTAAAACCGGCCCAGCACATATTTATTCCCATTCATAAAATGCCTTTTTGTATAATTAAGCAAAAACCACCGAAAATTATAAATTTCCAATGATTTTGTTTAATTTGTTTTACCTTGGTTTGTAAAACACCCCTTCAGCTATTTAATGGTTCGTGCCAAGCGCGAGTAGTTGTAAACATGTCCTTATATGGAAATTGACGCGCGCGCGACGCGCGCGCGACGCGCTCACCAGGTGGTGCAGAACGCAGCAGTGCCGGTGTAGCGTGAAATTATGGACTTTAAATACGGACGCATCGGTAGTATTGCGCTTGCGTTATTAGGAGAGTGACTGGTCGCTCGAGTGTTCAACCAATAAAATGGACCAGATTTTGTAGGACTCTACATTTCGTGTGACACCGGAATTTTTTTTTAAAACCGCGCCGTGTTTAAACAACTTCCAGCCGTGTTTAAACAACTTCCAGCCGTGTTTAAACAACTTCCAGCCATGTTTAAACAACCGTTTAAACACACCCACGTGACAGGCTCTCGACCAATAGGGATAGTGAAGCTCGCTGAGGCATTTATGAATGAAGTGTGAATACTGTGTGGTCAGATCTGTTCAGCAGCAAACTCTTTGAAACTGAGCAAATGTTTAGGGCCTTTGTTAACCCTTGGAAGATTATTATCAGACTAAATCGCCCCATTGTCTGCATTTAGCAGGAGTTCACCAGCCCAGGAACTGGACACAATGGACTCCCAAACAGGGCCAGCCTTCCAGTAGAGGATCGGACGGTATCCAACCTGGTTTGGGAGGATTAAAATTAACCAGTTTGCATACCGGGAGCCGGTATACATACCGGCCCTATTTGGACTTGGTGCCTAAGACAGTTAAACCTTAAGTAGCCTAATGAGTGGGTGATGGTGTGTGAAGGTGGAGAAGTTGCATCATCATAAAAAATAAAAAAAGCAGCTCGGAGCTGTAATGCGGGCTACAGGAATGCTTGGGTAGCGCAAAATACATTTTTCTGACAGTGTGCTGACGTGACATTCCTCGGAAAATAATGTGAAAATTGAAACGTGAATGTTTGTTTCTTTTTTGAGATTGCCTGGAACTGATTGCCTGTGAAATACCTCGTGTGACATGGCCCTCGGGGTGAGGCTCTAGGAGCCCTTCAGAAGCTAAAACAAACAGATTTTGATTCTGGTATTTCATCTACGTTCTGAATTCTCAGGATGGCTGGAGCTCGTTGTCCTTGTATTGTGGCATACCTCGGGTCTTCGAGTACAAAAATCTTAAGCTCTCAAATGTTCAGATGTTGGCGGCGGCGATTTTAATTTGTAAATTAGAACAGAGATGTTCTGACTGATTTAAATTTGCTTGCCCTATTTTGGACATGCATGCATGCATCATCCCACTACATACTTAAAGAAAATATATAAATACAAATTTCAAACATAATTTACAATTTCTTGGGAAGGTCTGAAGCCACAAAACCCTACCCTTGGCTAGTGGCACGCCTAAGAGGGAGTGGGGGGGGGGGGGGGGGGGTCACGGGGCCAACCCCTACCCCTTGAAGTTGTCAATTTTTTTATTTAAAAAAATGTTTTCATTTTTAAAAAAATGTAGTGTACACGATTGGTTATCCTCCCAATCTTTTTTTACTGAATTATTACGAAATACCTGACTAGACTAAGTTAATAGCAGTCTCAATCATCCTGTGAAATCATGGCACCTGGTGTGCTGTCGTTTTCAAGAAAATCAGAATTTTATATCGTTTTCCAATGATTGTCGGCCGACAATCGTTGGAAATAGTCTAGTTCCCTGACCTGATAACTCCCTGAAGTCTATAAATTGTTCCGTTTTGTATAAAGTATCATATGATGCACGATATGGGGCAGAGGGAACCCCCCTCTTTTGTGTTGGTCATTGTGTTCCCGGAATATCAGGAATTCTTTTCAGATGTCTAGGGGGGATGTGTTAGGTAATAATAGTCTGGATAGTGTATAGGGTATAGGGACAAAAGGGGGGGGGGGGGGTACCCCTCTGCCCCATATCGTGCTAGGTATATAAAGTATGGTCAGGGAACCAGACTACTAGAACAGATTTTTTTCTTTGTTTTCCCAGCATCTATGCACACAAAACCTTAAACAGGTCAGTGTTGCAGTATTTGCTAGCACGCTATAAAAATACTAACCCCCAAATACATCTATTTCTGAAAATTACATCAAAAGCAATTGATGTATACTACCTTTAACCAGTTCACGCCGGGATTATTTTTCCACGAGGGTGCCAGACGGGCTCAGGCCTTTATCTGCGGGTAGCACAACCTGGCCTCGCTCACTGCGAGCCGGTCGCTGACAGATATTTCCGCTGGATCCTTGCCTCGCTGAGTGCGTGTATACACGTCATCCGACGCGAACTGGTTAAACATGGTTTTAAAAGATTTATGTGGCATACTTTTGAGGAGTAGGGCCTCCCTTACAAATTTATTTTCTGTAGTTAAAACTGTTCAGGGAAAACTTTTTGGGACAATTTTCAAAGAAAAGAAAAATGTTTCCCCATCCCCAAAGTCCAAACCTGGGTGCGTCACTGCACTTGGGCACACCACTTATGCCTTTTCTCTAAATAAAAAGAATGTTTTTTGTTGTTATACTGACCTGAGGCTGGATTCCATTCATCAAGACAGGCTGGACAACCGTTTCAGGACTAGTGGTGGCGCTGTTAGATTGACTGCTAACAACATCTGTACGATATGGAAATGAATAGTATACAAATGATGAATGTTTACGAGTGCAATGGTAAGAATAATTTCATTAGGTGACAGATGGAATGTTCCATTCCATCTGTCACTGAATGAAATTCTTCTTACCATTGCACGAATGTGAAACATTCATTATTTGTTTTATACAACACCTGAATAAATCCTCGTCGGATTGCATGCATGGATTTCTTTGTGTACAACGTGCCGTTTCCCTTCTCAGTCCCGCATAAAACCGTGACAAAATGTTGTCCAGTTCCAAATCAGTTAAAGCTCAATTGTTTTTCCTGCGTGTCTTGCAAATTCATCCAATTGTTTCAATGCGTATTTACTTTGTTTCTTTGTGTTAGCAGCATCAGCATCACCTATGAGTTCCTATATTTCATCGTCTGTTAGGAGAACAAATAGTGATTCGCAAACATCGACCGCCATTTTGTGGGAATAACGGCTGTGGTGCAGCGCCACCAATTGTGTGACCGTGGAATTAGGGAAGTTCTATTCAACGCGTACCGTTGAATAGAACTTCTATTTTTGCGGTGCCGTGCGTTGGTACGAATAATTCAATGCGCGTGATCGACGATCCACCAATCAGATGGCAGGGATTTTATTCAGGTGTTGTATAACAAAACATGTCGCACAGCATCGCAAACTGACACACAAGGCAGGCAAACTGTACATATCTACATTGACGTTTGCTGATACATTGTAGCAATAAGATAAAGATTTGCGGTAGCACTGTGTGGCAACTCTCTTATGTGAGTTTCTGAAAAGAACCGTGAGAACTCAAAGTTTTGAACAGTATACTCTGCCCGTCGTCAGAAGACTGACAACATTTCGGACAGTCTCCTGACGACGAGCAGAGTATACTGTCCAAAATGTTGAATTTCCCACGGTTCTTTTCAGGACCCCACAAACTCACAAACGCCCACATTTTGCAGGATTCCCAAGACGATAGTGCGAGCCCATGAGTTGGTCTAATCGTACCGTCAGAGGGCGCACTGCATGGAACGAATAAACACGATGCTAAACGGTCCATTATCGATCACTGTCGTCTTGAACCAAGACTAGGATCACCCCCGATGTCATTGCACACCTCCTCGATCGTTTGGCACAACACATCAAGAGTTGCAAAGGAATGTCTGACATAGACTAATTCCTTGAGATAGCCCCATAAGACGAAGTCACACCGTCTCCAGCGCTGTATCGACACTGGATGATGCCAAGTCGAAAGTGGCAGATTCTGAAAGTGAGTATTTTCTTTCGTATGGCGTTTAAATCTCACCCTCTTGCACAAAGCTGATGAAATTTGCTCCATCAAATTTGTCATGCCTTGTTTCCATGATCTGTAATTTTGGTTTCATTCCATTGGTAAACAACACAGTTATTTAGGATCAAAAGTAGGACATGTTGTTTTTTACACGTAGTACATCATGTCTGTATACACAATTCAGACATACCTGGGGTGGTTGCTGTAGATAGACCTGACGCTACACTACTTGATGATCCTGCCGTTGAATCCTCCACAATGCTAACTGGTTGGATACTAGCCTGACCGTAGAAGTGGCATAGGGATGAGGCTATCCCTTGGTAGACGTTGTAGTGATCAACAAGGGCTTGAAGGGCGGGCAGGCCAGTCACATACAACTGTGTCAAAGAGAATAAATAGAACATTGTAACAAACGTCTTGCTGGTTCTTGGAACATGGGTTACCCAGTGGTTGGTTTGTGACCTATGGAGCAGAAACATGGGGTGCGTTCCACTCACGCGAACAACGTGAACGTTCGCAAACGTCGGGTACTCAGGTACCCGGTTCCGATGCACAACCCTATTGCCAGCTTACAACTCCACCATGCAAAGCTTCACACAATACCTATTACCTGTAGGCTGGGATCAGATAGTTGAGTAGAAATGGTCGACTGTGCAAGATTCGGGAAAGGCTAGTCCGACAATCGGTGACAACAGGTAACTAAATAGTTGGCTAAAACACAGTCAGATGGGGTTTGCATCAACCCATGTGAAGCTCAATTCTTCCATACAACCATGCACGTTTCAATGGGAGTACCGCTGCACATGTGCAATGGAGCTTCAGACATCTGCCGTCATAGTTATCTTGTTTCGTTTGTCGCAGTGCATAATTTTCAGATACTGTTCCATTTCTACCACTGTTAAGGAAAAGTGCTGTGATAGTGTGATATGCAGCGTACGGATGTACAAACCCATGGTTAAAGCTGAAAAGACGAAACGTGTATTTTTTTTCCCAGAGGTAGGCCTATTATTATTATAACATCACATTGCACATGAGCGATATGAACCACCAGAATTAAGCTCAGACGTCCGATTGCATATATTTCTCAATACAGGCTGGTGCATACAACCTGTGTCAAAACGTGAACTAGTCAAGCATCAAGTTTTGCACACACCATTTTGTGAGTATTAAACTCAAGATTAGAAAATATGCTATAATAATTCTCTGGTTGGGCACTGGTTTTTTGGCCTTTAATCTATAAAAATCAATCACAACGGCAACCTTTTGCATTCACACGTGCGAGTTAGGTCATGCGGGTCATTCGGGATAAAATGTCATTGTGCACATGGGCAGTTAAAATACCAAACTGGCTTATTGTTTTTCCATTGTGACGTTCACACCGTTACCCAAATACACTTCGTTATCAAACTTGATTAACCCAATGGATATGGACGACAACCACAGCTGCAATTTAAAAAAGACCACCAGGCCGGTTGACGTCTATACCCGCATTCTTCTGCATATTCAATCCATTGTTTGCCTATTGTGTGCATTATGCTTGGCTGCACAAGCCAGTATGGCAATACCAACACCCTGTTATTAATAACAGCCACAAGTATCTATTCCAGGGATGTAGAATCCATCACAAGTCCCTGCAAGTCCATCACAAGCCCTCCAGTCCTAATACACCGATCCAGTAAGCCCCGCCCAGTACGCACATGGGCAATTAACACGTGTTCCTCTCCAATGCCACAGCCACGCAAGTCACATGCGCGTGCACGCATGTCAAACTTTTTTTGCACGCATGTCGGACATAAACCACGAATGTGATTGGTCAGAACGCCATCGGGCAACGCTCACTGGATCGGTCTATTCCAATCACAAGCTATTCAAATGAGCGTTGACAAAGGCATTCCTTTGTCATTGTTCATCCAGTTACTTGTGACTGGCTTTAATGAAAGGACTTCTGACTGGACTTGCAAAAGGACTTGCAAAAGGACTCGACTACAACTCTGATCTATTCATTACACTCCCATTCAAGAACAATATAGTCAAATAATGAATGGATTGTGTATGAGCAGGAATGCGGCTATTCGCATCAGCCGAGCCAGGTGTCTTGCCTCACACCGCAGCTATGACAGTCGTCTGGCTACAAGGGGTTCATGTTGTATGTCATTTTCCTGCACATTTACCTGTGTGTGTTGGTCATGTACAAGAGGCCCAGTCCAAGCCTCCTTCCCGGTGCCAAGACCTTCTTCTGCATTCCCATCAGGAAGAGGTTGACTCAGCAGGTTAACCAGCAACAATGCAGCCTGGTGATAGGAAGCCAACCCACCATTAACAGTCTGTGGTATGTATGTCTTAAAGAGCAACTCCAACGATTCCCAACTTTTCTTAGGTTTCGATTTAATTGAGAAGATAAAACAGATACTTGTCAAGATCCCCATCTTTGACGCCGGTTTTTATGTAAAAAAAGGATTTTTTGTTGCCTTTCTTTCCGCGAGTCTATCCCCAGTTTCATGAAAACGAGCATGACGTCAAAGCTCATTTACATTTAATGAATATTCATTTCTGACGTATTACCGGTGAGCATGCAACAACGTGACACGTACACAAGCACATAACATCGCGTGCAGCTTTTTACGGTACATCATCATTTTTTTTGCATTTCTCAACAGTGCCACTAGCGGCCAATTTGTGGAAAGTTTTCATTAACTCGAAAGAAAATGGTAATAATTTCTCACAAAATAACACAACATTGAGACGCAAAACAAACACGATTTTGTAATGAATAAGTAATTTATTATATATTGAACACAATAACATTTAATTCTAATACTTTTCAAAACCGTTGGAGTTGCTCTTTTAACCCCTTGCGTACGGATGACGGAATATGGCGCAAAAAAACCAGTGCCACCAGGCCAGATGACGTAATTGGCCGCTGTTTGTGCAGTTTCAATCCATTGTTGGATTAAACAGTGCCACCAGGCCGGATGACGCCATTGGCCGCTGTTTGTGCAGTTTCAATCCATTGTTGGATTATTGTGTATAGGTTACGCTTGACTGCACAAACACATTGTAGCGGTTCGCTTGGCTGCCAGAGCCGCCACGGCACCCAGACGTCTCTCGTAAAATAACCGCACTCAAGGGGTTAAGGCTGAAGTCTTGGCAAACCCCAAGACTGACCCAGGTTGCATTTCACTTTTCCAACCTTGCATTCAAGCCTGCATTGTTTTTTGGGGAGCAACGCTGTGTTGTAAATTGGGGGGGGGGGGGGGGGGGGGGGGCAATGTTTGAATAAAGTCAGTTTTATCCAATGATGGTCAGCCATCCATCACTGGAAATTGGTACACAAATTACACGTTTCTTGAAAATGACAGCACACCAGGTGCCTTAATTTCACACGATCAGGGGTGAGATTGGCCAAAAATGAAAAATCCACAAGGACCCCAGATCAACATATAGTTTGCATTTACCTAATGACACCCCCTTAAAATATGCCTTTTTATTGGTCTATATCCACTTTTACAGGTAAAACACCTTTAGGACAACACCTCAAGAATTCCAGATTGCAAAAGAGATTGTTAAAAAATTCTGAAATCCTGAAAAAAATATATCCTGAAATCGGGAAAAATCCTGAAAAAGAATCACCCCTACAGGATGCTTGAGACTATTTTTACTTACAGTCAAGTAGCGTATTACATAATTCAGTAGTTTTGTTTTTTGACGTTTGCATATATATGTATATTAACTTTAATATATTTGTTGTTTTTGAATATAGAGAATGGTTTTAATATTTACGAATGGTTTTTATCTTGTTTTTAAATATATATTTGTTATTTTTTAATATAGAGAATGGTTTAAATATTTACGAATGGTTTTTATCTTTTTTTTTCTTTTTTTTATTTCATTCCTATAATTAGATATGGTTCATAAATAAATCAATAAATCAAAATCATTTCATGTGTGGTATACAAAAGGTAAAATGGTGCCTGTACACAGATTCTTTCCTGTATCGACTGCTACTCGACTTGCTTTAGCAAAGTGAATGACAGTAAAAAAAAGTAACACACAAAAGACTTCACCTGGCGTCGCACTATGCTGCACTCTGATTGGTCCAACAGCACTCCCAATGCCACGGACCATAATCCACCTGGAAGATGCTGGCAGCCCTGCGTCATGGTAACGCGGCCGTACTCGAGCGATGACAGGGCTGTGGTTATGCCCAGGCCAGCCGCCCTGACCTAAGATAGGCCAACGAGAAAGAAAAAAATGTTCAAAATTTCAATGTGTATCAATGCTTTTATGTAGACGTTTGCAGCGACATTGCAGTATTTGAAAGTTAACACTGCGAATGGGAATGGGAAATTTTGCGAAAAGAATTCGAAGTTGCATTCGCATTCGCATTCGCATTTAGCACGCACCTTTTCCCCCTTGCAAATTCAAGTGGGGAATTATTTTTACACTTTTGAGAAAAGGTGAGAAAAATGTTTTCCCACTTTTGATTATTTTTTCCCATATTGTGAAATAAAAATGAATTCCCTGCAAAGAGAAAAAGATAAATTTTCTACTCCCAGGTTAACTTTCAAATGCAATGTACTGTAAAATGAAAAGTGGTTCTGGTAGAAAATGGCCAAACCTCATTGTGGTGCTTAAAGATGATGTTGATTGCTGAGAGAAGTCTGCGTCATTTTTTTATTTTCATGTACATTGCATATTGTAAAATCAAACAACAAATTATTTCTGCCATGAAATACCAAAAAAGTGACTTTTGAGAGCTATTTTGTTATCAAGTCCCCTCTAGCGCAGCACAGCCCACTGGTGCAATTTGTCTAAAAGTCGTCGCTGCAGACAGCAAACAAATTGACGTCACAGGATGAACTCCCCTTTTGTTCCTAGTGCTAGACACAAAAGAGAGTTCGTCCTATGATGTCAAATTTGTTGCTGCCCTCAGCGACAACTTTTAGACAAATGGCACCAGCGGGATCGACAGGACTTGATAAAAATAGCTCATAAAAATCACTTTTTTGGTATTTCATGTTTGATTTTACAATACGCAATCTACATAAAAATGAAAAATGACGCAGACTTCTCTCCCCACTGAACTTTCTCTTTAACTGTTTACAGAAAAGTGTCAACTACAACAGAGCCACATTTGCTAACCTCAGTGGTATATCAGTGGCAAGTCATGTTAATGTTTGCACATGAATCAAGATTGTTTTTGTTGTATCGATATTAAAGGTAACATACAACATTCCACTGTGAATCCCTTGTGGATCGTCACGTCTGTTTCGACGCACACTTGTTACATAGCTCCTGTTTTCAGAATGGCGTACGTAAAGAGGTCTATCGACAAAGTTTGCTTGAAGATGAATTCGTCATCCCACTCGCACTCTTGAAACACGGAAAATGTAGCGCGTCCGTGTCCCATATGCCACTCGGCCTTCGGCCTTGTGGCATATGGGACACGGACGCACTACATTATTCCGTGTTCCACTCGCACTCGTGGGATAACTAATATTATACAACACCTGAATAAATCCCAGCCATCCGATTGGTGGATCGTCGATCACGTGCATTGAATTATTCGACCCATCACACGACGCGAACCCGCACCGCCCAAAACGTTCTATCACATGGTTCTATCAAACGGTGCGCGCGCATTGATAGAACCAAAAGAACTTCCCTAATTTCACGGTCACTATGGTGGCGCTACAACAGGGCTGTCATTCACACAACATCATACATGGCGACCGAGTTTCCCGAACTGCCGCGGTTTGTTCTCCTAACAGACAACGAAATATTGGAACTTGTAGGCGATGCTGACGCTCCAAATACAAAGAGACAAATCAAATATGCAGTGAAACGATTAGATGAATTTGCAAGACACGCAGGAACAACAATTGAAGCTTCAACTGATTCAGAACTCGACAATTTTTTTTATGCGGGACTGAGAAGGTAAACGGCACGTTGTAATAACGTTACACCAAGAAATCCATGCATGCAATCTGTCTGATTTATTCAGGCGTTGTATAAAACAAATAATGAATGTTTCACATTCGTGCAATGGTAAGAATAATTTCATTCGGTGACAGATGGAATGTCCCATTCCACTCGGCTTCGCCTCGTGGAATGGAACATTCAATCTGTCACCTCATGAAATTATTCTTACCATTGCACTCATAAGCATTCATTATTTGTATAATATTACATAACTCACCTCAGGATCTCTGTAGGACCACAGCGGTATAAGCCATCCAAGTCCAATCTCAGCTAATCCCTCTTGCTTTTGTCTAGAGTACAGCCACTCGGTAGGCCAATTCTGCTCAAGAACACGATACAATACACAATATTGAATACAGTAGCGGTGCATTATCTTCCAATGACACAAACAACATGCGAAGTCTTTGGCTCGAGTAACTTTTGTCAATGTGCATGTCTTATACAGGGTGGCCCCCGAAAAAACAAAAAAACGGAACGGCATACTTCCACTACCTTTAGAGTCAAACCACCTGTACCGGTGGATGGAGAAGACAAATGATACTAAGACCTCCCGATTCGTTGGTCCAGTCGTTTTTGCTCCAGAGCCTATTTTGTGAAGCAAATTCGGGTCACTTGGCCATTTGTTCCATGCAGAAAAGAGCATGATGATAGCATACTTGTTATACCTCGGGACCAAATGACCCCCGACTTTGTTTCACAAAATAGGTTCTAGAACAAACAACTACTGAACTGCATCGGGAGATCTTGTATCATTTTTCTTTTAACAAAATGACCCATGCATTGGTATAGGTTGTCTCAGGGTAGCGGAAGTATGCCGTTCCATTGTATATATGTATGTTTCTAGTCATTTGTACCTCTACACTTCACGCTATGATAAACATGTCAGTCAACAGATCTGACTTCGCCCACAACTGCATCTCGGCAGAAATGTCATTTTAATTTTGTCATGTTTCTAAAGCATTTTCAAAGTGAACAAAGGAAACTGGCAGGAGCGGGATTTGAACCTGTGACCTCCTGTGACCAGGCACGAATCCCCCCCCCCCCCCCCCCCCCCCCCGTTCCCATTTATTTTTATTTTTTTGCTTGTAAGGGCCTACGCCTAGGTAGCAAACAAGAAAAGAAAAGAAAACCCTGTAAAGGTCTTATTTTGCATGTACGGGTAAGAACAAATCAAAGAGGTTAAATGGCGGCACCAACGTTGAGAAACTTTTTGGGCAAATCCAAGGAAAAAAATTCAGAACCCCCACCCCCCCCCCCCGGAAAAATCCTGGATCTGCCTGGTACCCTCCGAAATACCGTACCGGCGCTCTACCAACTGAGCTATCTTGCCCTATATTGGCGGTCTCCCAAATTGTCAGTATCTTTGTTCGGGTGGGCGCTAGTCAGAAGTCATAAACCCAGAATGCCGTATAGCCAGGAATCACACCCAATTTTACGATACAACCCGGGAACAACATTGTGGGGATCACTCAATGAGGATACGACTAATACATAATACTGTCAAACAAACCACAAGGGAAACTGACTAGTTTATTTTGAATGAATTTTCAAAGTGAACAAAGAAAATGGTGCCCCGAACAAAGACACTGACAATTTGGGAGACCGCCAACATAGGGCAAGATAGCTCAGTTGGTAGAGCGCCTGTACGGTAACCCGGATGTCGCAGGTTCGAATCCCGCTCCTGCCAGTTTTCTATGTTCACTTTGAAAATTCATTCAAAATTGCCTATAGTCAGTTTCCCTTGTTTGTTTGAGGATGTTTCTAAAGCATACATTATTGCTCTACAATGTCATTCTAAATAATTCTCCATGAACTGAAGTATCTGACCTTCTGATGTGCTCTGTTGGCCATCTCGTGTGCTAGATGACACAGACACACCGTCGCGCTCTTAGTAACTCCCTTGCCCATGTACGACATGGCAGTCCCTCCTCGACCCACATGGAACGCTGACACAACCTATGATAAATAAATATTACATGTACTTTAGGGAAGAGTGGTTAATCTGTGGTCGGGCCAGGCCTTTGAAAAGCCCAGCCATGCCCGGGCCTTCAGGCTTTTACTTGTGCTATTGTGAGCAATAGAGCATCAACTAATCAATAAAGCCCAGCCTCTGCCAGGCCAGGCCTGGTTGTAGCCCCTCTAATCTGTACCCACTAATCTGTACCCATTCACGGCTGGATCAAAAGATGCCTCAGCTGTCAGTCAAGTCTGGGTGAACAATGGGAGCCAGCTGGACTCCAGAATTAATGGGCAGTTTATTGTGTACAATCAGGGGATTATAAAAGCCCAAAGACCTGGGTGTTCCAGGGGCTCGGCCAGGCTTTTCAACGGCCTGGCCTGACTACAGATTATTACCACTCCACCCTTAATAGAGACACACTCATGACAGCCTCGGTGATGAGTTTGAGTTCCTTGAAATCACCCAATAAAAGGCTAAAAGCCACTCTAGGTAAAGGGTTACGATCAGAGGTAGGTTGTAGGGTTGGCGACATTTAAATTTCATTCCAAAGGCTAGTGACTGTGAGATACTCAAGTTTTATCCTCTCGTACTGCCTCTCCTTACCTGTACACCTGCTTCCCTTCCACTTATAATCTTTCACAACTCAAAGCCCTGCCCTCGGTGTCATGTGTTCCAGCTATCCATCCCTCAGCCTTAAGCCCTGTCCGTACTGGACTAACCGAGACGATGGGTACTTTTCCCATTTTAAGTCCAGTGCGGACAGCCTAGGACGTTTTCCTCTCAGTTACTTTTCCCGAGTCCAGCGGTTACTTCTACCGGGCAACTGCTGCCAGAAAAACTGACAAGGTAACTTTTCCCGAGACAATAAGTCCAGTGCGGACAGTGCGAGTCCGTAAAAGCGGCTCAGGAAAGCGTCTATCCGCCCCGAGCGCAAGGTCATGCTTCACAGGGAAACCACGTATTCGCTTTGCATTGTTTCACCGCGGTGCGGTGCATATGTGGCAAGTTTCCAAATTCCAGTGTGTTGTTCCCCTTTTGGTCGCAATCATGGCAGATTTTATTATTGATACAGTCGGAAGTTTGATTGGTGCTAAAGACGTTAGCCTGCGTGTACACATCAGCCGGAAAAATGAAAAGGCACGCGTGCATTGGGTCAATGAGTCGTTATATTGACAGCTCGGTTACTTCTCCCACGGTCTCGGTAAAATGTTCCTGTGTCGAAAGTCCAAGTGCGGACAGTGGTCACATTTGAAAATTTTTCATTTTACCATCGTCTCAGTAAAACCTTCCCCAAAAAAAGTCAAGTGCGGACACGGCTTTTCTTCTCAAAGATCCAAACAGCAAATGCATCAGTCATTGATTCAAATTCAATTAGTCTGTGATTTTCCTATACATAAATATTTTTGAAAATCATGTCGGGATTTACGTGATGAGACTAATTTCAGACCAATTTGTTTGTTATTTTCTTTTTTACCTCTAGCAGTGAGTTGAGCAGGTGCTGGCAGAGCGAGAGACTGTCCCCATCACTCCAGTCCAAACTCCAACCGGGTCTAAGAGATTTACAATACAAGGTCATTTCCAAATCAGACAAGCCATATTTACATACGAGAAAACAGTGCCAATATTACTGCATTAAATTAAAAGGGGAAATCCTAGAGTACCAAAGTCTGATGTCAGTTGGCACGACAACTGGCTCCAAACAAATGGAGATTTGGACTGTTCCTTTGTTAACAGCCAGTCATGCAAACACATTGACACAAAATAACAAAAGTATTCTGGTTCCAAACATTGCATTGACGTCATCACTTTGGTACTCTATATCACCCAGACATTTAACCCCTTGTGTCCAGCTGTTATTAATGGGGTGCTGGTATGCCAAGAACGGGCTGTGCAGCCAAGCATAAATACAAACAGGAGGCACTACACTGAATAGAGTGGTCCTATTTATCACACTTGGAGCCCTCCCTCCATGCGAGCGAATGAAACTTTGTTTGAAAAAGCTCCATCTATTCATTACAATCCCATTCAAGAACAATATAGTTGAAACATGAATGGATCGAGTACGGGCAGGAATGCACGTATAGATGACAACCGGCCAGGTGGTCTTTTTCAAACCGGGGCAACTGCCGTCGTCCGTATTCAAGATTGCAAAGCCGCTGTCATACCAGATTCAGCGGTTGAGATATTTGCAAGATGTCGTGGGTTCGAGTACCCCATGAGAAAGCCTGTCAAGTTTTGATCACACGATGAGCATACTGTGCCAATAATACAATATCAGGAAATGACAAAAAATCAGTGAAAATAAAATTCACGTCGCTAAAGTACATACCATGTCTGTTTCTAATGGAGCTGTCTGAGTTACTTATTTCTTAAAATGTTCAAACATTCAGTATGTCAGGCCTTGCACTATTTTTTTTTTCACGACTGTAAATTTTTACCAGCCCTTATAACGTTTTAATAGCCTGTTGCACCATTTAACAATTTTAAAAATGGTTGCCGGGGAATGCTCAAATTATGGGCTGCCAGTAGGTTCAATGTTAAAGCAGGTCTGAACAATAATGATGGGAACAGAGGTTCAGTGTCAGAACAAACAAAATGTGAAAATGAAAATAATTTGAGGAAATAACATGAAATATTAAATTGGGTAACAAATTATCATCTTTTTTGCTTCATTCACTTCATATCATAGTTCCATTACGAAGTTTCAGATTTTTTATGAGCCCGCCGGGTAACCTAAGAAGCAAGTTTGACTAGCCCAGAGCAGTCCCTGGCTAGTGTTTGTACATCGGGCTAGTAACTAAAATCGAGCCCTGGTTTGTGGGTAAGCTTTCTAATTTTTACCTTACCTCAGAAGCACTCAATATTTCATGAAACGTCATATTGCCATGAAGGCTTGTTGACAGCTTGATTTCTGGTCTTACCTAGCAGTCACGTGAACCAGAGAATGCAGTGTATTCTCCAGGGAGGGTAGATCATAGAAGTGGGCAGCGTCTGCAGAGTTAAGACTGAGTAGTAGTCCATGGGTCAATGAGCCACCTAGATAGCCGGTCTTTCTTCTCCTGGTGAAAAAAACAGCACCAGAAGTGCATTAACCCTAAATCCTCCAAAATCCTCCTTGCAGTTTTTGGAGGATTTTGGAGGATTGAGGATAAATGGTGTTTCAAGCAGGAGGATGATTTTGGAGGATTGAGGATGAATGGTGTTTCAAGCGGAGGAGGATTTTGGAGGATTGAGGATGAATGGTGTTTCAAGTTCAACACACGGACTTCTCGGACTTTGTGTGTGTGTACAAAACAAATGAGGGATTAGCGTGTTGAGACGTCACCCGGAGGTGAGTTGAGGCAAGCTTGACGTTTTAACCCGTCAGCCGTGCCCGTGTATAAAAACAGCCAGTGCGTGTTAACTTGTCATCCGATGCGAACTGGTTAAATAGGCTTGCTTTTTTAATCCTGACTTTTTGCCTCCATGACAGTAGTATTTAAAAAAAAATGTTTTCATGGATGGTAAAAGAAATAATAAATATACAAAAAAATAAAAAATCAAATGACCGGCCCTCCTCTTTTTGGGGGGCTTATAACTTTTTTTTCTGCTGATACGAGTAGGTCTTTTCCGGTCTGCTGGATATCATCATTTACACTCACAGAGATATCACTGAATGTCGCTTTAAAATATTCCATGTACAAACACAGTCATTCAACAACAGAAATTTGCCTTCATACCATGCTTCACTTGACAGCGGAAGGCACTGCACGTACGCCCCAAAGAAAGCCACCAGCTGTTTGTGCAGTGATCTCTGGGCCGACGTTCCCGCCTCCCCTTGTCTCTGGTCGCCCCGCCTCTCCCCCTCCGCCCCCTCCGGTTTCGATTTACCGAGGAGTGCAATGAGGGTGGACTTGGGGCTGCATGCGACGTTGCCCAGCCAGTGGAGGAAGTCGGTGCGGGAGGGGCTGAAGCTGAGGGATTTCATCAGCAGCATTAGGAAGGACAGAACTTCTGCGAGGAGGTTTTTGTCATCCACATTCGCTGGAACCACTCCAATAAACCTGTAGAAAAGTATGGCATTCGACAATATGTTAACCGAAAAAAATAAAGCTTTAAACTGAGGATTAAAGGCAGTGTACACGATTGGTCATTGTTGCAATTTTCAGAAATGGGCGGATTTTGGGGTTAGTATTTTATAGGAAATATCGTTCCACTGACCTGTTCAAAGTTTTGCGTTGTTGGGTGGCAAAAGAAAACGAGAGAAAAACGGCGCTTGTTTTCAACCGTCGGGCGGATAATAGCCTTTAGTCAAGGCGCGCGTGGCTATCTGGGCGTGTGACGCGCCCCGAATGCCAGCATGTCCGGGGCACGCCACTCGTCCAGGTAGCCATGCGCGCCTTGACTATAAAAGGCTACAGGGCAGTTTTCCAACGATTTCCAGTTCTTGACAACAACAGCACACCTGGTGCCATAATTTCACAGGATGATTGAGACTACATTAGCTTACAGTCTACTAAGGTATATCGTAATAATTCAGTAAAAAAAAAATAGAGGGTTACCAATCGTGTACACTACGTTTAACTCTAATAGTCCCAAATCCACCAAAATCCACCAAAATGCCACAGGGGTAATGAGTTAGAGACAAAAATATAAATCGAAAAACAACATGAGACTAATATGTTTTTTATGCAAGTTCGGCCTGAACAAGGCTAAAAGCCACTTAAGGTACAAAACTATAAACAGAAAAAGAATCAAAGATACAAGAGGTTAGGAATTAATATTCCTCTTGAAGCAGGAAAGATCGTAAGATGAAGGGAAACATGCACCAGACAAAGAATTACATAGAGATACAGAATGAGGGGAAAAAAATTTGGCACAGTAAAGTTGCAGTAAAAATGCAGTACTCCTACACCCAAGCCCTTTATTGTGTTATTTTCGTATGACAGTGTGTAACACTGTGATAACAAATATTCAATGAGATTTCATTTTGCGGAGTTGTGGGACAAAAAAGTAGGAAAAGTAGGAATTGCAAGAAAAAAAGTAAGAAAAGAAGGAGCAAGATAACAACATTTATCATGCTCCTTTCAGGTATTCCTACTTTTCCTACTCTATCGTCAAACAAACCACAAGGGAAACTGACTAGGTAATTTGATTGAATTTTCATCAAAGTGAATTTTCAAAGCTCCCTGGCAGTACAGGATTATGGGTTTATGACTTCTGACTAGCACCCCCTGAACGAGGACACTGACAATTTGGGAGACCGCCAACATAGGGCAAGATAGCCTAGTTGGTAGAGCGCCGGTACGGTATCCTGGAGGTGGCAGGTTCGAATCCCGCTCCTGCCAGTTTTCTTTGTTCACTTTGAAAATTCACTCAAATCGCCTGGTCGGTTTCCCTTGTGGTTTGTTTGACGATAGATTAGGAAATGTAGGAATACTTGAAAAGCCTGCAACATACCTGCCCAATGCTTTCTTGAATTCCAGCTGTAGTAGAGATTCGGTGATATCTAAGTGGTCTCTGGTCTCATTACCACTATGCATCAACATGTCAGTCAGTAACCAGAGAGACAGCCTCCACAGACCCACCTGTAATTGTAAAAAACAAAACAACAACCAATAAACATCATGTGGGTGAGATTAGCCCAAAAAAATGAAAAATTCACAAAAAATCCACGAGGACCCCAGATCAACATATAGTTTGTATTTGCCTAAAGGCATCCCCTTAAAATATCCGTTTGTATTGGTCTATATCCACTTTTACAGGTAAAAGCACCTTTAGGACAACACCTCAAGAATTCCAGATTGCAAAAGAGATTCTTTAAAAATTCTGAAATCCCGACAAAACATCCTGACAAATCTCACCCCTGTATATATATATATATATATATTGCTATTTCGTACGGAAAGGGGAAACGGAGTTGTGTAAAAGTGACCGTTAAGGGGAAAAGTGACCTTAGGGTGAAAAAGTCGTTTCGCCTTGACGTCACAGGTACCTTTTCTAGCGAGAATTTTACTGTCGCAAATGTTTTTATATTGTTCTTTGGGGTCTAAATAGAATGATTCAACTTGTTTGGTCGAAATAGGTAAAGTTTGGGTTAGGTTAGGTTAGGTTACAGTAAAAAGAAGTTTGTGCACAAGTCTATGGGATTTCGCCTTTACGCCGGACATAGCGTAATATATATATATATGGGATTATGAGGTTTATTGGCCTGAGGTGTCGTACATACCTTGACAGCATAATGTGAAGCAGCTTCCTGAACTGACTGCAGACACTGAGTAAGACTTGTTGACGTGTGGCTACATCTCAGGAGAAGTTTGTCTTCCTTGGTGAGGGCAAGGCGGGTATTAGCACTGAAACAAAAAATCCACAAAAATACCATATAGTCATTTGTGATGTGTTTCTGTGAAATCATAACTGGGATAGGCTGCAGCAAGAAAAATGCAAACAACTCATAATTATATTAATACATACATTACCCAAAAGTCCTAAATATGAAAATTCATCAATTTACGACAGAAATGAGACTTATAGGTTTGCATGATGGACACGAAAAAAGTATGGAAGGTTCGCGGTAACACCATGTGAAATGTTATCACTCTTTGTGTGGTTCTGAGAAGAACTGTTTGTTTTAGCTCAATGTTTCAAACAGTATGCTCTGTCTCCTGACGACGAACAGAGCATATTGTCTGAAACGTTGAGTTTAAACAACCGGTTCTTCTCAGAACCACACAACTCAAAAGAGATCAATTTCAAGCAGGTGGTCAGGATTTCAAGCACACCCAGGTGAAAATGTAGGAGAATAGTAAGATCAACATTTAAGGGGAAAAAAAGGACAAAAGTAGGACTTCGGACGACAAAATCAGGATAAAAGTAGGACTTTTGCGGGCTTTCGGGAATAGTTTTCATTGATACTCATTTCAACAGCATCACAAGCCTCATTTGGCATGTTCAGTAGTCACAAGTTCACAACACTTGGATGTAAAGTTGCAGTACTCCTGCACCCAAGGCCTTCACTGCGTGATTTTCATATGACAGTGTGTATAACACTGTTCTAAAAATTACTCAATGAGATTTCATTTTTCGGAGCTGTGAGACAAAAAAGTAAGAAAAAGTAGGGAAATATAGGAAATTCAAGAAGAAAAAACATAGGAAAAGTAGGAATACTTGTAAGCCTGTTCTTACATAATTTTTTCAGGACAGAATGTCCAATTACAATAAAACAAACAGCATTGTAAAGAGAATTAACTCCTCTTTCAGCTACCAATAACTCATACTCGACCCTCCGCCCAGTCATCTGACTTCCCAGGAACACGTTACATGTATAGGCCTTTTTACACTATGTATGTTCGACCAGTTCGACTTCTTAAAATTTCAACATGGGGTCAATTACGCTGCCTTTTCACACTTCTCAATGCATTTTTGCTACACGTGTAATGGATAAATATACCGTACCCTGTGGAGACATGAAAACAATAGAGACAAAGGGACTGAATAGGTCTCCACTAGGCAATTCTATGGGTTAGGTTGTCTCCACAAGGAATTTTGTGTACAAATTCTATGGGGGTTTGCTTAAGTAGAGGGACGAAGGGGAGAACAATGCCATGTCTCCACAGGGATGCAAAAATGCGGATGTGTGTTTCGACCCGTGTATTGTGCGATCGTTTTACACTACACACACGGCCCTCCGTTCAACACGGATCGAATCGGAAAATCCCCCATACTGCATTCTGGTCGTTCCGTCGAGCTGGCTTTGGATGGAGCTGTCAGCCCAAATAGCCAACATAGCATTCACCTCGTCATCACTCCATGTGGGTCTTTTGTCTGATTTGGGGCCCATTTTCTCGGACATATCGGAGTAAAAAGAATCTTGTGAAAGTAGCATGCACAATTGAAATGAATGTGTGTTACATGTATGGTGCGCGTGCATGCGCAATGCAGCAGGTCAAAGGTTATTTGTTTGTTCGTTAACAACTACAGTGTGTGGTGCTGTGCATGTGCGCGCACTCCGATCCGCGGTTACACGGGTCAAATTCAACCCAGAGGCTTTCATACTACGACTTTCAACACGGGTCAAACTTCTCTACCCACGTCCCGAGCAGGGTCGAGTTTCAACCCGGGTTGAGCGCTCTACACAGGTCAGTGCCGAATATTTCAATACCTTTTTACTGTTTCGAATATTCGAGAAAACAAAATATATGCATGTACAGATACGACTCTGATGCTATTCTAATAGAAAAGTTACGCCGATTAGCAGTGTCTGTCAAATGGCACTATTTGTCGACGGTTTCTTTTTGTGGAGGGAGGTTTATTGTTCCCGTCCGTAAAACCCTTGACACTTATAAAATAATTACTGCAAAGAGGCAGGCTGTAGTTTGGTTTCTTGTAATCAGAACGTTATTATGTACCCGTAATAATCTTTATACAACAGGCGCAGGCAAAAAATGTTGATTGGGCGGTCCATAATATCGTGTGCAACTTTTTATCGGCGCGGCATGCAGTTGCAGCTGACACATGAAAAACTTGATCGGCGAGTATCGAATATTCCAATATTCGGTCAAAGAAAGTTTCGAATAAATTGAATACTATATTATTCTAAAATGAACACTTTTAGTGCATTTAGAGATACACATATAGCCCTTTCAACATATCAAGGGGAAAGAAATGAGATTTTGCATTTGTTTTTCATCTTTATTCATAAATATCAATGTTTCTAAAAATAAATTCAAAAAATATAGACAATAGAAGCCAACAAACCCCCCCCAAAAATCTCTGATATGAAGATTTTTTCGCCCGCTTTACATAGAACAGCCCTGTGTGTGTGTTTTCACATAGCGTGACATAATACCCTGTTTTTAGAGCGGTCACATACTACACTTCAATCCTTGATATGATTTCAAATACAGCAATGGAATCTTGGCCATGCAAATGCCACTGATGATTTTTTGTTTTTGCAATCTACCGAGAACAATCACGAAAAACAGGGACAATTTAAGGTAAATACCTCGCATGGGACTCCTTGAGTGCCATAGATTGTATCTTGCCTACAAGGGACTGTATACTGCCGTGGCGGGTAACATTCCATGCAATCTTCAACATTCTCCATGCCACGGGAGACTTTGTCACGGGGTCGTCTCCTGATGCATGGTCCAGCCGATAGGAACTATGGGACTTGACAGTCCGGCATCGGAAAGGAAGCTTGAATCTAGAAGTGATTAGAACGAGAATTGTTCGGTATATTAAGATTGCCATTGCGCCAAAGTATTTCAAATTGGGAAAAGATTCTAAAAACTGTGTTGGAAAGGTTAGTTTTTGGGTCATTCTATAACTTAGAGGTTCAATTTTGGTGTCCCTGTTACATAGTGACATGTATTTATAAGATTTTGCAATTCCGGACACATTCTTTGATTAACCCTCCCTCTCCGGGTGCCAAAATGGAGCCAACTACCCTACCTATCAAAACCTATCAAGTGACAGGTTGAAACACACAAGCTGTTGGAGAGGAAGGGCTTAGGTTTTTTGATAGGTTATGATAGTTATAACAGTAGGAAGGTTAATGTCTTCTATCTCCGAGAGTGATTATGTAAAGCAAAGTACCTGCCGAACAAGTAAAACAAATAATGTGATGTCAATATTAATGATACTTGATGGAAAATTACACAGGTCAGGTGTAACAGAGACACCAAAAAATGTCACACTTTTGGACCCCAAATTTATGGAATGACCCATTTATTAGATAAGATTTCAAGGTTTGCATTTTTAAGATAGCAATAAGATAAAGATTTGCAGTAGCACCATGTGGCATATCTTTTGTGAGTTTGTAGGGTTCTATAAAGAACTGGGAGAAACTCACAATTTCTGGAAGTATACTCTGCCCGTTTATTGTTCCAAACTTTGAGTTCCCCGGTTCTTTTCAAAACCCCACATACTCACAAAAGAGAGTTGCCACATACTGCAAATCTTATAATAGTTTTTATTAAATGTTGAGAAAAGTTTAAAATCAAATTTAAAGGTTGTGTACATGATTGGTCATTGTTGCAATTTTCAGAAATGGGCGGAATTGGGGTTAGTATTTTATAGGAAATATCGTTCCACTGACCTGTTCAAAGTTTTGGGTTCTTGGAAGGCGAAAAAAACGAGAAAACGGCGTTCGTTTTCAACTGTCGGGCGGCATTTGTTATAGTGCCCTCTTGTAAAATAAGCCAAATTTTTGTAAATGGAATCATTTTCAATTGGTTACATAACATGTACAAAGGCCGAGGGCCGAGCGGATCTTCCAAGATCCACTGCAGGCACTGGTTACGTATCGCTTCGGTACACTACGCGTCCGCCCGTTTTCGGATTTTAGACACAACACGGATTAACTACATTTGGTCAATAAAGGGCAATGGTTGGAAAACGATATAAATTCCCACTTTTCTTGACAACGACAGCACACCAGGTGCCATCATTTCACATGATGATTGAGACTACTATTAACTTACAGTCAAACATGGGGCGGGATAGCTCGGTTGGTAGAGCGCCGGTGCAGTGGCCCGGAGGTCGCGGGTTCGAGTCCCGCTCCTGCCAGTTTCTTTGTTCACTTCGAAAATGTATTCTAAATTTACCTAGTCAGTTTCCCTTGTGGATTGTTTGATGAATTATAAGTTAAAAAGTCGTATCACTCATTGAGTGATCCCCACAATGTCGCTTCCCAGGTTCGTAAAATTGGGTGTGATCCCTGCTATACGGCATTCTGGGTTTATGACTTCTGACTAGTGCCCACCCGAACAAAGATACTGACAATTTGGGAGACCGCCAATATAGGGCAAGATAGCTCAGTTGGTAGAGCGCCGGTGCGGTGGCCCGGAGATCGCGGGTTTGAGTCCCGCTCCTGCCAGTTTCTTTGTTCACTTCGAAAACTTACAGTCTAGTAAGGTATTTTGTAATAATTCAGTAAAAAAAAATTGGGGGGGATACCAGTCATGTACACTACCATTAAAGGTAATATGCAACATTTGTTTTTGCTGTAATTTTCAGAAATAGGTGGATGTGGGGGTTAGTATTTTATAGCAAATATGATTGCAGTGACCTGTTTAAAGTTTTATGTTCATAGATAGTGGAAAAACAAGAACAAAATGCTGTTCTTGTAGTATGGCTCCCTTCAAATGAAAAAGATCAATTTGTAGACATCGGGGGAATTTTCAGTTAAGGAAACTGGACTTGCGCCCGTTCACGGATGTATAACCGATTGCAAACAAAATGTGGACTTATTAAACTTGTTAAATTGTGGGCAGTTTTTGAAGAAAAAAAAGTTAGGTTTTTTTCCCAACAATGGTTGGCCGACCATCACTGGAAATTGATACAAAATCCCACTTTTCTTGAAAATGACAGCACACCGGGTGCCATGATTTCACAGGATGCTCGGGACTATTATTTACTAACTGTCAAGTAAGGTAATTCATAATAATTTTGTAGTTTTATTATATGTTTGCAAATGTTGTATATTACCTTAAACAAGAAGCTCCAGAATTTTGAACATGATTCATTCTTATAACTGGCCAAATTAGCTTCTTTCTAAGAAGACGACAATTCCAATTCACCCAAGCAATGAAAAAATACTCACGTCTCGGTGACACATTTCGGAAGACTGTAGTGGTTTAGAGGCTGGTTCCCTTCCATCGATAGAGATGCTACCTCATCAAACAGCAATAAAACCATGACGTGGGCAGCGTGGTACCGGGCTCTGCAGTCTGTGTAACACAGCAGAGCACCTAAATAACCCAAGAAACAAAGCAGTCATATAAAAACTGCAAAACAAGTGTGCTCGTTCAGTCTTGAGCCCGTTTCACACGAGCGTTGGAAACACGGGTCCCGTGCAATGAAATCGCATCGATGTCACCAATGCACGGATTCCGTGCCGTGTGAAAGTGTATCCCCGTCACCAAATCGCATGGGTCCTGTGCGGTTCGTGACAGGGATCGAGACCTCCTCCAAAATTTCGCATCAATGCAACATCCGTGCGACGATCACCGAGATTGGTCGTGTAAATGTATTGATGCGATTTTCGCAGGGATACTGTGCAGTGAAATCGCCTTTACGCATGCGCAGTTTGCTGTTGCTCTACACATGGAGGAAGGAAACACTACAATTTAACATGGCTTTTGTCAACACAAATTCAGTTTTGATTGGTCAGTTGCTCGCTGCGTAATGAGATTTGTGTAGAACAGTAGATTCTCTGTAAATAACAGTGTTGTAGTCGAGACCATTTCGAGACCATGCACAAGACCATGCACGAGACCATTCACAAGACCAGCTTGTAACAGGCACAAGTAACAGGCATAAACCATGACAAAGGAATGCTTTTGTTACAGTTCATTTGAATAGCTTAAGACTTGGATTAAGACTGCTGGTCTTGTGCTGGTCTTGTGCTGGTCTTGCAGGGTCTCGTGTGGTCTTGTGATGGTCTTGACTACAACACTGCTAAATAAACAGCATTTCATTGGTGTTGCTGTATATTTACAGCAAGAATGTTATAATTATTTTTACAAAGTACATATGTAAATTTATATCCTTTGTATAAATTGACGTTAAAACATGAAAACTACCGGTAGGGACACGTAGGTCACAGTACCATAATTTTATGTCCAAAATCAGTCAAAACTAAAATACGGTGATTGTTTTTTGAAAGGGGAAAAACCGGGTATTTTACGGAATTTTTTTACAGTGCGGGAAAATCACTGGTACTCTATAAATTTCATCGTTCATAGTATATCGTAGTACCAGCGATACATGTGTAGCCTTGGACCCACGCATGCAAACACCGCAAAACGAGGGATGTTTGCTACCGGACTGTGTTGTATCGTGTGAAAGCCTGCGATGAAATCGCAGGCATCCTTGGGCGTCAGACACCCGGCGCCAATCATCGCAGATGTGTGTTTCCAGCACTCGTGTGAAACGGGCTTTGTTATGGGTTTTGTATAAACCATGGCCATCTAGTGTCCTTAATGCCAACATTGCTCTACATTGTGGGCATTCTCTCTGCCATTTTCCAACATGTGCTCACACTGATAATTAACAACAAAACCTTTCAACCCCCTTACATTAATGAAAATTACAGAGCACTGAACATAATTTTTTTCAAATGCTCTACACGGTGGTTCAAAATGATGGAAACCCATCTTTGGCAGAAATGTGTAACTTTTTTAATACATATTATTATTAAAGAGCTTTTAGTGTAGATGTGCAAAAAACTGGTGCCTTTGCATATTTCCTCTCTGAGTACTAGTAGGTTAAAGATATAGCGTGTGGAAAATCATTTTGTTGACGGACGCTTATTCTACTGAACTTGATTGATTTTCCTTCTTCATAAAAATCAGCAAAAAGTTGGTGCTTACAGGCTTTCAAGCAAACGCAGGCAAAAAAGTAGAATAGTAGTAGGATCAACATTTTTTAAAAGGACAAAAGAGGGCCTTTGTAGGATAAAATCAGGATAAAAGGAATTGTGTGGGCTTTTGAGAGTAGTTTCATTGATCCTCACCCATGTCCACAGCATCACAAGCCCATTTGTCATGTTCTGTACTCACAGCACTTGTGCTCCGTCCTCAACTAAGCTCTTGGAAGTAAAGTTGCAGTACTCCTGCACCCAAGCCCTTTATTGTGTGATTTTCATATGACAGCGTGCATTAAACACCGTTATGAAAAATATTCAATGAGATTTCGAACGAATAAGTACGAACAATTAGGAATTTCAAGAAAAAAGTAGGGAAAGTAGGAGCAAGGTAAAAACTAAGTTCGGTATCTCAAAGGTCAAAGGTTATTCGGGATAAAATTGTTGACATAATGTCACGCCATGTTACGCAAACGCCCATTCTGATTGAATTTAACACGTGCGCATTGTGCGACCACATTTGCGTTCACACGCTCGCGTTAGGTCATGCGGGTCATTCGGGATCAAATGTCATTGTGCACATATGCGCAGTTGAAATACCGAACTGGCTTATTCGGAAAAGTAGGAATGCTTAAAAGCATGAAATTGACCCCAGGTAGTGTTTATGGACTCCGATTCCAATGACGAACCTCTGATCAGGAGATAGTAGATATATTCTTGATGTGCCAGCCGATGACGTAGTGAAGGGTCTTTATGTAAGACGTGGCGGAGAATACACAAACACGCTGGAACCATAGGCAGCTGCGTACACACACACAAAATTTCAATCCCTTCGTTACGTCCACAAGTCTATGAACATGAGAACAAATCTACCATTTGGGCATCATATCATTAGGGGGGGGGGGGGGGGGGGATGCAGAATTAAAGGAGTAACTCAAGGTTCAACCCAACAGTAACACAGGGTTTTAACCCCTTGTGTCCGGCTGTTATTGGGGGGGTGGTGAGCCAAGAATCGGCTGTGCAGCCAAGTGTAAACACAAACAATAGGCACCACACTGAACAGAGTGATCCTGTTCATCGCATTTGGACCCCCCTTTGCGTGTTAATGAAGGACTCATTACACTCCCAATCGAGAACAATATATGTGACCCGCTCTGCAAAAAGGGCACATAAGTCGCTGTATGCTTTTACGCTTAATGGGCCGTTCTATGTGTAGAGGGTGAAAAATTCTTCAAACAAGTGATTTTTAAGGGAGGGAATTATTTTTGCAACTTTGATACCTATATTATTCTAGTTCATAACCAAAATCTTTAATTTCAGTGAATAAAGTTGGAAAAAGAATGTGTTTGTGTCGAGTGCTTCAATCTATTGCTTTGCTTTTTGTTTTATTAAATGGCTTGTTTCTCCTTAACCAGTTCGCGTCGGGTGACGTGTATACACGCACTCAGCGAGGCAAGGATATAGCGGAAATATCTGTCAGCGACCGGCTCGCAGTGAGCGAGGCCAGGGTGTGCTACCCGCAGATAAAGGCCTGAACCTGTCTGGCACCCAGGCTCGTGAAAAATAATCCCGGCGTGAACTGGTTAAGTCATTTCAAGAAATTCCTGAAAACTAACATGCAAATTTCCAAATATCTCGTGAATGCAAAACGCTACAGGCCTCAGACATATACCATATGAAAGCTTATAAAATGGCCTTTCCAGGTATATATAAAACACTATTTTCAAATGTTGCAACATAATTGCCCTTTTTGCAGAGTGGGTCACATATTTGAAAAATGAATAGACTGAGTATATGCAGGAATGCGTGAAAAGACGACAACCAGCCAAGTAAAACCTTGAGGGCAACCTCAAGTTCCCACTTCTTTAATTTTACATTCCCACCTTCCCACAGCACTGGTACCCAGAGTGACAGGTATGCATTTATTGACCTTTTTTTTCCCCCTTAGGACATATGCAGTAATTCTCAAAAACAGGTTGATACAGTGGTTCCTTACTCGCCGTCCACCTCTGGCGATCCAAAATCGATTCCAGCCCAAGTGCACTGTGTGGATTGCGCTTCCGATTGTGTGTGTGTGTGTGTTTTCCCCGGGAATATATGTTCTGTGAGATTTTCCCCCTGCTACTAAAACCGGTATACAGTGGAACGTCGCTATAACGAACACCGCTATACCGAACATTCGGCTATACCGAACAAAATCCTTGGATCCCAAATTTTGTGTGCAAAACTTACCGAACGTTGTTGAAAAAAAAAAGGCAACGGATTAAAAAAATGTACCCAGTATTTGGGCTGTTTGTAATTCCCAAACGGCCGCAGCTTTATGTTGAAGAGTGACAGGTGGCTATTATTTCCCCCAAGGAATAGAAGGGAAAAGCCAACTGTTGCTTTAGAATTCGGTAAGCTTAGAAAGTATGAACATGTAATTTACATGATTCAATGGCTGGCACATGTTCAATTACAATCAAAAGAGGGCAACTTCAAATACGATGCAAGAGGGTGCTATTTAAAAGAACGGACGCCATGTTGGTGGACTGGTGGCTGAAAATTGCTGTACCGAACAAAATCTGTAGATCCCGCAGTGTTCGTTATAGCGGCGTTTTACTGTATCCTTGAAGCTTTGCATGATGAAGTGACACAGGTACACACTGGAAAGATATCTCTTTTGAGAAAGTGTAGTCCCTCCCTCAAACAACCAGTGAACAACTGACACGCTCCACTCTAAAACTACCCAGCATCCCCGCATCAGGCATCATCCACTCCATGTCTGAACGACCCCACAAGATCCATTATATACCAGTTCAGCAGCGTCCTGTTCGAAATGTCCAGATCATAATCTCACCACCGGCTCTTTCCGGAGCCAACACTTTCTCAAAAAGAGATATCTTTCCATTTTATGTAAACCTACTTCCCTGGTATTTCCTTCGTCGTCCTCTCTCAATTAAAAAAGCTGGGACCTTAGGCAGAACAGTGCTGATGCACTGATCAGACAACCCGGGATAATTAATTTAAAGAGCAACTCCAACGATTTCCAACTTTTCTTAGGTTTCAATTTTATTGAGAAGAGCTTTGTCTGATAAAACAGATATGTGTCAAAATCCCTCTGCTTGACGCAAGCTTTTGTGTTAAATAATGCATTTTTGTAGCCTTTTCTTCAGCGAGTCCCTTCCGGTTTCGTGAAAATGAGCGTGACGTCAAAGCTGATTTACATCTAATGATTATTCATTTCTGTGACATGGAACCATTGAGCATGCGACACGACGCGACGCTAGTGCGTGCAATACAGATTGGTAAGATTTGTATGAAGAATAAAACACCATATATGTTATGGTCGTTTTTGTGTTTGTTGCCCTTGTATGTACTGCTTTCAGTGGGTCGTTTGTGTTCCTTTCTCCATGGTACAAGTTGGCAAGTACTACTGAGTACTGTACATGTAACGTTGTACGTATCGTCGAGGCAAAACGAGCCTGCGCTTATGCGACGGGTACCATTTTTCTTGTTTTCTACGGCATGACGTCCCTTTTTTTCATTTCTCAACAGCGCCGCAAGTGGTCAATTTGTGGACATTTTTCATAAACTTGAAAGAAAATGGTAATTATTTCTCCCAAAATAACACAACATTGAGACGCAAAACAAGAATATTTCTTTACTGAATGAGTTATTTATTATAAATTGAACACAATAACGTTTAATTTCAAATTTTGTTTTTAAATCATTGGAGTTGCTCTTTATTTAGAATTAAATAAAACAATTCCATAGACAATGTGAATTTTCTATTTCTTGATTTCTACTTTTTGCCAATAATGAAGCCCGTCATCACGTACCATTTCCTGATTAGAACCATCAACAGACGCCATCGTTGCATTCCGTATGCAATCCAGAACCTTCTCCAGACCACCTTGTGATAAAAATGCCTTATGCAGTGAGGTATCTGGAGATAAATGAAGAAAAAATACAGAGATATATAACATCAATGAGGAGTTTTCATGGATGTCAACCAATACAAGCCTGAAAGCCACTCTAGGTAAAAGGCTACAACAGAGGTGGTGGGGTTGGCCACATTTTAGGTTGCCAGCCCTACCACCCTTACGGTTTTCCTGGGTCCAGATCTAATTAGAGGATATTTTCTTCAATAGACACCAAGGAAAATATCCAAATTTGTAGACCTACAGATCTAGGCGGGATAACTTCCACTCTGGGTGAGACCAACTCAACTCCCCCCTTTTAAAAAAGCTGAGGACCTGAGGAAGGACAGTGCTATTACACAGGAGTGAATCTGCCGAATGGACTAAGCCCTTTTTACTTGTAAATTGTTCCACTCAATTTACTTCAATTTGTGAAAGGATGACAGTTACCAATTGTTGACTGCTGTGATGTGGGATATGACGTTTTTAACACCCGAGCCCAACCCGGTTTTATTTTTTTTTAGTTTAACTTGCCTAAGTTGCTCGGTGGAAATTAACTCAAACAAATCATGCGATCAAAACAGCTGATCGTCTGCTAGTCCGCTGCTCCTATTATAGTTTACTATCGTCAACAGTGTAGGTGAAAATTGCGTGGGTACCAATGATACAGCTGATCGTCTGCTAGTTCGCTGCTCCCATTATAGTTTACTACCGTCAACAGTATATGTAAAAATTGCATGGGTACCAATGATACAGCTCAATAGCTAGCTGGCTGATGTGTGATATCATGCTTGGAGTGTGCCAGTGGATTTTATAGACCGGACACATGATCGTTCTAGGCCAATCAAAATACAGTATCCAAGACGGAGATATAACAAAATGGCTTATTGAATGAATGAACTGCATGTTGTCCAGCCTCATGTATTCTTGAAAGCCCCCATCAATCATTGGTGTTAGGCTACTTTTATCTCAGTTCTATTTTCTATTTTCAATACTTGATATATTTTGGAGAAAACAATGAAACATTAACATTTGCAAGCTATTTTGTCAAGATTATTTTGGGGAGCAACTGTAAACACGGAACATGTGCCATATGTTTCTAATGCGTCCACAACTGGAGCATGCCACTTTTGAGTAAATTTCTTTTTATATTACTTTTTTTAGTAATAGGCAATTTATCAGACCTTGTAAGATGATGGCTATTTGTTCCAGCGCTGATTTACGCAAGCCAGCCTCCGTATTTTCCGCTGTGAATATACTATAGACTTGAAGCAGTCCCTCCACCTGTAAAACATAAAAACCGCAATGTTGGCATATAAAAGAAAACAAATGATGATTTCACAAGATGACATTATATACTTGGATTTCCAATCAATCCATCTCATTTTACAAATTGAATTGCATTTTTTTTGTTATTATCATTTTACTGGGGGGAAACTAAGGGAGAACTGCCTAACCCATGGTCGGGCCAGGTCGTTAAAAAGCCCACGCCTGGGCCTTCTGGCTTTTAGTCTTGCTTTTGTGAGCCACACATCACCCAACAATAGAGCATCTACTAATCGACAAAGCCTAGTCTCTGCCAGACTAGGCCAGGCTGTGGCCCCTGCCACCTGTAGTGATTGCTTTTGTTGTTATTCGATTCATGGGGCCCGAGATCAAGTCTGGGTGAGCAATGGGAGCTAGCTGGACTCCAGCATTAGTGGGCAGTTTATTGTGTACAACCCGGGAGTTATAAAAGCCTGAAGGTCCGGACGTTTCCGGGGCTTGGCCAGGGTTTTCAACGGCCTGGCCCGACCATGGGTCAGGCAGTGCTCCCTAAAACAACTGCACAGAACACGAAACCATCAGCACGTAAGCTACAAATATTTTTTCAAGGTGTCTCTAGAGGGCACTCTCACAGGCAATACCTGCATATATGGTATGGTTGCTTGCATAGCCTAGCATTACGTATTTTTACACATACATTTATAAGGCAGGGATAACATTCTCCTTGTATGAACTATGACATGGGGAATTGTAAGTTTAAAAATGCTAAACACTGGTCAATCTCATTAAATATAATTTGAACAAAGAAAACAAGTCAGAGGTCATAAACCCATAATGACCTAACTTTATGATACAACCTGGGAAGGTTAAAACATTTTTTTTTTTTTTTTATAATATCATCAAACAAACCACAAGGAAACTCAGTAAGTATTTGAATGAATTTTCAAAGTGAAAACAAAAAACTGGCAGGAGCGGGATTTGAACCTGCGACCTCTGGAATACCGTACCAATACTCTACCAACTGAGCTATCTTGCCCTACATTGGTGGCCTCCCAAATTGTCAGTGTCTTTGTTGAAACATAATTTGATGCAGAACAAGCAAAATTTCAGACAAACAAAAAATTACTGCACACAATTTCACCCAAGATGTCTAAAGCGATGTGGGCAACAAAATTCCTGTCAAACACATCACAAGTAATTTTCAGTAGAGATTTGGGATCACACACTTGAAGCAAAAGGTTATTTTCGGTATGGTCAAACGTTCAGTATACTAGCATTTCTAGAAGCATTCTACTGCACTGACAACCACAACATGTTTTGTATATATAGACGGCAGCCATAAGCTGCGGTTTGAAAAAGACCACCTGGCTGGTTGGCGTCTATACGCGCATTCCTGCACGTACTCTATTGTTCTTGAATGGGAGTGTAATGAATAGATGGAGCTTTTTCAAACAAAGCTTTCATTCACACGAAAGGGCTGCTCTATTCAGCAGGGGTGAGATTGGCAAAAAAATGACAAATCCACGAAATCTACGAAAAATCCAAGAGGACCCCAGATCAACATATAGTTTGTATTTGCCTAAAGGCAACCCTTAACCCCTTGAACCTGGGCATACCGGGTATTTCATGGGGGCGCCGGGGCGGGTTATGCAGCCAAGTGAAACGGAAACAAGAGGCTTGTGCAGCCAAGCATAATGTACACAATACCCCAATAATGGATTGAAAATGCAGAGACTGGCGTGTATAGACGTCAACCGGCCAGGTGGCAATTTTCAATCTGCACATATTTGTGTCAACCGTACGCAAGGGGTTAAAATATCCCTTTTTATTGGTATATATCCACTTTTACAAGTAAAAACACCTTTTTGAAAACACCTCAGGAATTCCAGATTGCAAACGAGATTTTTTAAAAATTCAAAAATTCCTGACAAATCTCGCCCCCGATTCTGTGCGGTACCTATTTGTTTGCGTTTACGCTCGGCTGCACAGCCCCAATCCTGGCATACCAGCACCCCATCAATAACAGCCAGACGCAAGGGGGTTAAATATTGACAGAATTGCTTTCAACCTGAAACACGGATCGTCCATTCTCCTGCGCCTCTAGACTGACAGCATGATCCATAAGCAGCAGATCGGCAAGGTCACTCAGCGTGTATGCATCCAGCGAAGGAAGCTTGACTGGACTGGATGCCTCTTGAGATAGATAGTACAGTACAGCTTTAGCTCCCTCTAGGCGTACACTGATGAAAGTCAATACAAAGAATGGGAAATCAGTTTAACACGTTGACTGCCGACTACGAGTATTTTTCGTAGTGACGGGTGTACCGGATTCTGCCACTACGAGTATACTCGTAGTAAACCAAACGCCATTGTTATGGTAATTGAATACTCTGGCATCACCGAAGACGCATCAAATACGCTGCTGGCAGTATGAGTACATCAATGTATGGAATGGTTGTGATCGATAGAGACAGCTTGAAAGCACCTCATCAGTATGGACGCATGCGCTGTATGTCCAGATTGCACAATGGCAATGTGGTGGCGCCCTATAAATTATGGCTGGCAGTCAACGTGTTAAGACCATGTCCGGATCAAGCATTGTATTGATACAGTTTTAGTTTTGATCTTTTTTTCAATGCGTGCACAGCCACAATCATGGGTACACTTTTTATTACAAAGACACCATTATGAACTGGTAGTCGTACATGTACCTTCCCAATACTTCCGAGGACAATGCTTTGTGTTTCCTATTGTATCTTTAATATAACCAACCCCCATAGACTAAGCAAGTATTTTTACTTCTGACTGACTTGCGAAGACTGAAAGGTTCCTTTGTATTTTCTTTCTCCTCTTGTCCTCGGACGTATATAAAGATCCTGTACGACAGAGCAATGCTGAATAGCTCTTTGACAAATTAGGATTTGCCAGACTTAGAGCACTGTTTTATTCCAAGTTGGCATAAAAGCTGGATGACCAATTCATGTGTAATCTGAAACAATGTTTACATCATGGAGCAAGTTCGGTTGGGCGACTAGAGTGACTAGACTTAACCTTAGTCAATCTAGATGTCACCCGAACGCTGCGTGGTTTGACTAGCTAGCCTAACTGGATCAACCTAGCTCCGGACCATGGTTTCTCTAGTCACTCGCGAGTTACGTCTCGGTTTCAAGATGGAGGAGGATAGGTAAACTGGGCAAGTTTTGCAAACGTTTACGGTAAATTGTTGGTTTTGTCCAATGATAACTCTTTGCAATAAGATAATGAATTATTTATTGCACTAAAGTAAAATAGAGAAAATAAAAGAAATACATAATAAAAAATAAAAATGACGTACCAACATTTGCTTCGTTAACAATTAGCAAACGACATTCTTTACAGTTTGTTGTTGCTACACAAACTAGTTTTGACGTAGTTGATCGACTAGATGCGTTCGAGTGAAAACAGACCACGCATGCAGGATATAAATCGCAAAATTGACAAAAGGGACTAGATCAGCAGCACCCGAACTTGCTCATTGTTTTTCAAAATGATGTTCATAACGGACACCAAAAAAAAGGTGTACCCATGATTGTGGCTTTGCATATGCGTGTCACTCAACACATGGCCAAAAGGCGCTCAAGGTGTGGACTACAAAAGACAAGAAAAGACAGAAATCACAGGGATAGAAGGTATCTATTCACATTACGTTTGAATTGTGAAAGATTATAGGTGGAAGGAAAGCAGGTTACGGCAGGTTGATAAATTGGTATGGAAAAAGGTCAAACTTTCAGGCACTCTACTCGCCTGGCTGTCTCATCACATCCTTTCATTGTTGTTGTTCCAAAGGCCAACACTATGAGATACTCTTCAAGTTTTTGGAACTTTTGCCTCTCTTTGGAACTCCTTACCTGTAACCTGCTTCCCTTCCACCTATAATCTTTCACAATTCAAACGAAATGTGAATAGATACAATCTATCCGAGTGATTTCTGTCTTTTCTTGTTTTTTATAGCTCGCACCTTGAGTGGCCTTTTGGCCTTGTGTTGGGCAATGTCCATAAAAAAATGTATGTTTTATTTTCAACTGAAAGATGACATGCGTATCTGTAACTCATTCACAGTAATACATTACCTTTGATCTTGACACAAGAGAAGTCTTAAGGAACCTCTTAGCTTCTCAAGCGGAGACAGTGCTTGAAGCTCTCCCGATTCCTGTCTTGAGATACGAGGTTGGAGTAACCCCAGAATGCACTCTGATAGTTGTGTCTTCTTGGCCATATTTGCCTACGTGTGCAAAGTATACATGTATATTCATGAAAAAAGTGGGCTTTAAATTTGAACTGAATTTTTCTTTGCATTGAGCTTGTGCAACTGACGTCAATGCCTACAAATTAGCATGCGTCTCAACATTTTGGGAGTCAAATTTTCATGACGTGCATCATCCACGCCGTGTTTCAAACAAATTTGCACCTGTGCATAATACACAATCATCTAATTTTAATGTAATTTGACTCCCAAAATAACTGTTCGTAAGGGGTCAACATGTACCATTTGTAGGCAAAACAAATATTAAAAATTTGTGTTGCCCTCTGCGACCAGCCCTAAAAGTCACAAAAGTCGGGTCGCCATCTCACTTTTTAAGCTTACTTTTTGCCCCCCGACATCCAAGCTACACGACATGTAGTATTGTTTTCATGGATGGTAAAGAAAAAAACGACCGACTGACCCTCCCTCACGATTTTTCTCATTTAAGGGCAACACCTTTTGCCTTTCCACCTTGATTCTCATCGGTCAATCCTCAAATTACATGACACATTCAAGTTGCATGGAAGTTAAAAACAACAGTTCAAGTAGCTCATGCGTGTTTCAATTTAATTTTTTTTTTTTCAAAAATCTTAAAAGCTGCAGGAATTAAACAGGAAAGAACTGATGCACTTATAAAATCCCTTACATTTTTTTCAACTAATAGCTATTACTATTTTTTAAAAATTTCAAACTTTCAAATTTATAAAAAAAATTCATAAAATCCACATTAAAAATGCAGCCATTGCAATTTCATAAACTTAGCATTACCCATGCCCATAAGTGTCAATTTGACTGAATACGGCACAAGAATCAAAACTATTAATTTCGCATTTGTTGTCATCGCTCATGGCAACATTGTTAAAATCTAGGACCTTTACTGAAGTACAGGGATGTATTCAAGTCCATCACAAGTCCCTAATCCCAATCACAAGCTATTCAAATGAGCTTTGACGAAGGCATCCAGTTACTTGTGACCGGCTTTATGAAAGGACTTCTGACTGGGCTTGCGAAAGTACTTGTGAAAGGACTTGCAGGGACTCGAATACAACTCTGTTTTTTAAAGTAACAAAGCTTGTGCAACTGCTACAAACTGACCTGCAGGAGAGGCAGTACAGGAATACATGCTTGCAGCAACACATCCCAGGTTGCACGTCCCATAATGAGTTGGCCTTGCATAAGATGGAACATAATATCCTCAGCTTGACGACGAACCTTGGAGGTAGAAAACAAAAGGAACTACCACTTCAAACTGACAAATTATGCTCAACAAAAATGGGCATTATGTCGCAAAATTTGAAAAATGAGTTGTATACAAAGTTGAATTTGTCACATCCTAAGCTTAAATTTGGTGTAGGATTGACCCTTGTGACATTTTGTGTTCTCGAGATATCTTGACATTTGTATACTATTTTCCAATTTAAACGGAACTGCATTCAGAGATATAAGCCGTTAAACACAAAAAGGGGAAAGAAATGAAAACATAGAAGTAATTTTTATCAACATTAATTTTTTCATCTTTATTCTTCAATATTAATGTTTCTGAAAATAAATTCTATAAATATAGATATAATAGAAGCCAACAAACCTCCCCCCCCAAAACCGTCAAGATTTAACAGAAAATTTTCAAAGTGAACAAAGAAAACCGGCAGGAGCGGGATTCGAACCGGCAACCTCTGAAATACCGTACGGTTGGCAATCTCCCAAATTGTCAGTTTTCTTTGTCCGGGGGTGCTAGTCAGAAGTCATAAACCCATAATGCTGGGATCACGCCCAGGGGATCACGCCCAATTTTTACGATAAAACCTCGGAAGTGACTTTTCAGCATTAAAAGTTGGCTTTACACAACATAACTTTGAACAAACCTTTTCTTGGCCATCATGAAGCCCGAAAGAGCATATCTCATAAAGAACGTTTGCATCGAGGAGAAAATGGACACGTCTAGCAGCGTTGGGTCTGGCCTTGACTGCTTCCTGTACGCTGATAACATCCTGTTTAGATAAATACACAAGATCGGATCAAAACCTGCCACTCAAGGGAAAAATGTAATATATTTCTCACACAAATTTTGCAGCTCTGTGGAAGTGCCGTGGCCTAGTGGTTTGGAGCATTGAATTCGTGGTCTGCGGGTAATTCTGCAAGTTGTGGGTTCGAGCCTAGTAATGGGCTATAGCACTTCTACGCTTAATATGGGTAGAGGCATTATTAATGCCTTGCAGTGGACTAGTTACCCATCCTGACCCTATTCATACTGAGAAGAGATCAGATTATCTTGTCTTGTTTCAGTGTGAGGGGCTGGTTCTTCTACACTTTCCTCTGTAGCCCACACTCGAGTGGCCCTTGGCCTTGTGATGGGCGACTTGCATAAAAAAGAAGCTCAATATACAAAATTAAGATAAAGTGCCACAAATCTGCCCAAAAAAGTCCCCAATAGTGAAATAATGGGTATGGTGGCAGTTTTTTAATAGCAAGTTCAACTGTACTGGTTTGATATCATCAAAGAAACCACATAGGAAACTGACTAGGTAATTTTTGCATGAATTTTCAAAGTAAACAAAGAAAACTGGATAGAGCGGGATTTGAACCTGCGACCTCCAGAATACCACACCGGTTCTATACCAACTGAGCTATCTTGCTCTACACAGGGTTGTATCGTAAAGTTGGGGCATGATTCCTGGCTATACGGCATTATGGGTTTATGACTTCTGTCTACCCCCCTCCTCCTATCCCCCCGGACAAAGACACTGATAATTCGGAGACCACCAGCAAGATAGCTCAGTTGGTAGAGCACCGGTACGGTATTCCGGAGGTCGCAGGTTCAAATCCTGCTCCTGCCATTTTTCGTTATTCAGTTTGAAAAAGTACTTCTTTAAAATCAAATTCACACAAGAATGAAACTAATAAAATCGATCTGACAAAATATTTTATTTCTACAAAGTTTTGTAAAAAAAAATTCTATCCATTCTGGTGATGAATAAATATTACGATATCCCGCGGGAAAAAATGTCTGCTTGAAATTCAACTGCTCTGACATTACCTTGACTATTTTGAGACATGCAGCGTATGTCTGTGACTGTACATCTGGCTCAGGGTGTGCTAGGAACCTCAGTAAGATCTTTCTGGATTGTCTGATAAGCTCTTTGTTCTCGTCAGGTGAACTGCAGCTGAACAAGCATTAAACAGCAAGGCATTAGATCGCTGTTCGCCTGCATGTCTATGCCTGAATTTTTGATTGTGATTGGCTGATTTATTTAGATTGCATGAGGAATTCAACAAAACATTTAACATGCAAAAGTTGTTTTTATCTTGTTTTTGACAATTCACCCATTAAATGCTAGGTATTATACAGTGATGGGTGAAAATATCTATGAGATCTATATTTATATTCCCAAGTTTTACATGTCTGTGCATAAAAGTTTTAATATTGTTGCTTGCAATTTATTGCTGTTGTCGTTGTCTTTGTCTTTACGTTTGTTTTTGGTTTTTTTCATCAGCACTGTTGTTGTCGTTGTTGTAGTTGAAGTCATTGTTATAGTTGTTGTTGCTAATGTTTTGTGTTGTTCTTTTTGATTGTTTTTAGTAATTCTCGATGGTGGTATCAATTTTTACTGGGTGTTGGTATTTTAACTTTGTATAAAATGTAGTGTATTATCTTTTAATGTGTACAATTTTTTTTTTTTTTAATTGACTAAATTTAGCCATTGGCTATCAGTTCAATTTTAATAAACCAACAATAATAATAATAATAATAATAACAAGAATTCCATATCCAGAATTAAGATTCCTACTGAAGGAGATCAGATCGTAAGATGAAGGGAAGTAGTATACAAAATGTAAGTTCCTTTAGACCAAGCATGACCAAGTTTAAATACCTATTCATTCTAAATTCTGGGCCCAATTTCATAGCGCTGCTTAACACACGATTTTCTGCTAACAGCACCATCGCCCATTTCATAGGCAGTAAGCACAGCGAAGAGCCCGCTAACTTCGGAAGCAGGATTTGCTTAAATTAGTGACGGAACAATATAAATCTCCATGCTTGCGCAAGCGTTACCACGACTTGGCCATGAAATATACTTATGCTTAAGCAAATTTTCCTGCTATAGTTAGCACAACTTTTCTGCTTACCATTAAGGGTGGAGTGGTTAATCTGTGATCGGGCCAGTCAGTTGAAAAGCCTGGCCAAGACCCTGGAACGCCCGGGCCCTTGGGCTTCTATAATCCCCTGATTGTACACAATAAACTGCCATTATTTCTGGAGTCCAGCGGGCTCCCATTGTTCACCCAGACTTGACTGACAGCTGAGGCATCTTTTGATCCTGCTGTGAATGGGTACAGATTAGTGTGGGAGGGGCTACAACTGGGCCTGGCCTGGCAGAGCTAGAGGCCGGGCTTTATTGATTAGTTGATGCTCTATTGTTAGGTGATTTGTGGCTCACAATAGCAAGAGTAAAAGCCTGAAGGCCCGGGCGTGGCTGGGCTTTTCAAAGGCCTGGCCCGACCACAGATTAACCACTCCTCTCTAAGCAGCGCTATGAAATTGGGCCCTGGTAAATTCATACAGCTAATATCAAAGTAATAAATACCATCCAAATATCACGGCTTTAACTCTGATAATATATATGATGACTTACATGTCTGCGCATAGTTGAACCATCCTATCTGCTAGCGACAGCACCCTGTGGTAATGCAGACTCCTTAGACTGGCCTCTGCCAAGTCAAGTAGCGTCTTAATGCTTGTGCCCTGAGGGAGTATATTCATTGATTACTTTAAAACAAAATTCCTTCACAAATGACCCATTCGTATCATTCAATACTAAGTTTTATATGCATTATAGAAGTCATGTTTTTATCCACAAAAAACTGCTGTGGCAAATAAATGGGAATGGAAATGGGAATGGGAATGTGAATGTGAATGTGAATGGAAATGGGAATGGAAATGGGAATGGAAATGGGAATGTGAATGTGAATGTGAATGGAAATGGGAATGGAAATGGGAATGGAAATGGGAATGGGAATGTGAATGTGAATGGGAATGTGAATGGGAATGGAAATGGGAATGGAAATGGGAATGGGAATGGGAATGGAAATGGAAATGGGAATGGAAATGGAAATGGAAATGGGAATGGAAATGGGAATGGAAATGGGAATGGAAATGGCAATGGAAATGGCAATGGAAATGGCAATGGAAATGGCAAAGATTTATTCAAGTCCATCACAAGTCCATCACAAGTCCATCACAAGTCCATCACAAGTCCATCACAAGTCCATCACAAGTCCATCACAAGTCCATCACAAGTCCATCACAAGTCCATCACAAGTCCATCACAAGTCCATCACAAGTCCATCACAAGTCCATCACAAGTCCATCACAAGTCCATCACAAGCGCTCCAGTCCTAATCCCAATCACAAGCTATTCAAATGAGCTTTGACAAAGCAAAGGCATTCCTTTGTCATTGTTTATCCAGTTTACTTCTGACCAGCTTTATGAAAGGACTTCTGACTGGACTTGCGAAAGGACTTAAAAAAAGAGCTTGCAGAGACTCGAGTACAACTCTGGGAAATGGAAAATGGAAAATGGAAAATGGAAAATTGGAAATTGGAAATTGGAAATGGAAATGGAAATGGAAATGGAAATGGAAATGGAAATGGAAATGGAAATGGAAATGGAAATGGAAATGGAAATGGAAACGCAAATGCAAATGCAAACGGAAACGGGAATGCAAATGGATGCAAATGATCAAGTACTCAATCTTTGACTTGCGATTATATCCTGACCTTATCATCGATCTCTTGAAGAAACTTGCAGGCACTACCCATGGAGTTACAGATGCTAGCAGCTCGCTGATACAGCCGATGCTTACTGGGTAAAGACCTCTCAATAATGGCCAGCAGGATCGGCCGAGCATCAGGGATACAGTACATCAGACTCTGATCCATTACGGCAAGGTATAACGATAAGGACAGGCTCTCCGGCAAAACGTCTTCAACCTGGGAAACAAGAACAAGAAAAAACTATTGGTGTCATCTAAAAAGTGCAGGCTAAAAATTTAGTTTTTGATTCACGAGAGGTTCTTATAAATCAAAATACGAAAAGTATTGTAAATGGGATAAATAATGATGAATATAAAGAAATACAGATTATGAGGTATTTAAAAAAAAAGAATTTGTATGGAGACCTATAACAGAAAAAAACAAAAGGCATATCCTTGTCTACGGGAATACCCCTTTTTGTTCATGACATTTTCATTGGTAAAACATTTCCGGCCACGCCCCGCACTACATGCACTCTTGAGTTTTGAACACGGCTCTGGACATTGTGGCCATGGCAACCATTCTATATTTTTTGCTTCTGATGACACAACAGCCGGAGAGGATTATTTTGAGAAATTACTTGAACACAAAAATACAGCAAAATATTTATTTCTTTATATATCCATCATTTTTTCAAAAGCATTTATAGCCGTTTTCATGTTTTTTAACTCCTTGGGTACGGTTATTATCGCGAGGCGCCGGGGTGCCTGTGTAGCCAAGCGAAATGGACACGAGGCTTGTGCAACCAAGCGTAACATACACAATAATCCAACAATGGATTGAAAATGCAGAAAATGGCGGGTATAGACGTCATCCGGCCTGGTAGCAATATTTTTTTGCGCCATTTGGCTTCATCCGTACGCAAGGGGTTAATTCCGTTATTGATGGGGTTGGTATGCCAAGAACAGGTTGTGCAAAAAAGCGTAAACACAAACAATAGGCACCACACTAAATAGAGTGGTCCTATTCATCGCACTTGGAGGCCCCCCTTTCGTGTGAATGAAAGCTATGTTTGAAAAAGCTCCATCCATTCATTACACTCCCATTCAAAAACAATATAGTTGAAACATGAATGGTTGAGTACGTGCAGAAATGCGCATATAGACAACAACCAGCCAGTCCTTTTCAAACCGCGGCTATGGTCGTCATCCGTATTCAAGAGGTTAACAAACTTTCTAAGAGAAGTGCTGCAGTTACCTTTTCGAGTGGAACAAGGTTTTGCATCAGTTTGGTCACCATAGCAACAATGGCAATCATGGAGAGACGGTGATGGATGAAAGCCTCCTCCGACGTCTGTCTAGAAGGGGATGACGATGCATCATCATCATCGTCTCCGTGGCATTGATGGTAATGATAGAGCAGCACCTCACTCAGAGTTTCAAAGCTGTCCGATATCTTGTCAGTCTGGCATGGGAAAAAAACATTTGCATCAATGCCAAGATGGCAGGCTTTCAAGCAGACCCAGGTGAAAAAGTAGGAGAATAGTAGGAGCAAAATTTTTTCAACAAAGTAGGACTTTGCAAGACAAAATCAGGATAAAAGCAGGACTTTTGCGGGCTTTCGGGAGTAGTTTGCTTTGATACTCACCCATGTCTACAGCATCCCAAGCCTCATTTGGCATGTTCTGCACTCAACACTTGTGCTCCATTCTCAACTGAGCTCTTCATCCAAGCCCTTCATTGTGTGATTTTCATATGCTTTATGAAAAGAGTTCATTTTTCGGAGTTGTGGGACAAAAAGGTAGCCCAGTGCGCTTAACTTGAAGCTGAGGCTGTATACTCATGAAGCAGATTTCGTGAATAATTGATGGACTTGATGAGCAGGGGGTAATAATGTCAGGCCTTGAATGGTATGGTCATGATGGATATGTGCACACTATAAATTATACATTATTATCACTTATATTTTATCTTTTCAATTTTCAAATGTTGCTACTTTCCACCTGTTTCTTGTTACCAACTAACAATTGTACAACTAACAATCCAACATGTGTATGTATGCTCAACCAGTTGGGAGTTTCCCTTGCGTCCAGCTGTTATTGATACTTGATAGGGTGTGGTATGCAAGGATCAGAGCTGTGCAGCCAAGCATAAACACAAACAATATGCACCACACGGAATAGAGTGGTCCTATTCATCACACTCGGAGCCAGCCCCCCCCCCCCCCCCTCCTTTTGTGTAAATGAAAGCTTTGTTTGAAAAATCTCCATCTATTCATTACACTTCCATTCCAGAACAATATAGTTAAAAAACACGAATGGATTGAGTAAGGGCAGGAATGTGCCTATAGACGCCAACCGGCCAGGTGGTCTTTTTCAAACTGATGATTCAAGAGGATGATGCGGTTGCTTTCATGTAGAGTCTCATAATACTTGTTCATTTATACATCAAGGTAAACTCTGCTGAAAAACTCTTGTATGTCTGCAGATCGGCAAGTACCGAACAATCAACTCACCAATGCTCTACCTGCCGCACTGCCATCATCCCATATCTCTGTTGTCATGGCAACCCGCATCAGCTTCAACGCCTCACTCAGGAGATAAACGCTCGCCACCACCACCTCAGTGGTTGCGGTCTTAAGCAGGGGTGTCACGTGAAGTAAGACATCCGTGGCAAACTGGGGGAGTGTGAGCTGAGAGAACTGTAGGATGATGGCGTCTTCGCTGTCTGTTTCCGAGCCGGTGGCAGACAGGTCGGGCATCACCGGGCTTGAGGCTCTACACGAAGGAACCAACATTAGTTGCATATTAGTCTTGGGTGACTCCGTGCAAGACCGGACTCTACTCAACATTAGTACAGTGGAACGCCGCCATAACGAACACAGCTATACCGAACATTTGCTACACCGAACACCATCCTTGGCTCCCAAATTTTGTGTATAAAAACTTACCGAACATTGTTGTTAAAAAACAAAAAGGCAACAGATTTTTTAAATGTACCGGTACCGGGTATTTGGGCTGTTTGTAATTCCCAAACAGCCGCAGCTTTATGTTGAAGAGTGACAGGCGGCTATTATCTCCCCTAAGGAATAAAAGGGAAAAACCAACTGTTTCTTTAGAATTTGGTAAACTTAATAGAAAGTGCATGGTAATTACATGATGGCCGGCACATGTTCAATTACAATTAAAAGAGACATTTTCAAAGTGAACAAAGAAACTGGCAGGAGCGGGATTCGAACCTGCGACCTCCGGGTTACCGTACCGGCGTCTACCAACTGAGCTATCTTGCCCTATGTTGGCGGTCTCCCAAATTGTCAGTGTCTTTGTTCGGGTGGGCGCTAGTCAGAAGTCAATTAAAAACACAATTAAAAGAGGGCGCACTTCAAATACGACGCAAGAGGGTGCTTTTTAAAAGAATGGATGTAATGTTGGCAGACTGGCAGCTGAAAATCGCTATACCGAATGATCGCTATACCGAACAAAATCTGTGGATCCCCCGATGTTCGTTATTGCAGCATTCCACTGTAGTGGGGTATAAATCCAGATTTGTTAACAATCGGTTTTAATACCCCTATGTATTGATGACATTACGTACTGTTTACCGCAGTGCATCATGGGTGAAAGCGGGGGTCACCGCCGCGGCTCGTATAAAATTGTTACATACACTAACATTTTCCACGCTCATTTTTCGACCTTGTGGCTCCTAAGGAAAATTCTTCTTCACAGTATTCATAAATCTTTTATAGTTTATGACGGTGTTATCTTCCACGACAGATAGGGCTAAAACTGCACATTTGATTGTCTTTTGATCGAAAAGCGATCGTACGTTGGCATTCTGCACGTAAAAGCACAGCGAGCGCCGAGCGATGACCCCACTGAAAACTGCAATGTCATGGGTAAACACTGACATGACGTCATCAATACACAGGGCTATTCCACCATTCAGCTTTGCTTTTAGAAACCAGATACTCAAATTTAAAGCTTTCCATTTTTTAATGAAAATAACTGGAACATCCTCCAATTTGTTCCATGGTCTCTGATTGTAAATGCATTCACTCGGTGGTCTTCTTGGTATATGAATATAGCCAGTCCTTTTGTATTCAACATTATAGCTCTGGAGTGTTTTTGTAAAGGCCCAGTGGTCACTGAATCCTGCAAACTATATCCAGTGTGATTAGGATGACTTTTCATGTTGCACCTCACTCATCACGTTTTGTTGGCATGACTATGAGCTAGATGGGAACTTCCGGTGAAATCAGATATAAAGTAACCGGATTTTGAAATCTCTAAAAAAAAATTCCCACTGCTACTCAACATTGGAATTGGAATCCCTGTGCCATTTTCGTGAGGAGTCGACTCCTTGAAGTAGCCGATTCCCTTCATCCTTCAAGGCAACGCCCGACGATGCTGAAACTCGCTGACTCCAACAAAAGATTTAAAGATTGCCGATTCCATGTAAAGACTGCACGTAACCCTTCACAGAGCCAGCTGTTTTGTGCATGAAATCATTCAGGATGCCGTGCGGATTCGCCATTTATGCCCGTTTTGTATATGACATATGGAGTCAAATTATGAATGGAATCGCGATTCCTACTTGGAGGCTTAGTCCAGCATAACAGAAACAATGAGATTGGCTCGGGAATGTATACTTCAGATCACAGATACTGGATTCTTACAACCAGTGATATTTACTTCAGACTAGTGACAATGTGACACATTTATGTGAAAATGTAAGCACTGGGTTCAGGTCGGGTCATGTCATCGTCCGATAGTTTCACCTGCACAAAAAATTACTCACTACACACTGATATTCACAACAACGTTTAAGCGTAAAACTGTGCTATTTCACTAAAACTTCAAACCTACATAGAGCTTGGAGAGTCGCCATCTCTTCCATCGCCTCTCACGCGAGGTTCGTTCCGACCAATCACAGAAGGTCTCGAGTCAGAGCTGAGTGTTGATTGGCCGGTCGAACAGGATGCTCTTCCTGTTCCAGAGGAAGCAAAGGACGCTGTTCGAGATCCAAAATCTACATGAAAATATAGAGTGCATTCATGAATAAAGAGAATTTGAATATTGATACAAATTCAAAGTTCCAGTTGGTATCTACTGATTTCTAGGTGTATAAATTATAGGACTTAAGACCAGTTCATGCTTCAGCAGAGCGAATTTGTTGGGGTAACAGCGAACGTCACAATGAATCAACAACTGATGACGTCATGAAATCCGCTTCAACCCGCTTTTACATTTGCATGAAGTACGGACCAGCCTTTAAGGAACCATAGACACTGTTATATGCCATAGAGATTCTGCAACATCAGGACAAGAAACTGGGCAATTAGGAGCAAGTACTATATTAAACCATAGTTCGACTAACTCTGATCGAACGCACGCTAGTCGACGATGAGTGGACTAGTCTAGTTGACGATTCGCAACCAGCCTACCGAGGTTGGTCACATCGCTAGTTACCAAATAGCCGTTTTAATACCACAGTGCAGAGAGGACCAGTTATCAGAAAAATGGCGAAAAAAACGAAAGATGTAAGTAAATATTCAGCAGCAGTGAACGATCATTTTTTGTTACTTTGTCTTTCTTTGAACATGTTGAAATAATGCACACGTTACCACTTGTGACATTGTTGATATACTGAGCAAATATCGTCCGTCTCGCTTTCATCTATGAACTCGTCCAAAAACGTAAACAAACGAGCCACCGCCATTTTCTTATGGTCGCGTTGACATGACAATAGTTCGACTAGAGTCGTTTGCACTTCAACTTCAGTACTCATGAGCTACGTACGTCACAAACCAACCACTAGTTAACCATTGGTCCTTGATCAAACTTGCTCTAGGATGAAAGAGGAATTTTCCAACTGCCCAAGACTTGCTATGGTAACACTAGTTTCAGGAGAAATCTGTTGCTGTAAAATGTGCAGAAATCAAAGGGCACTGCAGCAATTGACCAAACACCATTTGCGAGTTGACCACGCCCCCTTTAGACAACCCTATGGAATTTTGTGTAGTGATTTTGTTTGTCTCAGATTTTGAAGGTTCCGGATCAAATTACAACCAATATGATTGGACAATATTTCACAAGCGGCATTACAACCAATGTGATTGGACAATATCTCACAAGCTGCATTACAACTAATGTGATTGAACAATATTTCACAAGCCACATTACAACTAATGTGATTGGACAATACTTCGCAAGCTGCATTACAACGAATGTGATTGGACAATATTTCACAAGCTGCATTACAATATGATTGGACAATATTTCACAAGCTGCATTCATGCGATTCCAATGCAATAGGTCTACTGCAACGGTTCAACAGCAGTTGCCAGTGTAAAGTTCCTGGTTTGCTGAAAGGTCAAAATGCTCCAGTTTGAAGGTGGTGCCTGGCCTAACAATGAGAATTATGGGCAGGCAGTAACTATACACACAAACTGAGCCTGTGCATCAAGGTTAAGCCTTGCGTGTGATTCACAGGGTAGCAAGGGTAGCTGCAAAATACCAAGGCTGGTGTGCAGGTGGTCCACTGCAGAATCCAACAACATTTCCTGTTGGATTTAGCAGGCTTTTCATTTCACTTTTATTGGAAATTGTTGAAAAATATCGATGGAGGTTAGGGTTAAGATCTAACCGTCATACAAGGCACGTTCCATTTTCTTACCCTGTTTTGGGCAGTATAAGGCAGGATCGTGATAAAACTTGTGTCTTGACAGCAGGAGTGTGGATAGTTCTCTCAAGCATTTGATGGCACTCAGAGCAATGGAGTTATCCCCAATGCTCAGTGGCTTCAGACCAAGCAACGACAGCAGACTCTGTATTAAGCCAAAGCAACACAAACTGATTAATTGGATAGCTAATTTACTCACTGATCGACGCCAGCGAGTGAAATACCATTCAGCCTTGTCTGAGTGGTAAACCCTCTCATGTGGTGGTACACTCTCTCATGTGGTGGTACACCCTCTCATGTGGTGGTACACCCTCTCATGTGGTGGTACACCCTCTCATGTGGTGGTACACCCTCTCATGTGGTGGTACACCCTCTCATGTGGTGGTACACGCTCTCATGTGGTGGTAAACCCTCTCATGTGGTGGTAAACCCTCTCATGTGGTGGTAAACCCTCTCATGTGGTGGTAAACCCTCTCATGTGGTGGTAAACCCTCTCATGTGGTGGTAAACCCTCTCATGTGGTGGTAAACCCTCTCATGTGGTGGTAAACCCTCTCATGTGGTGGTAAACCCTCTCATGTGGTGGTAAACCCTCTCATGTGGTGGTAAACCCTCTCATGTGGTGGTAAACCCTCTCATGTGGTGTTCCTCAGGGCACCAAGTTTGGTCCCATAATTGTTTTGGCTGTTATCAATAATGCTTCTGAAGGGTCTTTGACTAATAAAAGCTTTAAATATGTCGACGATCTGACCTTTGCAGAGGTCCGTCCTGCTGTTAATGAATCTAGCCAGATTGGATTTGATCTTGACAGCCTAGATGCGTGGGCGAAGGACAACCACCTCAGGCTCAATCCTACCAAATGTAAGGTTATGCAAGTTTGCTTCAAAAAAGATCCACCTCGACCACCTTGTCTCAAAATTGGAGGGATTGAGCTTGAGGTGGTGTCTGAGACTAGGCTTTTGGGCCTGATAGTCCAATCTAATCTTGGCTGGCAATCTCAGGTTTATGATATGGTCTCAAAAAGTAGTCGTAGGTTATACATGCTTGGTCGTTTAAAACAGTTTGGTTTGCCTGTCGATGACTTGGCCTCTGTGTATACTTGTTATGTTCGCCTGATTTGTGAGTATGCAGCTCCAGTATGGCATGGTAACATCAGCAATAATCGGGCATATCAACTTAAACGCATTCAAAAGCGTGCATGTCGTATTATTCTTGGAGCCGACTATGAGTCATACTCAGAGGCTTGTGATCGATTAGGCCTCCAAACTTTAGAAGACAGAAGACTCGATCTCTGCTCCCAATCTGCTAATAAATGTACAAAATCAGACAGATATGCAGAATGGTTTCTACCCAATAAATAATAGTACCCATAATATGACTCTGAGGCATTCCAACATTTACCAGATTCCTTATCACAAAACCAATAGGTATGGCAATAGTGCAATTCCCTTCCTGACAAAACTTTTGAACCAGATTTCTTAACCACCAATAATTATTTTTATAGACCTTTTTGCGTGTTTTTTCAATAGTTATTTTGATTTGATAATTCTATTTGTTTAATCTTTTATTTTTACAATTTCGTAGTTATTGTTTTAATTCCAATTATTACTTGTTTTATTTTCTACTTTTAAGTTCATGTACTAACCATGCAATTCAGCTTTCAGCTGCGAATTAGTTTAATAAATATGAATGAATGAAAATGAATGAATGAAATTCTCCACCCGTGAAAACTGTGAAAAACATTACATGCCGATGTGCCTTAGCCGCTTGTGTCTGGCTGTCATTGATTTGGGGCTGGTATGCCAAGAACGGGGCTGTGCAGCCAAGCGTAAATGCAAACAATAGGCATCCCACTAAACAGAGTGGACCTATTCACTGCACTTGAAGCCCCCCATTCGTGTAAATGTAAGCTTTTTATTAAAAAGGCTCCGTCTATTCATTACACTCCCATTCAAGAACAATATAGCTGAAACATGAATGGATTGAGTACATGCAGGGATGCGCCTTTAGCTGTCAACCAGCCAGGTGGTCTTTTTCAAACAGCGGCTACGGCCGTCGTCTGTATTTAAGAGGTTAAACTCTGTCTTGGACGTGGTCACAGACACATAGGCTCAGAAAGTGCAGACCTAGGGCATTTCTCAAACCTTGGCTTCAGCTTGGGCTTCGGTTCCAGCTATTAACCCAGTCCCACTGCCAATCTGAAGCCTTAAACAGGCTCTGGCCCTTGGTTAAATCAAAAGACTTTGATGTACATGAAGCAAAAACAGGGTCCCAGATCTTGCCAAATCTGGGGACATAAAATTACGCAAAGCCGAAGCACGAGCCCGAACCAAGGTTTGACAAATGCCCTAAATTACGGCACTTCTACATATGACCACCATTGCTTGTTCAATAACAACTTGGATTTTGGTTACACTATCGGTGTGTGGTTGAATTTATCAGGTTTGAGTGGTAAGAGTCTGTTTATCCCAGACCCACCTTGGTGATGCTGGGTCTTTGTAAGAATATTTCAGCTGGGAAATCTTGCAGAACGACATCGCTGACGAATTCACACGAGGTAAGAACCAGGCTGGGCCTCGAACTGCATAAAGAACTGTGGGTTGAGAAAACGGTCAATTAAATGTCGGCAGGATTGGAATCACGTGACAAGGCAAATGCTCGAGTGGTAAGTTACAAAATAAACCAAATGCTGTCTTCTCTAAAATAAATTACTTCTTGTCCATGTATCATCTGTCAAATTAAGAACACAAATAGGAAACCATTTTTCGAAACTTTTACAATGTCAAAAGATTAGCTGGCCTGACGTTTCAAACTTAAGCAAGTTCTTTCTCAAAGGCAAATGACAGTGGTACATCTCGTTCCCTCACCCTTTCATCTTCACCCTAACCACACTCTTTTTCTCATGGGCGTCCCCAGAATTTTTTCCTAGAGGGGGGAAAGCACTCACCAGAAAGCAGCAAAGGAGAGAAATCAGCGGCCGTGGAAAAATCGCAAGGGGAGGGTGGTGCTGGACATCACTCGACGCTTTGTTTTACACCGCGATACCTAGGCCTATTGTATATAGCCACATTTTAGGCCCCTTTCAGCAGGTCTCGAGTATTATATTCAATTGAGTACAACACTGACTTCGACCCTCTTTTCTTTCTTTCTTTTTTGTTTTATTTTTTTAATTTGTTTTATTTTTTACTCCATTTTTTTATTTCCATCAGGAGGGTGCCCTCCTACCCCTCCCCCCTCGCAACACCCATGTAATTTGTTCCTTGCTGTTCCATCCACTCTCTTTAATCCCTTTGTTTTGTTTCTCCATCTACTCCTGCATGTGGAAGTGCCGTGGCCTAGCGGTTTGGCACATTGAATTCAAGGTCTGTGGGTAATTTTATTTATTTAGAAAGTAACATTTAATTATTTGTAAAGGAGCCTGGCCTCGTATAAGCCTATGCTTCTGCCAGGTATCCTCCATACATCACCCTGTGTATTGTACTATTTACTTGCTTCTTTTTCACTTGTTGTGATGAATGGAAATAAATCAAATCAAATCAAATCAAATCAATTCTGCAGGTTGTGGGTTCGAGCCCAGTCCTGGGCTTTGGCACTTCTACGCTTAATATGGGTAGAGGCATTATTAATGCCTTGCAGTGGACTAGTTACCCATCCCGACCCTATTCATGCTGTTATTTGCCTTTGAAAAAGAACTTGCTTAATTTCGAAACATTAGGCCGGCTAATTTTGTTGATAAAACAGGGGGGCATTTGACTTTGGAGCGGGCAATACTCACCTGTTTGTGGAGGACAGTACATGTCTGTCTGTTGGTGTGAGGAATAGCCACGGGAATGTGGAAAACTTCAATCCTTTAACACATCCAACACCTACAAGAATCAAGGTAAATATTATCATTGCTTTAGCACAAATGTTCTTTTTTCTCATAGGAATACATACTTGATGGATAGCTTTTCATTTGAAAGAAGAAAGGGGGAAAAAAGGAAAAAAGAGAGGGTGACAGAGAGGACTTTGGTTAACGTGAAAGAAGAAAGGGAAAAGAAAAAGGAAAAAGAGGATGACAGAGAGGACTTTGGTTATCATAAAGGAAGACAGGGAAAGGAAAAAGAGAGGAAGACAGAGACTAGAGGACTTTGAGTAATATGACGGAAGAAAGGGAAAAGGAAAAAGAAGACGACAGAAGACTTTGGTTATCATGAAAGAAGAAAAGGAAAAGGAGAGGAAGACAGAGGATATTGGTCAATATGAAAGACGGGGAAAGGAAAAGGAAGGAGCTAGAGAGGATGACAGAGAGGTCTTTGGGTAATATGAAAGAAGAAAGGGGAAAGGAAAAGGAAAAAGAGGATAACAGAGGACTTTGGTTATCATGGAAAAGGAAAAGGAAAAGGAAAAGGGAAAAGGGAAAAGGAGGATGGCAGAGAGGACTTTGGTTATCATGAAAGAAGACAGGGAAAGGAAAAGAGAGGGTGACAGAGACTAGAGGACTTCGGTTATAAACATCAAAGAAGAAAGGGAAAAGCAAAAGGGAAAAGGAAAAAGAGAGGAAGACAGAGACTAGAGGACTTTGGGTAATATGAAGGAAGAAAAGGAAAAGGGGAAAAGAGGATGACAGAGGACTGGTTAATATGAAAGAAGAAAGGGAAAAGGAAAAGGAAAAAAAGAGAAGGACTAAGAGGATGTTGGTTAATGAAGGAAAGAAAAAAAAAAGGATAAAAGAGAGAGTAAGACAGAGGACTTTATAGCGTACAAAGACACATGTAACTACTGGGATAGATAAGCAGGATACAGGTAAGGAATTCCAAAGTCAGGCGGTGCGTGGGAAGAAACTGGATGAATATATTAAAGTATTTGCTTTGGCTGTATATGACAAACAGAAATGTGTGCAGTGCAGCTAATTGAATGGATAGGTGGAACCAATTGGAGAGCATTCCATAATTGGAGAGCGTTCCATAATTGGAGCGCGTTCCATAATTGGAGCGCGTTCCATAATTGGAGCGCGTTCCATAATTGGAGCGCGTTCCATAATTGGAGCGCGTTCCATAATTGGAGCGCGTTCCATAATTGGAGCGCGTTCCATAATTGGAGCGCGTTCCATAATTGGAGCGCGTTCCATAATTGGAGCGCGTTCCATAATTGGAGCGCGTTCCATAATTGGAGCGCGTTCCATAATTGGAGCGCGTTCCATAATTGGAGCGCGTTCCATAATTGGAGCGCGTTCCATAATTGGAGCGCGTTCCATAATTGGAGCGCGTTCCATAATTGGAGCGCGTTCAATAATTGGAGCGCGTTCAATAATTGGAGCGCGTTCAATAATTGGAGCGCGTTCAATAATTGGAGCGCGTTCAATAATTGGAGCGCGTTCAATAATTGGAGCGCGTTTAATAATTGGAGCGCGTTCAATAATTGGAGCGCATTCGATAATTGGAGCGCATTCAATAATTGGAGCACATTCAATAATTGGAGCGCATTCAATAATTTAGTATCTGTAGAGAAGACACAATGAAATTTCAGAGCGACGATATGACAGAGGTTCCTGGGCTGAATCTCACCAAATTCACTGGACTCAACATAAAAGCTCATGGAATTTCTAATATGAGTGATGTACCAAGGATAGTTTAACCCTAACCCTGTGAAATCCAACACAATCTAACAATGGTAAAAAGCTGTTGTAATTTGTTGGATTTAGCAGTCAACATGAACTACATGGTATTGATGTATTCGGCGGGATAGCAGCTAAATATACCTGTTGAATTTTTGTCATATTTAGGAAGGTGGAAGCAGACTTCTAGTACAATTTCAGTTGGATTTTGTTGGATTTGGCAGGACTCATACAAACACCTGTTGGATTCTGTTGGATTTTGTTGGATTCAGCAGGGTAGCTGCAAAATGCCAAGGCTGGTGTGTAGTTGGTACACTGCAGAATCCAACAAAATTTCCTGTTGGATTTTGCTATATTTAGCAAACTACTCATTGCAGCTTTGTTGGAAATTGTTGAATTTAGCAGGGCCATATATAAAACCTGAGTGAAGAGGGTCAGGGCTAACAGATAATTTAAACTCAGAGTGGCCCACCTGAATTAGCTGGACTGCTGCGGTCATTGGTCTGCAGAACTTTGTTGGCGTTTGCAGTGGTATGTGGGAAGTAGCCTTGTTTCACTGTAGCAGACTCAGAGTGCTTGCTCGTAACTGAATGCACAGGACCTCTTATCTCCTGAGTGTCCCTTGCAGCTTCTGCAAAACATCAACAATTTATACGAACATCGAATGGCAGCATGCATGTAAAATCCAATCGGAAAATTTCTGAAAGTGTGATTTCTTTACGGTTTCCTTTCAAAAATCTATATGAAAAATCATTTGCAGTGCAAATTCCTGAGACTAAAGGATAACAGTGGTAGGAGTAGTGAGAGTTGTGAAATAAACTGAACGCATTTTTCTATGGAAATGATTGAAAAATTTCATATTTCGGTCAACATGCCGTAGGCCTAAAAAGCTACAAACTTGCACAAACCTCATCATGTATCTGTATAGTGTGCAAAATACAAATTAAACTTCCTAAGTGTGGTGCGCAGAGAACCGGAGCCTAATTTCACGGCTCTGCTAACAGTTATTGAGGAATCACCGCTTGCTACATGCATTTATAACAGAAAATTCTGCACTTATCTTAAGCATATTTCACAGATATTTTACAAGCATGCATACATTTTGTAACTGAGGATTGTGTCCTTACAAGGTTTTATAGCAAAAGAATTTCTGAGCTAGCGTTTTAAGCAAAGAATGCTGAATGCAAGTGCGGAATTCTGCAGTAAGCAAACTCCTGACAGGGTAACAGTAACACTAATCCTTGGCAGCAAACTCTAGGGGGGTAGGAGTACTTTAACCCCTTGAGGGGGTGCTGGGAGAAAGTTCGACTAAGGAACATTGGTCAACCAATAACATCCAAGTGCGAACGATAGCTGGTTGAACTATGGGCTCATTGGTCCCCTCTCCACTTGTCGCAGTTTAGTACAAGCAATGTTGCTATCAGAGTTGTATTCGAGTCCCTGCAAGTCCTTTCACAAGTCCCTGCAAGTCCCTGCAAGTCCATCACAAGCCCTCCAGTCCTAATCCCAATCACAAGCTATTCAAATGAGCTTTGACAAAAGCATTCCTTTGTCATTGTTCATCCAGTTACTTGTGACCGGCTTTTATGAAAGGACTTCTGACTGGGGCTTGAGAAAGGACTTGTGAAAGGACTTGCAGGGGCTCGAATACAACTCGGGTTGCTATTGATAACCAGTGCGACCATGCCCTGTAGGTTGGTTTCTGACTAGATCGTGGTCGACTAGATCGTGGTCGACTAGCCAGCATTCAAACAGCATTAACCCTAACCCTCCAGAGTATTTTGGCTAGAAACCCTGCCAGACGCATCAGATTGCATACTTTGTCACACTGACTTGTGTGCAGAGTGCAGCAAGGTCAAGCTGTCACCACAGATGTACTTGTGCTGCTTCTGGCAGGGTTAGGGTTAATCCAACTATTGTCAACTACTGAGTTAACCAAAGTAATTGAAAGGGCTGTGCAGCTGAGCGTAAATACAAGCAATAGGCACCACACTGAACAAGAGGGGTCCTATTCATAGCACACGAAGCCACCCCACACCCCACCCCCCCTTAATGGGAAAGAAAGCTTTGTTTGAAAAGCTCCATCTATCAATTACACTCCCATTCAAGAACAATACAGTTGAATATTGAATAGATTGTGTACGTGCAGAAATGTGGCTATACACATCAACCTGCCCAGTCGTCTCGCCTCAAACTGCAGCAAAGGCCTTTAGCCAGCCGCAATGGGTTAACTCTCGGAAAGCCGCGGTTTGAAAAAGACCACAGGGCCGGTTGACGGCTATACCTGCATTTTCTGCACACTTAACCCATTGTTCAGTTATTGTGCGAGTTACCCTTGGCTGAACGAGCAAGCATACCGGCAAGTTAAAGAATGTTAAGAGACCAACCCTTTTGGACGACATGATTTTGATAGATACACTCCCTCCTATGCATGAGTTGATCTTGTCTGGGCAAGCTGAGCAAACTCTCCAGGATATCATCTATGGTCAGATGTAGGCTGTCCTCACTATCAGCACGAAGCTTGGACAGGAAGTCGACGGCTCCAATCTCCAAAAACTGCTTCACACTTGAATCATGCTGCAAGACAGGGATAAACGTTGGTTTCAGATTTCAAACGAGTGAAGTTCCAGTGTTTAGGGAAGATATTCGGATCTAGGAAATAGAAATAGAGGAATTTCACATTAGCCCCTTCTGCGCACTTCCGGGTTGAAAGCGAGAATGTCTGTGGCAAACAAAACAACGCTTTTCAGCACATTCATTCATGCATGAAATAATCAGGCCATAAAAGGAAGCGCAGGCGCACAATCAGCATAAAGTTGTTTACTGTGACATTGAGATCCTCGTTTTCAAACGCGGAAGTGCGCAGATCGGCGCTAAACTCGTCGTTGTGGGATTCCTCTATAACCAAAAAATCCATTTAGGAATTTGGAAATTCAAATGACAAAATCCCACTTGGCAGAAACAAAAAACAGACCTTTCATTTTATTGAAATCATCACTATTCACAGTAAGATTTTTGTAAGTGTATTTTTGTTAGCCTGTCACACAAATAGACGCCTTCAATTGTTAACTCTGCGGTGTGCCATGGCGCTGTTTTGTTAAGTAGGTCACCGTGGTGTAACAGTGCCTGTATATTGTCATGGCACACCGCAGGGTTAATGCTGCTTATGAATATCCGGTTTCCAAAATCAAAACCGAATAGTGAATCCAAACCAAATATTACAAAATCCGTATTTTTTTCATAAACTCTTCATGAATCTCCTTGACAAGTACATGCATACCTTAGTCAGTCGTTTGATGAGTTGCAGAACCTCTTGCTGGTTTGGACATTTGTCATGATTAAACCATTCCAACAGCTGTATGTGTAAATATTGGTGCTGAACCAGATCCACCTCACAGATTAAGCTGTGCTCCAGCTTGCTCAGGATGTTGCGTAGTGCTCTCACTCGGATCTCTTCCAATTTATGTCCTACACAAGTAATGTACAGTGAACTGTTTCATTATCTTCAGGCAATCTCAACTTCAGTTCAGAGATTCTACATGTACATGTAGGTGGAATTAAATTAAATTAAATTAAATTAAATTAAATTAAAATAAAATAAACAAAACAAATAAAAAACAAAAAAACAAATCTTACTGTACAAACAAGAACTCACAGAAGGTCTCACCAATTTTCATATCATCGTGTCCACGCCAAAAGTAAGATTGACAGCACTAGCTTCTACCCATCTACAATTCCGATCTGGAATAACCTGCCCCACTCAGTCATCAATGCCTCTAACTTGGATCAATTTAAAACTACTGTAGCTGAGTTTCTCCTCAACACCATTACCACGCCGTAGCTCCTCTATAGCCCCGCGTCACGCCAACTCTAGCGGGATGCGACTGAAGCCGTTTTGCTGGAGGACGAGATACAGATACAGATACAAAAATACAAAACAAACAAACAAAACAAAAAACAAACGCAGCATCCCCACATTTGTTAGAGAGCACAAACCGAACTGAGTAAATACGTATGGACCCTGAAGGACGAAGAAAAGGACTTTGAAATCAAATGGGACATTATCCAAAGAGCGCTACCATACTCTAATGTAAATAAGAGATGCAATTTGTGTATAGCGGAGAAATACATAATCATATGCAAACCTAACCTAGGTACACTAAATAAGAGAAGCGAAATCATCTCTAAGTGTAGACACCGGGACAGGTGCGTACTAAGTTCAGTGACATAGCGTGCGCACTAAGTGCAATGACGTACCAAGTGACACGCTTCGTTCGTTGTGAAACGCGCAACGCGCGCATATTTTGATACGTACGAAAATGCTACATGATATTCTAAGTCATTCTGCTGATGAGTGCCACACGGCACGAAACAGTCTGTCCAGAAATAAATATGCCAAAGTTGATTTAACTCATATCCTGAATTTATTTAATAAATATAGCTCTACAGAGATGTATCGAGCACTTTGGATTGTGATAAATGCCAATTTCATTGGAGATATATATATATATATATATATATATATATATAAAAAACATATACAAAAAAATTAACACCCCAAAACAAAAACAAAAACAAAACAAAACAAAACAAAACAAAAAAAACACCAAAAAATACACAAAACAAAAACAAAAATTAAATGGCATCACTCCACCCCCGAAAATATTGCCATCTTTATTGGGACTAGTGGGAAAGAGTTTCCTTTCATACACCAAAATCTGGACATCACAATTGGTCTCTTTTTTTCACGCCCTAAACTTTTGTACATGAGAGTGATGCACCAGAGTGGGGGTTAAGCACTTCCAAAATAACAATCCCCACATTGGGGGTGGGGCAGCCTCGAGGGGGGGGGGACAATTGATAGGTGCATACATGTGATTATTAGTCTTGAAGTGCCCCACGAGTGTGGTAAAACAACTGGCTGTACCGAATCCTGAAAGATACAATGAGCATCCAATCCACACTCATGGGGCCACCTGTCCTCGCATCCCCCCCCCCCCCCCCACCCCTCCCGATCCCCATACTCCAGCCTAGCCCACGGAAACAAGAAAGGCAGTGGTTATTTTGCCGTGAACCAGCATCAGCTTATTTTGGCTATTTGACTGGTCACGGCACTAAACATGCGCAGTGAGAGTTTTTTGGGGGACTTATTCCCATGCCTTCCTTGTCGTTCTGACTTCGACTTTCAAATGCTAAAACACAATGTGAACGTATATCAGATTTACAACTGCCCATCCTGCCAGAGTGCTTCGGTAGCTCGATTGGTACAGCGTTGGTTTTGATAGCTGGGGACCAAGGATCGAATCCATGCCGCGTTGTCCGATTTTTTGTTTGTTTTTAGTTTTAGGTTTTTAATCAAATGGTTATTCTTATTTAAGTAGATTTAATTTTCTTTACTTTGATTTCAGTGGTTTTGGAGAATTTGTTTTAAAAGGGAAATAAAGTCTGAGAACCATTTGGTTGATAGTCTGGTTCAATTCCAACAGCAAACATCGTGACGTTGAATACCATTAGTACGGTAATCATTACCTTTAGGACACCTCTATTTTGTTCAAGAGTTCCGTTCAAAACTGACTTTTGCAGATGACTTTACAGTACCAAAGTGACTTTTGCAGGCTAAAGCAGTCTTTTTCTCTTCAGATTAACTCATGTTTGCTGTAATTTTGAAACGCACTTTCAAAGAAAATGTGACTTTCCTACCTTTTTTTGCAGTCAGAGACATTGCCGTTTTACCCCATAATTTCCCTCATAAATCAAAACCCTGCCCTCTTCCGCAAAATTAAGCTTGCTCATATTCAACATGATATCTTAGCGAACTATTTAGATGATTCCAAGCACACAGAGTGACTTTTCCTGCCTGTATCATCGCAAAATATTGAGGTAAGTTTCAAAACATAAACTGTCTCCTTCGTTCTCTTATATGGAACGGGGTCCTTAAGGTACGTCGGGGAACTAAGCAGTTCCGTAACGACGGCTGCCGTAACAATGGCAATTGTTGTAGTGTATGGCCCCTCTTTAGTTTTGATGAAATTAGATTCAAGGGTATTTTTTTCTCATTCCAAAATGACTTTTTCAACCTAAAGCAGACTTCTCTAAAGACTTAATTCTATTGACATCGTTTTTGTAATTTTGAACAGTTTATTTCGGTAGAAAATGCAATTTTCTGAAAGATTTTACTTTAATACCCCCCACCAAAATCGGTAAGGAACAGCAAATCTTGGAAAATAACCATCCATTTGTGTTCATAATTGTATAAACACTTGGCACAACCATTAATTTTGAGAATTTGTTGGGACATTTTAGTGCAATATAGGGGAAGAAAGTTTTTGTTTTCTGTGTTAGAAGCTCTTGGCACCATGTAAAGTTACTCAAAGTGTTCACATACATGTTAATTTCTTCCTCATTTTTTACAGATTTTGCTGACATAAATCTTGAAATAACAGGTTGTGCCACATGTTTAGACAGTTGTTATCGCTTTCGAGTCAACTCGTACCTTTGCCAACTCGTACCTTTGCCAACTCGTACCTTTGCCAACTCGTACCTTTGCCAACTCGTACCTTTGCCAACTCGTACCTTTGCCAACTCGTACCTTTGCCAACTCGTACCTTTGCCAACTCGTACCTTTGCCAACTCGTACCTTTGCCAACTCGTACCTTTGCCAACTCGTACCTTTGCCAACTCGTACCTTTGCCAACTCGTACCTTTGCCAACTCGTACCTTTGCCAACTCGTACCTTTGCCAACTCGTACCTTTGCCAACTCGTACCTTTGCCAACTCGTACCTTTGCCAACTCGTACCTTTGCCAACTCGTACCTTTGCCAACTCGTACCTTTGCCAACTCGTACCTTTGCCAACTCGTACCTTTGCCAACTCGTACCTTTGCCAACTCGTACCTTTGCCAACTCGTACCTTTGCCAACTCGTACCTTTGCCAACTCGTACCTTTGCCAACTCGTACCTTTGCCAACTCGTACCTTTGCCAACTCGTACCTTTGCCAACTCGTACCTTTGCCAACTCGTACCTTTGCCAACTCGTACCTTTGCCAACTCGTACCCTTGCCAACTCGTACCCTTGCCAACTCGTACCTTTGCCAACTCGTACCTTTGCCAACTCGTACCTTTGCCAACTCGTACCCTTGCCAACTCGTACCTTTGCCAACTCGTACCTTTGCCAACTCGTACCCTTGCCAACTCGTACCTTTGCCAGCTCGTACCCTTGCCAGCTCGTACCCTTGCCAGCTCGTACCCTTGCCAGCTCGTACCTTTGCCAGCTCGTACCCTTGCCAACTCGTACCCTTGCCAACTCGTACCCTTGCCAACTCGTACCCTTGCCAACTCGTACCCTTGCCAACTCGTACCTTTGCCAACTCGTACCCTGGCCAACTCGTACCCTGGCCAACTCGTACCCTGGCCAACTCGTACCTTTGCCAACTCGTACCTTTGCCAACTCGTACCTTTGCCAACTCGTACCTTTGCCAACTCGTACCTTTGCCAACTCGTACCTTTGCCAACTCTTACCCTGGCCAACTCTTACCCTGGCCAACTCGTACCCTGACCAACTCGTACCTCTAATTAAGACAACTCGTACCGCGCGACAGGTTTCGCGCGGTGCCGTGTGTATTAAAATTCATGCCAAATTACCTCATTTGAAAAAAAATAATATTCGATTCGAAGTACGGCGAGATCATAGTAAATAAAATCCTATTTACGACTTTGACAAAACAATGGTGCGCCATGGCATGCTAAGCTTCGGCAATAAATGCGCGCATCACCAGTATCAAATCAAGTTCAAACGGCAAACGCGTGCTCAATGCTTAGAGCCCGAGTTTGGCTATGGCACCGCAAAAGACCACAGAATTAGGCCGAACTATAGAATATGACAATGGGCAAACTTCAGACGATTTGTTAATTAATTCCACAACAAAGTAGGCCTACGTGCCAGCAATTACCTTCAATAAATTCAGAATGAATTTCCTATCAAAAGTAACAGCTAATGAACTGCAAGTTAAACTGAAAAGTTAAGACGAAAAGCATCAACAGTGTGGCGCACGGTCATCTTTAAAAAAAAACAATTCACTTCTCAACAAAGTACTACTGTAAACAAATGAATTCCTACGTTCCTTTTCCATCAAAGTCTAAAATAGCAAAAGTACAATTAACATGAATGCAGTCTAAAATAAACAAAAAAGTATATGACACAAGTTGTAGACCCTATACATTTATAAACACGAACATAATTAAATTATAAACATCCGGTAAATTGTTTTATATAAATAAAATCCACTTTCAATCAGAAAAAAATACATTTCACTTTACATTCCTTTTCTAGCAACGTCTAAAATAACCGAAAAGTAGGCCTATAATAGTATAATTATATTATATCAAAGCACATCAATCAGTTACGGCCTGGAGTATTTCAGAACATTTACGGTACGACTTGACTTCTGCGTGAAGATACGAGTTGTCCTAACTGGAGGTACAAATTGGCGAAGGTACGAGTTGGCAAAGCCAAAGGTACGAGTTGGTACGATGTTGTCAAGTTGAAGGTACGAGTTGTCCAAGGTACGAGTTATCCAAGGTACGAGTTGACCTGTTACCTTGTTATCAAGGAGGGTTGGTTATTTTCGAAGATTTTGCTGTTCTTAACCGACTTTGGTGGGGGGTATTAAAGTAAAATCTTTCGGAAAGAATTCCATATCCGGCCATCACTTATTTTCCTTTAAAATGACTTAAAAACTACAAGAAAGTTGTAAATCTGATGAAGAAACACGAATTTAGGAGGGAAAACAATTTAACTTTTTCTTTGATTGGGTTTGAAAATACTTTTAAAAAAATTCTCATTGCCCATAGGCCATCAGGGTTTCATTTTTAGTAAAAAAGTAAAAGCAACTCTTACTTTTTTGCAATAGGCCTACGGATGTAACGTTAGGCCTATAACTCTAAGTAAACGGAAAAAAGGTAAGACCGGTTCACCTGTTCACGGCCATACGGCAAATTGATTAAAAATAAACACAAGTTTCGAACAAGAAAAGTAACTAATGACCCGCATAATATCGTAAACAATTTCCCTTTTCTTATTCCCTCTCTTTCCAGAGTCTTACCTAATTTATTGAGCACTGGTGTCAGATCAATATCTGCAGTTGTAACGTTAGGCTTGGACATTTTCGAATAAGATTTGTTTATTAACTCGAAAAATTTAGCTTTTATTTTCGTTTAGGCCGCCGCGCCACCGTTTACACTGACCCTGGTTCTAAGTTCATTCATTCTTTATTCTGTAATAGGAAGAGGTACAGGAACCAGACAAGTCTGCACACGGCCAACCACTAGAGGGCGCACTTCAAAGTTTCCGGACTTTGCGAAAAATAATTCAAGACTGCAAGAAATGTATGGTAAATGGATTGTCCAACCTTTTAAGTCATAATTATGAATCGTAAATCTATGACTTATTATCAAAGTTTGATCCTGGCCAAATGGGCCAACCCAGCATGTAAAACGATTGGTTAAATTGCATTAAATGGAGGCTGCCCAGAAATAAACTTTACGTGCTTCCTTAATGGCTTTTATAGGCCATCGTATTTTTCATGAACTACACGTTGCACGTAATCAATAGTTACATCATCTAAGCTAAGCCCCTGTCTCCCTTTATGAATTTTGCACAGACCAACGTATTGGAAACCAGACTGCGATGTCACACGCAGAGTCACATGCTTACTTGTTGTTTACATGATGACATCGCGCTTATGAAAACTGAGAAAGTTCAGTCCGCGAACTTTTATTAAAGTTATACTTTAGTAATAGCTCCATAGTTTCAGAAGGTTCTATTACTTCTAAACCACATTAGAAATTTACTAGTGTGTACCGTCGAACTTGAATCGGACTTTTGCTTTCATATCAATCATATACTTGGCAGTCGAAAGTATGGAGGCAAATATTCTCACACTTTCCTTGCTGATTGTCTGCAGTTCAGTTTGTATATCGTCAGCGCAGAAATATTTCCAACCGGGTAAGCCCTGCTTTAGCACAGAATTGGACAAAAAGGAGAAAGGAGTCAGGTAAGTCCTTTTTGAGACCTTATCGCAAATACCACCTGGTCAAATTGCATTGTGGGAAGGAAAAAGGGAAAGATTTTACTTGAACACTTTGATGGGTCAACTGTTAAAGGAACCATGATATAGGATTTACATTGCATTATTCCTGCTTAAAACAATAAAGTATTATCTTGACAATGATATTTTGTTACCAGAGTCAATTATTTCCCAGATTAAATATGAAAAAACATTTTTTGAAAATGTTTGTCCAAGCTACTCCGCCCCCTGAGTGGGACCCTCATTAACATAAGTGAGTGACGTAGATCGAGGAACATTACATATTCTGCTCGAGCCAGCACCATTCATCACGCGTAAATTGAGTGTACATTCTTCGTCCAAAATCTAAGCAAAATATAGCGTTTTTCGGCCATGCCGACAAGGTGTGTGGCTGCTGGATGCAGCAAAACAACGAAGGATGGAGTAAGCCTTCATTTATTTCCAACTGATGCGAAATATCGGAGAATTTGGACGGCGAAAGTGAAGGTGACAAGAGCGAAGTGGTCCGGTCCCAGCAGCTTCTCAGCGTTATGTAGCGACCACTTTGAGCCGTCGTATTTTGATACTGGTATTTTCAACTCCTTTGGGATGGCCATTAAAAATATGCTCAAGTCCACTGCCATCCCAACAAAGTTCCCAGATGTGGGTAAGGTACAGGCGAAAGCAGTTCAAACGGCCCATTCCCCGAGGAGCTGTCGCTAAAAGGGAGAAAATCAGGGTAAGTTCGATGTATAGTTGTTGCAACTTACAATGTACGAAATTGCACGTGTAGACCTAGTGTGTGTGTATACGGGCCGGGTCCAGACTATCGAGTCCATTCATGAATTTCGGTGCCTCGATCTACGTCACGAACAGCGCCCTCAATTTGAGTCTCAACAAATTCCAAAAAGGGGGGGCAATTTTTGGGCGGCAAATAATCACACTAAAACTTCACTTGAACCAGTTTGGCTTTTAATTCACATTTAATACATATAAATGAATGTATTTATGAAATAAAATGCTATCCGGCAAATTTGAGAAGCATGGTTCCTTTAAGGAAAAGTGTCATCATTGTATGTACATGCAGGGTACGATGTACGAACCCATGATTAAAGCTGAAAACACAAATGCATTCTTTTTCCCTCCAAAGTTGGCCTATTAATTATAACATCACACTGCACCAGAATTATGCTTCATACGTCTGAGTGCATATATATCTCGAAATATTGGAGCAGAAAATTTCATGACAAGAGAGTCGGAGATCATAAAAAAAAAATTGACGATTATCTCCTACAGCAGTTGCATATTGGTCTCTCTGTAAGGTTTCTGAAAACCTTACAGTTCTGGAAGTAATACTGAAGATTAATGTTGGTTAATAATGCCATAGAGATGATAATGTTCACAGTAAAAAATGCTTTGTGATTCTGACAAAGATTTTATCATGGTGAGGATAATTATTGTCTGTAACATAGATGGGTGAGGATCATTGACGGTGATAATTTAATTATAGTAACAGTTATGGAAGTGTTTATTCAATAATGGCAATGATGATGATGGTGATGATTATTTATTTATTTATTTATTTATTTATTTATTTATTTATTTATTTATTTCTGGTTATAAAAATCAAGGATTCCTCTAAAGTGCATATTACATTTGTACGTTCTTCATGTGCAAGCCTCAGGAAACCTGGGAAAGAGTTCCATATCCGGCCATAACTTATTTTCCCTTAATATGATTCAAAAACTACCAAAAAGTATAAATCTGATAAAGAAACTTGAATTTAGGAGGGAAAAAAATTCAACTTATTCTTTGAAAATACTTTGACTTTTTCTGTCATGGCCCATAGACTTTGTGCACGAGGTCCAAGTGATGGCCGGATATGGAACTCTTTCCGAAACCTAAGGCAAGATGTCAGTGAAAAAAATATTGAGTTGTAGATATGGGAGGAAAACCCCAGAACACTGTACGGCATAGCCACATCAAGCGTTTGTGCAGAAGCAAACTGATGTGGATGTGGAACTGAAAAATCCCGAGTCACTGCAGTCCAGCAGTGAAGGTTATTAACCCTTTGTGTCCGGCTTTTATTGATGGGGTGCTGGTATGCCAGGATCAGGGCTGTGCAGCCAAGTGTAAACGCAAACAATAGGTACCACACTGAATTGAGTGGTCCTATTCACCGCACTCAGAGGCGAGCCCCCCCCCCCCCCCCCCCTCCTTCATGTGAATAAAAGCTTTGAAAACACTCCATCTATTCATTACACTCCCATTCAAGAACATTATAGTTGAAAAATGATTGGATTGAGTGTTCTAGCCAGGGTGGAACTAAAGCGTAGGGGCATTTTGCTCAAAGATGGACAATGTCATGAATGTGAGCGCGGAGCGCAAAGCCTTACAGCATGGGGTCCGCTTAACCCTAACCCTGCCAGACGCAGCACAGTGCATCTGTGCTGACAGCTCCACTTTGCTACACTCTGCACACAAGTCAATGTGACAAAGTATGCAATCTGATGCGTCTGGCAGGGTTTCTAGCCAAAATACCCTGGAGGGTTAGGGTTTAACCCTAACCTTCCCTAACCTGCCAAAATCAAACACCCCTTTGTGTTGAATTTTGTGTGATTGGGTACTGTAGAGCCTTGGCACCATCACTTTGCATGGGACTTGATGCCCTGATTTTGTACAAAGTACAAATAATGTGCCATTGGTTTACTACACAGTGTTGGAGTTTGTGTGGTTAGGGAAGGATTCTAGTAAAAAGGCTTGGGCTGTTAGGGTTTTAAGGTGCCTGAACAATTTTGGATTCTAGATGCTCTGTGGTGCAATCTGAGGCAATTCCTGTCCACTTTTCCTTGACTGTTTTGAGCAAAAGATTTTAAGATTATATAGGCAAAATTTAGTTCATTTGAAATTGTTTACAATATACTCTTGCTCTGAAATTTATAGCGTAGTGGTAGCGTAGGGGCAGGATTCAAGCGTAGTGCTAATTCCCGAAAGCGTAGTGGGTGCTAGTACTGCTAGCGCTATTTAATGCCTGGCTAGAACTCTGGGATTGAGTAAGCACAGGAATGTGCCAAAAGATGTCTACCGGCCAGGTGGTCTTTTTTAAACCGTCGTCCGTCTTCAAGGGGTTACCGGGCTCATCTGACTCCCAGCATTGACTACAACAGTGATTGATCACAAAATGAAGATGATGATCATTAACCCAACAGTCCTGATTCCTCCAATTTCAATATGATTTACCACACACCCTAGGGAGTTAGGGTTACTGATAAATAACTGGGGAAACTAAACACAAATATGTACTGATTCGCAAAAGGTAATTGATTTGGCATTAAAATGTGTCTTCTTCTCAGTACCTATCCACGACCTCACTGGGATGTCAAGTTGTCTGATCTACCGAAACAGTGGGATTGGCGCAACATCGGAGGGGTGAACTATGCTAGCGCCACACGAAACCAGCACATACCTCAGTACTGCGGAAGCTGCTGGTCCATGGGACCAACTAGCTCATTAGCTGGTGAGTACCAGTATTTTGGATTAGTATTTTTGTAGTAGGATTGACTACGACTCATGACAAGGAAGTGAGTGATTCCATAAATGTGGGGGCCGGTGTCCCTCTTTACATTGTGATATTTGTTTCCCTTGTATTACCAACAGTGAAATATATATACAAATGATTTTAGTTGCTCAAATTATAGTACTTGTACCTAAATATCTGGTAGCAAAGGATGAAACATCTGACTAATTTCCTGACAGTATGGTGTCCTAAATAGTTCACGGTTCCACGTGTAAAAGGGACACCAAAGCTGCGACATTTTAAAAACTGCTGTTGAAATGCATTGTTTGGTTCTCAAATACTACCATGTGCACATATGTGTATGAAAAATTGCCCTTCATTATGTTAAAGCATGTTAATACTGCTTAAGAATGGCACCATATTTAAATGATTTAATAACTAGTTGACCGAGATTGACAGTGTGTTAGCCCAAATGTTTCACGTGTAAACAAGACCCACTTTTTTGGTGTCCCTTTTACATGTGAAATTTGTGTAATGTTTCTGAGAAATAAAAAGATAATTGGGTTCACTGGCAAATCCAAATCTATCATCATTAATTACATGTCCCACTTGATAAGTGTGAAATCATAACAAAGATTGCATGCTTGGAAATGTTTAATTTTGGGCCATTTACTAGGTTTCACGTGTAAATGGGGACACCAAATGGTGTCCCCATACGCAATCATGCACCAAATTGTTATTTTTAGTCTAATCAAGTTATTTTCACAATAAACCTTGATGTTTTATCCTGGGTAATACATTTTTAAATAAACACACCACATTGAGCATGAATTATCACAAAAATAGCAGAAAACTAATTTGGTGTCCCCTTTACACTTAAAACCGTGAATGATTTTTGACATGATATTTTGGCATTTCTGGAGTAAATAATGTCTGATTTTGGCTACAATTAATCAGGAATGTCGATATCTTTAAGTTATAGTGAAAATTATTAATATATCCCCTGTCAATAAATTTTTCCATTTTGGGTTAAAATGTCACAAGTTGGTACCCTAATTTATGGAATAACCCAAGTAGGTTTTGCGATAACTACTTCCCGACTTCACGTTAAACCATGCAAAGCTTCAAACCATATTTACTCATAATTGAGCTCACTGTCATGTTTACACATAGAGCTATATTAAATTACTAGAGCAATAACTCCTCATTCTTACGCGCAGAGATACTTTAAATCCTTCCTGTGCGCAGACATTTTGAATTTGTGTGCGTGTTTGTAGAACATAATGAAATTGGATGGAGTGAATTTTAAAAGTGTACACTAACTGCAGCGTGTAAGTACAACATACGCAAACAACTTACATGTAAGCGCGTCATGACAGTTATAAAACGTCGCAGCAAAAAATCATCTGAGGCACATACGCGCACGCGTTAGCATTGTTTGCGCAGAGCAAAATCACAAATGCTCATTTACTAATTGTGCGTTTCGGGTTTCGGCGTATCGGTTTCGATAACGCAACTTTATAGAATAAACACGCAGATATGCAAATAGCCATACAAAAGCCATACAAAATTTTGAGTTTTCCCATGGGTTTGTACACAAACATGGTTGCGCCCAGCAAGCATCACTTTGTACATCGAGTCAGCGCTCTAGTAATTTAATATAGCTCTATGTGTTTACACTTAAGCCCGGTTCATACTTCATGCGAATGCGTATGCAAAGCGAATTCGTCAAGGTAACGGAGAACGTCACAAGGAAACTTCAATTGTTGACGTCATGAAATTCGCTTCGCATTCCTGGGTCCGCGTGTTCTTAATGAGCAATTTTGTTTCAAAAACATTCCTCGGCCTTTTTATTTTGCAGATCGCATCAACATCCTACGTAAGGGTGCCTGGCCCTCTGCCTACCTGTCCCCACAGAATGTCATCGATTGTGGGGGGGCTGGTAGCTGTGAAGGAGGCAGTCCGTTAGGAGTTTACAACTACGCTCACGAGAAGGGAATTCCAGACGAGACCTGCAATAACTACCAGGCGAAGAATCAAAGTGAGTATTTGAGGCAAATAAACCTGTTTTACTGTTGACCCTTTCCTTACCAATGTCGAGTTTACTCGACAAGGAAACCACACACCAGAGCATCCAAACAACAGATATATTCACCATGTTTCAACGAACTGTAGTGCTTGTATTTTTCGCTGTCCATACATGATCTTTATACCAATAGAAAGAGCTTGTTTGGATCTTCCTAATGGTGCTGTCAGATTCATGTGTCACCATTACAATATTTTGAGAAAACAGTATCCAAAGTTTCCCTGTACAGTTATGTGTATGGAGTGCCATTGGTTCATTTGACAAACAACTTTCCCGTGTGATAAAGTGAGCCAGAAGAGAAAACGGCCGTAACTTTGCTATTTTAGCAGTTATGAATTTCATTTTTACACCATATGAAAGAGACATTTTCATGGAACAAACTTTACACGCAACATTTTCCTTTTCAATCAATTCTTGAGTGTGTGAAAATCTTTGGTTGAACATACAACCATTCAACAAGCAGTCAGCTGCTTATCAAGTTTTTGACGCAACAGCTGTAAAACTGTTTGCCGTGCCGGTAAAAAGTTGCACGCAAAGCACGCCAGTGATTTACGTGCGACGATCGATATTGTGGACTGCTCGATTGACCTTTCTATTGTATGCGCCTGTTGTATCCGGATCATTACGGGTATGTATTATGGTTTATACAACGCCTGAATAAATCCCCGCCATCCAATTGGTGGATCGTCGATCACGTGCATTGAATTATTCGTCCCATCGCACGACGCGAACCCGCACCCCCCCCCCAAAAAAGTTTTATTACGTGGTTCTATCAAACGGTAACGCGTTTGATAGAACTTCCCTGCTGCTACAACACGGCTGTCAATGGGCTGGTTCCCGGTCCCATCCATTGTCCTTCGGACTTTAAATGTATATTACATGTATATACATATAGGGACCGAAATTATTCTTACCATCGCACTCATAAACATTCTGGTAACAAGAAACCAAACTCCAGCCTGTGTTTTTGCAGTATTTATTTTATATGTGTCAAGGGTTTTACGGGTCCACATAAATGAGGCACTTCACACTGCTAAATGACGTAACTTTTCTAACCCTCCTGTTCTCAGAGCCAAAATCGACCCAGCTGCTGTACAGATCAAAACCTATCAAATGACAGATTGAAACACACACAAACTGTGAGAGTTGGTGTTAAGAGTTTTTGATAGGCTGTGATAGGTATAAGTATAGGAGGGTTTTAAATTAGCATCAGAGTCGTATCTGTACATGTATGCATATTTTTTAAATATTTGAACCGGCAAAAAGGTATTCGAATATTTCTATTTCTATTATTTATTTCTATTAGATAATTTTGCAGGCAGAATATTCGGTTGACGATCGAATATTTGAATATTCGGTAGTTTGGGACAGCCCTATTCTGCATAAGTGGTTTCATGCTTGACTGAACAAAGAATGTGGTACGGGGGGAAGATAAGCCAATAAACAATGTGTTAAGGAAAGGGTTAAAATCACCACTGTTCATATGATTGTATAAGATGGCAAACCAGAGATCTTGTCATGTTAGCTTCAATAAAAGAAGCGATTTCATAACTAAGTTTTTAAAATTTTCCATACAATCCTGCACAGATTGCACACCTTTCAATGAATGTGGAACTTGCTCAACCTTTGGTGATTGCTTCGCGTATCCTGAGAAGAACTACACTCGCTGGATGGTTGGGGATTATGGTTCAATCTCTGGCCGGGAAATAATGATGAAGGAAATCTACAAAAATGGACCGATCAGGTAGAAAAAGTGTTCTGGATACTTTAACGATTGAAGTGGAAATAGATGCAGTGCTGTAGTCCAAGTCTAGTGAGGTTCGGAACCGAGACCAAACAAAGAGGTCTTCTTGGGAAAAAAGTCTAATGTGACGTGAGCCCTGGCTCAAGCTCAGATTAACCAAGACTTCAGCCTACATTTTTTGTTAATGTCTTGATGGTGTTAGACTTGCATCCGAACTAGGGCTGTACGTCCAAACCGGGTACCAGACCGCTAATGTCAGGAACCGGTTCCAGATTATGGAATCCAGTATTCGTAACCGAAATAACATATTACATAGTAATTTCTCGGACAATGAAAAAGGCATTTCTTGAATGTCATTTGTGGGGAATTTTCAAAATGTCATCCAGGGTACATGGAAAAACCAAACCGATTAATGTTTATGACGCTTGCGAAAGTGCTGTTTACAACTGTAAAGCTATAGAGCTCACTGTACACACTTGCATCTTGATGCATTGATGCACCGATGACGTAGTATTAACATGCGGGCCTTGACGAACAATATCAACAGCAATTTCCGAGATGTAATTTGTTGGGATTGGCTTTCTCTAAAACCCTACCTCCCTACATAATTTTTCCTTCAAGTAACCTGAATCCTCCAACATCCTCTGATTTCAAAGTGTGCAAACTGCATGTAACCTGAATCCTCCAAAATCCTCTGATGGGGACCACTGCATGAATCCTCCAAAAATCCTCTTATGGGGACCATTGCATGAATCCTCCAAAATCCTCTAGGGGTTTTCGTAAACACCCTAGTAACCTCAATCCTCCAAAATCAACCAGCATCAGATTGGGCCTGATGACCTGGATCCTCCATTTTCCTCCAGAGGCAAAATCCTCTAATGCCCACAATCCTGCAAAATCCTCCGATGCTTCAACTTCCAAAGACCCTCAATCCTCCAAATTCCTCCATTTGGCAAAGAGGATTTTGGAGGATTTGGAAAGGTTAGGGTTAACAGGTATACATGATTTGTTTTTTCAATCGGGTACCCGATTCTCGTACTACCCGTAAATGCCACCCCTAATCCGAACTCAGCCAAGCCTGGACGTGCTAAGCCCATGTTTCAGTCCAAGACAAAAATGGTATGAAAAGAAGAACTTCAGCATGAAAAGAAATATGCCAGCCAAGAGCAAGTTCAGGTGCTGCTGACCTAGTCCTTTTTGTCAATTTGCTATTTAAAAAACGCATGCGTGGTCTGTCCTTCACTCGACCGACTACGTCAAATCTAGTTAGTGTACAGCAACAACAAACTGCAAAGAATGTCGTCTGCTAGTGCTAGTTGTTAACGAAGCAAATGTTTGCATGTCATTTCTATTTTCTATTATTTATTTCTATTATTTTCTCTACTTAACTTTGGTGCAATAAATAATTCATTATCTTATTGCAAGGAGTTAGTATCATTGGACAAAACCAACAAATTATCGTAAACGTTTGCAAAACTTGCCCAGTTTACCGATCCTCCATCTTGAAACCATGACGTATTAAACTCGCGAGTGACTAGAGAAACCATGGTCCGGAGCTAGGTTGATCCAGTTGCACTAGCTAGTCAGACCGCGCAGCGTTCGGGTGACATCTAGATCGACTATGGTTAAGTCTAGTCACTCTAGTCGCCCAACCGAACTTGCTCCAAGGCTCAGGTAAAGTTTGAACTGGAGTCTCTCTTATGAGTTTTGAACTTCTGATGACTTTCAGGTGACTTTTTAAAAGAATTGATATGCCCAGGGCTCCCTACGCGACTAGAACACTGAATGGATGATAATTCTTGGAACAAGTTCATTGTTGTCTGAAATAATGCTAATGATTGTGTGAGGAATCCATAGAGAATGTAGTGCAATAGACTAACCATTTTGACTGCACAACCAATTACGCTACGATATGTAACTACGATATGTAACTAATACTTGATGACTTGCTAAAAAGTATTTGGAGGATTTAGAAATCAACAGAATCTTTGAAAAATCTTTCAAAATTCTGGTCACTTCAACAACCTCATTTTCTTTTTCTTTGTGGGGGGAGGTGTTTCGAGAGAGGCTAGAAAGATGGGCGTGGCTCTTCTCCACCCCTTCCTTCATTATACAGGGTGGCCCCAAAAAAAAAAAAGAATGGCATACTTCCGCTACCCAGAGACTCGACCAACCTATACCAATGCATGGGTAATTTTGTTAAAAAGAAAAATGACACCAAGATCTCCGGATTCGGTCCAGTAGTTTTTGTTCTAGAACTTCTTTTGTGAAACAATGTCTGGGTCATTTAGTCCCGAAGTATAAACACAAGTATGCTATCATCATGCTCTTTTCTGCATGGAACAAATGGCCAAGTGACCCAACTTTGCTTCACAAAATTGGCTCTGGAGCAAAAACAACTGAACCGAATCGGGAGGTCTTAGTATCATTTTTCGTCTAAAAGGATTCTCCATCCATCGGTACAGGTGGTTTGACTCTAAAGGTAGCGGAAGTATGCCATTCCGTTTTTTTTGAGCCACCCTAGTATAATAAACCAGTTCAGTATTTCAACTGCGCATGTGCACAATGACATTTTATCCCAAATGACCCGCGTGACCTGACGCGCGCGTATGAATGCAAAAGGTGGTCGCACAACACGCACGTGTTAAATTCAGTCAGAATGGGAGTTCGCGTAACATGGCGTGACATAAGGTCAGCAATTTTATCCCGAATAATCTTTGACCTTTGAGATACCGAACTGCCTTATTGGATCTTCAGTAGATGAGAAAAAACGCTTTCTTTTTTTGTTTTACAGCTGTGGAATCCAAGCAACCCCAGAATTGGAAAAGTTCCGAGGAGGCAAGATCTACACGCAGTACATACCAGAGCCCGGGGTAAATTTATAACTGATTTATTTTCATCTGCAATTATTTCTGGATTCTAAGAAACTCTGGTGCTGGAATCGTTCAGAAGATATCATCGAGGCAGTCAAGTTGGCATGATGATCCTTTCTACCACCGGGGACCCTAGACTAATTCCCTCCCAGGTGCACCAGGAGGATTAGATTTTCAGTACAGTACAACGTCGCTATAACAAACACCGCTATACTGAACATTTGGCTTTTATACAACACCTGAAAAAATCTCAGCCATCCGATTGGTGGATCGTCGATCACGTGCATTGAATTATTCGTCCCATCGCACGACGCGAACCCGCACCGCCCAAAAAAGGTTCTATCACATGGTTCTATCAAACGGTAACGTGTTTGATAGAACTTCCCCGCCGCCACATTACGGCTGTCATTGGACTGGTTCCTGGTCCCACCGTTGTCCTTCGGACTTCAAATGTATATTATATACATACGGGGACCGGGAACCAGTCTAGGCTGTCATTCACACAAAATGGCGGACGGTGTTTCCGAACCGCGGTTTGTTTTCCTAACAGACAACGAAATATTGGAACTCGTAGGCGATGCTGACGCTGCTAACACAAAGAGACAAATGAAATATGCAGTCAAACGATTTAATAGAGGAATTTGCAAGACACGCAGGAACAACAATTAAAGCTTTAACTTATTCGGAACTGGACCACTTTTTGTCGCAGTTTTATGCGGGACTGAGAAGGTAAACGGCACGTTGTAACATTACACCAAGAAATCCATGCATGCAATCTGTCGGATTTATTCAGGCGTTGTATAAAACAGATAACGAATGTTTCACATTCGTGCAATGGTAAAAATAATTTCATTCGGTGACAGATGGAATGTCCCATGGAACATTCAATCTGTCACCTCATGAAATTATTCTTACCATCGCACTCATAAACATTCATTATTTGTATAATAATGTATTCACTGCTAATTTTATTTTTGTGGGTCCCTTGATGTTGGTTATAGTGGCGTTCTACTGTACTGGTTTCCCCACGAATATTATTGTCTTTTCTCTAAGAGTTTTCTCCTACTAAAATTGAAAATGCTGAGACCAGTGATTAACCCTCCCTCTCTCATGGCCAAAATGGAGCCAACTACCCTATATACCAAAACCTATCAAGTGACAGGTTGAAACACACACAAGCTGTGAGAGTTGGTGGGTAGATTTTTCGACAGGCTGTGATAGTTATAACTAAGGTAGGGCTGTCCATTTCCAAATAATTTAGTATTCGAATATTTGATACTACATTTGGCCGAATATTTGAATATTCGAAACTCGCCGATCAAGTTTTTACACACGCCAGGCTGCAGCTGCCATCTTCACCAGCTAGCATGGCCAAACGTTGCATACAAAGTGCACCAGTTTAAAATTGCATGCAGCGATGGATATTGGCTGCTGAAGTGTTTTTCAGTCCTTGCTGTAACTATCAAGGGGCTTTTACCCAACTAAAAGAAAGGAACCAATAAACAAATAGAAAGTTACGTGGACAAAAAAGTGGCATCCGACAATTAAAAAAATGAAACTTTACGATTAAAATAACACATTCGTATGTGCAAGTGCAGAGTTTTATTTTGTTTTAATATTCAAACTAGCTAAAAGCTATTCGAATATTTGGTTGATGATCGAATATTTGAATATTCGGTATATTCGGGACAGCCCTAAACTAAAGGAGGGTTACGAAAGAAATTAGTACATAAATAAATGTGTAGAATCAGCACGTGTTTACTAAGTTTTTGGCCAGAGGAATATTTTATGAGAACTGTGAAAGTGTGGGCTAATATGTGAAGAGAAAGAAAGTCCTGATATAGCTTAGTACAAGTATTTCCAATAGGAAGAGACTCTTGTTGTACGTAATAAAAATGACATCCCAGAATTTCAGTGTGTGAAGGGTAATACAGTTTGATACAGCTTTCGTTCTTGAGTTTGTGACTCGCATGTGACTTGCCACAACAAAATGAGCTTAAAGTCGCACTATGGCTTTCTGAGTTACAAGCAAAAACAAAAAAATGTTCACTGAAAAGTCAATTTTAGGATTTTAACAACTGTATATTTAACAAAAAACTATTCTATCATATCCCAAAGTATTAAAACTGAATCGATTCATGAAATATTTTTTTGAAGGGAATTCCTTTTTTTTTTTTTTAACTCTGATCAATTTAAAAGGTTGTATCGGGGGCTAGGAATGAGATACCACAACACACAATATATCAAATTAAAGCTCTTAACCTGTACTTTCAGACTGCTCTTTCCTTCCCACATTGCCTTTTTACCATAGTGACGTCTCAACGAGGCGGTATTTGCGACGTTGTCTATTATCGGTGGGGTGCTGGTATGCCAGAACTATCACTAAAAGTGCTGTTGCAGCCGAGCGTGAACAATAGGCACCGCACTGAACAGTAGTGGCCCTATTCATCACACATGGAGTTCCCCCTTTTGTGTGAATGAAAGCTTTGTTTGAAAAAGCTCCATCTATTCATTACCTCCCATTCAAGAACAATGTACATGTAGTTGAATAATGACTAAATGTGACTGGCTCTGCAAAAAGGGCTATTATGTTGCAAAATTTGAAAAATGAGTTATATACATAGTTGAATTTGTCACATCCTAAGCTTTTATTTGGTGTAGGTTTGACCCCTGTGGCATTTTGTGTTCTCGAGATATCTTGACATTTGTATACTCCTATTTTTCCAATTTAACGGAAGTGCGTTTAGAGATACAGCCCTTTAAACACAAAAAGTGCAAAGAAATCAAATAGAAGTAATTTTTATCAACATTTATTTTTTCATCATTATTCATCAATATTCATGTTTCTGAAAATAAATTCTGAAAATATAGATATAACAGAAGCCAACAAACCAAAAACTAAAAAAATCACTTACGTGAAGATTTTTTCACCCGCTTCAAATAGAACTGCCCTGTGTGTGTTTTCACATAGTGCGACATAATACCCCTTTTTGCAGAGCCGGTCACAAATTGTCTACGTGTTTAAATGTGGCTATACACGTCAACCGGTCTAGTAGTCTCGCCTCAAACCGTGGCCATGGCAACCAGCCGGCCGCAAGGGGTCAAGTGTCTTTCCATTGGGGATAATATATGACCAACCTCTATGTTTGCATCTGTGACTACTCAAACACTCACTGGACTGACACAAATGGACTGCCTTTCCCATTGATTGTGTATGAGTAGTAACTTGAACGTAGTGTTACCATGTTGCTTGTTACAGATCAACCATGCCATTGCTGTAGCTGGCTGGGGAGTGGACAAGAATGGTGTCGAGTACTGGGTGGTTCGCAACTCTTGGGGCCAACCTTGGGTGAGAACATTGGTTTTTTTGTTTTACTTTTTAATAAAAATTATTAACCCTAACCGCCGCAAAACCCAACACCCAAAGTAGTCCGTTTTCTTCTTTACAAAAGTGCTATAGAGTACCTAGGTGATGACGTCAATGCAGTGTAAGGAACCAGAATATTGTTTTTATTTTGTGTCAATGTGTTTGCATGACTGGCTGTTAACAAAGGAACAGTCGAAATCTCCATTTGTCGTGCCAACTGGCGTCAGACTTCGGTACTCTACAGGCGGCAATATATTGCCGTCTTGAAGTATTTATGAAGGAAATACGAGATTGAACTTTTTAGAATGCCAAACTTTGACCCTGGGTGGAAACTCTCTTGTGAGTTTGTAGGGTTTTGAAGAAAAAAAATAGGGGAAAATGTTTCAGACAGTATACTCTGCCCGTTGTCAGGAGACTGAGGGGTTCAAATGGTGTCGGGAGTTAACCCCTTGTGTATGGATGGCATGTATCCGTGCGGATTGAAAATTGCCACCTGGCCGGTTGACGTCTACACACGCCAATCTCTGCATTTTCAATCCATTATTGGGGTATTGTGTACGTTATGCTTGGCTGCACAAGCCTCTTGTTTCCATTTCGCTTGGCTGCACAAGCCGGCACGGCATCTTAGTGCCCCCCATATAATACCCGTACGCAAGGGGTTAAGAGGCTGGAAGCGATGAAGCGGAGAAGGATGCAACCGAGGAGTCCATGCAGTCTTGGGGATGCTGGATAATCAATGAGGCGTGTCAGTGTGGAGGAAGGGAGCGCTGGAGGAGGTTGACGAGGATATAGGAGACGCTTAGGCAAACTTGGGAGGGGAAAACAGTTCATTTGCAGCCTTCTCACGCTCCACTGCCTCCAGCCTCTACCCTTCAGTCTCCTAATGATGGGTAGATTATACTGTCCGAAACGTTGAGTTTTCCCGCTGCTTTTCATAACCCCACAAACTCACAAAAGATAGTTACCACATGGTGCTACCGTAAATCTTGACAGTGGAAAGCCGCTATAACGAACATCGCAAGATCCACAGATTTTGTTCGGTATAAAGCGATTTTCAGCCGCCGGTCTGCCGCGTGCCCATTTTTCAACATGCCATCCGTTCTTTTTATTAATAGCGCCCTCTTGCGTTGTATTTGAACATGTGCCGGCCATTTGAATCATGTAATTACATGTTCATACTTTCTAAGCTTACCGAATTCTAAAGCAACAGTTGGCTTTTCCCTTCTATTCCTTGGGGAAGTAATAGCCGCCTGTCACTCTTCAACATAAAGCTGCGGCTGTTTGGGAAAATTTACAAACAGCCCAAATACCTGGTACATTTTTTTGATCTGTTGCCTTTTCTTTTTAACAACAATGTTCGGTAAGTTTTGTACACAGAATTTGAGAGCCGAGGATAGTGTTCTGTATAGCCGAATGATAAGTATAGCGGTGTTCGGTATAGCAGCGTTCCACAGTATCTTCTTTACTTGTAACTTCTTCACCCTGCGCCCTTGATTACAAGTTTCTCTCTCTCTGTACCCCTCCCCACAGGGTGAATCTGGCTGGTACCGTACCGTCACAAGCTTGTACAAGAACGGCAAGGGAGGCCAGTACAATCTTGGAATAGAAAATAGCTGTTCCTTTGGAGATGTGATTGGTATATAAGGCAGAAAGTAATAGGATTTTGAATTGAATTGTTTTTCTACCGTACTAGGAAAGCATAGTTTAAGTACTAACAAACAAAATATTCATTGGACATTCATTGGTTTATTCATTGGACAACTGTAAAAAAAATGTTGAAACAGTCAATTTTCTTCTTTACTGTGAGTAGTGCTGTGAGTAGTAAGATATTGCTGTCTTATTCATTTATACACATTTATGAAGGAAATATTAGATTGAAATCTTTAGAATGCTCAACCTTGCTTTAAAGGCACGCATTGCCCTGATATTTTCAAAAGTTTAATCTCTTTGGTTAGTTTTCCTACCTATTTCCAAGATCTAAGTGTAAAAATTCTACCGTAATGTGTAATATTGGGTTTGTGACTTCTGACTAGCGCCCACTCGAACAAAGATACTGACAATTTGGGAGACCGCCAACATAGGGCAAGATAGCTCAGTTGGTAGAGCGCCGGTACGGTATTCCGGAGGTTGCAGGTTCGAATCCCGCTCCTGCCAGTTTCTTTGTTCACTTTGAAAAAGTTTCCATTTAATTCACATTTAATCAGCAGTTTGCATGGAAAAGTTCACCTGGGTAGTGTGGGTAAAAATCCGGTGGGGTAAGTCTTACAGAAGTTTACACTTGGATTGATATGATACAGGAAGTTTGTACGAAGGCGCCTTTGTTTCCATGAAGTATACTATCAATCCTTGTTAATTGTCCAAGAAGTCAGAAAGATTTTACTTTAAAGCCCTCCACCAAAATCGTTCAGGAACAACCAAATCTTGTAAAATAACCATCCATCTGTTTTCAGAATTGTTTAAACGCATGGCACAACCTTTATTACTTTTGAGACATTTGCCAGGAAATGTTTGTGCAATATAGGGGAAGAAAGTTTGTGTTTTGTGTTAGATGTTCTTGGCACAGTGTATGGGTCACTCAAAATGTTCACATACGTGTACATGTTAATTTCTGCCTCATTTTGTTTGATTTTTCTGCTGACGAAAATCTTGAAATAACAGATTGTACCTCCTAAAATAGTTGTTATCGAGGAGTTTCTATTTTCCAAGATTCTGGTGTTCCTGAACAATTTGGTGGGGGGGGGGGGGGTGGTATTACAGTAAAATCTTTCCCAGAAGTTGGCTGTGAACAATTACTTAAGTGGCCAGTGGGGGGTCAGAACACAATTTTTCTTCTTTTTGGGGAGGGGGGGTGGGGGATGGACCACTCTATGATGACGTCGTTCGATTTTCATGCTACATACTGAGCACCTTAATAAACCTTTTCGACATTCTCAAAGCATCATGGGAACTGCATCAGCCGTAACTGGCATTAGAAGAGCAAGCACATTATAATGGACGTGATTGGTCGCATTGGTCCTCTTCTGATTGGCTAATAATGTGACATTCTTAGCTGCTCTAATTCCATACATTTGCATTCATCAGTAACTGGTACCCTGAGAGGGATTCCCCAATTATTTCCTTTATTTTTATTGCCATTTAAAATTGATTTTTCTGGTTATTATTTTTCCTTATGTTCCATACAAAGATATGTGAAAAGGGTATCGCTCAACTCATGACGGATATTTAGCATAAAATCAATTAATATTTGGACTGGTTCACAGTGCCATAGGTTTGTGTATAAATTACATGGTTTGTTTGGTCTCCAAACCCACAATGCATTGAGAATGTCGAAAAGGTTTATTTCTGAACAGATGTTTTACAGATCTGATTATTTTGTATCATTGTTTCCTGCCTCCATGATTGGTCCATCTGTACATTCCAATGCAAACAATAAATAAAGCCGGCTAAATTCAGATATATTTTTGTTCAATCAGCTGTATGACTAGCAATAACTGAAATCTTGAGAAATAAAACATTAGAAAATATTCCTAAGCGTGCAGCCCCATTTTATTTCTTGTTTAATTCGTACTTCTTTCTTCTTTTTCTTTTACTCTTTTGTTGGTAGTAAAATGAATGTTATCAAATGGGGCACAGGGCATTGGGTTGTAGAGGCATGCATGGCCATAATTGGCCACGGTTCTTGATTTGTCATTAATAAAGTTTCATAATCCCCCTGGATACTGGATAGCAAAACATTCTTTTAAAAGGGCGAGGAATACTTCCCCCCATGAATTAAATCTCTTTTGGTCAGCTTGCTTTTGCAATTGGCCGAACTCGGACCCAACTCTGACCTGAAGAAACTGATATCGAGGGTATTGGTTCCAGGGGCCTCCGTAGTTTACGATCTACATGTTCAAAACAAAAACTTTGCATTACAAAACAAACCACAATAGCATGCACGCTCCACACTGCTGAGAATCTGACCCGGACCTTCGTCGCTTGACAATGAATTAGCATTATTTCCTTGCACCCGAGGACTGACGTCAGTTTTCCTCATAAATACTGGCGTTTCCTTGTTGTGCTTCATGTCGCTGACATTGTCTGGCATCCGGTACGCGTTCAGCAGCTTCGTTGCCGTTTCTCGAACCATCCGGCCAGGCCCTTATTCTTCCTGGTTTGTTTTTGGTTCCTCATTTCAACCGCTGAATCCTATGGGTGGAGGATCGTCATCATCAGAGGTAAAATGCAATTTGACATCGTTTCATGATATTGTTGAAATGGATGATGGACGTGGAGAGGTCAAACTTTAAGTTGCACAAGTTAAATAAGCTAGCTAATAATCGTGTAAATCTATTCTAGTTTGTCATATTTGTGATGTTAATTTGAGGCAAGGCCTAATTTATTTTGGCGATTGTGTAGTGTAGGGCCCTTGTTCCCTATAAGGAAACAAAAATCCACTTTTAGGTTAATGGAATTGCCAAACTAGTTAGCGACATTACAAACCAACAGGTATGCCGTTGATATTAAGGGCAGGGTTTTAGTTTTTAAGGAAAATGTTTGGGGTAAAGCGACGATGAAGATGACAAAACGCAACGCGAAAACAAAGATGGCGATCACCGCGAAGCACAGTAAACACGCAAAACAGTGTTGATTCACATGGCAACTGCTGTAAAGCGCGTAAGAAAATTGCATTTTCTACCGCAATAAACTGTTCAGAATTACAAAATTTAGGTTGAAAAAGTCATTTTGGAATGAGAAAAAATACCCTTGACTCCAATTTGATCAAAACTAAAAAGGGGCCCTGCACTACCGGTGTGAAGTTGGTTCCTTATTCGATATTCGACATTCAATATTGAACCAGTAACCAGTTCCTTATTCGATATTCCAATACACAACACACGGTGTACAAACCCGCCATGACTCGCCGAACCCAAAGTCGTATCCACGTTCGGAAATGACTACTAGACTGGTTTACTGTCCCACCAAGAATAACGGACTTTGTTAAGACCCGTAGCCAAAGCAGCAGTAATAGTGTGTGTCGGATGAGGGGGGGGGGGGGCGGTTTCAGGATAGTGGATATCAACACGGATCAAGTTGTTTTGACGTGATCTAGAGCTCTATTATTATTATTTTTTTTAAAGATGCGTTTGGCAAATTGATTTTACATTTCAGGTCACATTTCGCCATTAGGTTTGTACACAAAATCAACGCCCGTGAACAATCCCCTTTAAAGTATGAAGGACCCCCTGCACCGGGCAAGACTAGTGATAGAGGGATGCAGAGGGACCCAGAGAACTGTTAAAAAATAGTGCCCACCTGGTGCAGGGGGTTCCAGTATTTTAAAAAAATTTTTAAAGATGCGTTTATCTTAATGCCCAGATCGCCATTAGGTTTGTACACAAAATCAACGCCCGTGATGAACAATCCCCTTTAAAGTATGAAGGACCCCCTGCACCGGGCAAGACTAGTGATAGAGGGATAGAGAGGGACCCAGAGATCCGTTAAAAAATAGTGCCCACCTGGTGCAGGGGGTTCCAGTATTTTAAAAGATTTTTTAAAGATGCGTTTATCTTAATGCACAGATCGCCATTAGGTTTGTACACAAAATTAACGCCCGTCAACAATCCCCTTTAAAGTATGAAGGACCCCCTGCACCGGGCAAGACTAGTGATAGAGGGATAGAGAGGGACCCAGAGATCCGTTAAAAAATAGTGCCCACCTGGTGCAGGGGGTTCCAGTATTTTTAAAGATTTTTTAAAGATGCGTTTATCTTAATGCACAGATCGCCATTAGGTTTGTACACAAAATCAACGCCCGTGAACAATCCCCTTTAAAGTATGAAGGACCCCCTGCACCGGGCAAGACTAGTGATAGAGGGATAGAGAGGGACCCAGAGAACCGTTAAAAAATAGTGCCCACCTGGTGCAGGGGGTTCGAGTATTTTTAAAGATTTTTTAAAGATGCGTTTATCTTAATGCACAGATCGCCATTAGGTTTGTACACAAAATTAACGCCCGTCAACAATCCCCTTTAAAGTATGAAGGACCCCCTGCACCGGGCAAGACTAGTGATAGAGGGATGCAGAGGGACCCAGAGAACCGTTAAAAAATAGTGCCCACCTGGTGCAGGGGGTTCCAGTATTTTTAAAGATTTTTTAAAGATGCGTTTATCTTAATGCACAGATCGCCATTAGGTTTGTACACAAAATTGACGCCCGTCAACAATCCCCTTTAAAGTATGAAGGACCCCCCTGCACCGGGCAAGACTAGTGATAGAGGGATGCAGAGGGACCCAGAGAACCGTTAAAAAATAGTGCCCACCTGGTGCAGGGGGTTCCAGTATTTTAAAAAAAAATTTAAAGATGCGTTTATCTTAATGCCCAGATCGCCATTAGGTTTGTACACAAAATCAACGCCCGTGAACAATCCCCTTTAAAGTATGAAGGACCCCCTGCACCGGGCAAGACTAGTGATAGAGGGATAGAGAGGGACCCAGAGATCCGTAAAAAAATAGTGCCCACCTGGTGCAGGGGGTTCCAGTATTTTAAAAGATTTTTAAAAGATGCGTTTATCTTAATGCACAGATCGCCATTAGGTTTGTACACAAAATTAACGCCCGTCAACAATCCCCTTTAAAGTATGAAGGACCCCCCTGCACCGGGCAAGACTAGTGATAGAGGGATGCAGAGGGACCCAGAGAACCGTTAAAAAATAGTGCCCACCTGGTGCAGGGGGTTCCAGTATTTAAAAAAAAAAATTAAAGATGCGTTTATCTTAATGCCCAGATCGCCATTAGGTTTGTACACAAAATCAACGCCCGTGAACAATCCCCTTTAAAGTATGAAGGACCCCCTGCACCGGGCAAGACTAGTGATAGAGGGATAGAGAGGGACCCAGAGATCCGTTAAAAAATAGTGCCCACCTGGTGCAGGGGGTTCCAGTATTTTAAAAGATTTTTAAAAGATGCGTTTATCTTAATGCACAGATCGCCATTAGGTTTGTACACAAAACCAACGCCCGTGAACAATCCCCTTTAAAGTATGAAGGACCCCCTGCACCGGGCAAGACTAGTGATAGAGGGATGCAGAGGGACCCAGAGAACCGTAAAAAAATAGTGCCCACCTGGTGCAGGGGGTTCGAGTATTTTTAAAGATTTTTTAAAGATGCGTTTATCTTAATGCACAGATCGCCATTAGGTTTGTACACAAAATTAACGCCCGTCAACAATCCCCTTTAAAGTATGAAGGACCCCCTGCACCGGGCAAGACTAGTGATAGAGGGATGCAGAGGGACCCAGAGAACCGTTAAAAAATAGTGCCCACCTGGTGCAGGGGGTTCGAGTATTTTTAAAGATTTTTTAAAGATGCGTTTATCTTAATGCCCAGATCGCCATTAGGTTTGTACACAAAATTAACGCCCGTCAACAATCCCCTTTAAAGTATGAAGGACCCCCTGCACCGGGCAAGACTAGTGATAGAGGGATGCAGAGGGACCCAGAGAACCGTTAAAAAATAGTGCCTACCTGGTGCAGGGGGTTCGAGTATTTATAAAGATTTTTTAAAGATGCGTTTATCTTAATGCCCAGATCGCCATTAGGTTTGTACACAAAATCAACGCCCGTCAACAATCCCCTTTAAAGTATGAAGGACCTTTCGGACCATATGATGCACGATATGGGGCAGAGGGGACCCCCCCCCCCCCCCCCCCCCTCTTTTGTGTTGGTCACCGTGTTCCCGGAATCTCAGGAATTTCTTTCAGAAGTCTAGGGTGGGATGTGTTAGATAACAATAGTCTGGAGAGTGTATAGGGTATGGGGGAAAAAAGGGGGTTACCCCTCTGCCCCATATCGTTCTGGATATATCTTGGACCGGGAAAGACTGGTGGTTGAGGGATGCAGGGGGACCCAGAGAACCGTCAGAAAAGGTGTCCAAAGGGGGGTACCTTTTTAACCAGGTATCGAAACCACGTATGCGTGGACAGCGCCCCCAACTGTAAATTAACGTCCACCCCCCACCCACCCCCATACACACCCAGTCGTACTTTCCCAATACGTGCGAGGACAATGCTTTATGTTTCCTATTGTTCCTTTAACATAACCCAACCCCATGGAATAAGCACATACTACGTGCGAGGACCAATTTCAACAAACGACTTGACGTGCGAGGACTGAAAGGTTTCTTTGTATTTCCTTTCTCCTCTTGCCCTCGGAGATATGCAGAACCTGTACACACACGCGCGCGCACCCAGTCATGTAAACGGGTGCAATCGTGGACCCCACATTGTTCCTCTTTTGTTTATACTCTTTCGGAAGGCCTCCCATGTTTTGTACACGTTTTCCAATCGTGGACGTTCGGTCAATCGTGGACCCTTTGTCTACGCCCGGCCCATATTATTTTGTCCTAGGTCCACGATTGCATTATGTACTCATCTGGGGTACCTCTATTGTAGACTTCACTTTCCTTCTTTTATTCTCCTTTGTCCATAACCGCCGGAACCGGGGGGGGGGGGGGGGGTGGGGGGGGGGGGGGGGGGTTTGGCACGGCCCAAATTTTTTCTTCAAAACAAAAGGGGGAGGGGCGAGAAATATCCGCTGAGGCATGTGTACTAATACTAGTCATATTCTCTCCTCCCAAGCTTCCCCCTATACTGCCCTAAGCCTTCCTGATCCCAGTGTGCATAACCGTCGGAGCCTGAGCGCGGCGCAACAACTATAATTCCAACGGTGCAAAAGGGCGCGCATGCACAAAATTAAGCACGTCATTGTATTTCATTGATGTTGTGGCCCTAAAGGGACATCACACATCGCAAATTTCTTGCAGATATTTCCGATGTCGCACATTTTATCGCAAATTTCTTTGCAGATTTCTTTGCATATATTTCTACCGGGCTACTTTTTTGACGAACCTGGCAAATGCTGTGGATTCAGCCGCGGAAGTTCAGCCGTGGATTCAGTCTCATTTTTAATTTTTTTTTGGGGGGGGGGGTGGAGGGTTTTTGTTTTAACAACGAAATGTACAAAGGTTTTAGCAAAATTACGTTTTTTATGCATAGTCTAAATAACAAATGTTATCTTCATGCAAACCTGAATCCTCGATCCTGATTGGTCGATCCGTGGCAGTTGAGAGTGTGATAAAAAATTATACAAATAATGAATGTTTATGAGTGCGATGGTAAGAATAATTTCATGAGGTGACAGATTTAATGTTCCATTGCACGAGGCGAAGCCGAGTGGAATGGGACATTCCATCTTTCACCGAATGAAATTATTCTTACCATTGCACGAAAACATTCATTATTTGTTTTTTACAACTCCTGAATAAATCTTTCTTGGTGTACAACGTGCCGTTTACCTTCTCAGTCCCGCATAAAACCGCGACAAAAAGTGGTCTAGTTCCGAATCAGTTAAAGCTTTAATTGTTGTTCCTGCGTGTCTTGCAAATTCCCCTAATCGTTTGACTGCATATTTATTTTGTCTCTTGTGTTAGGAGCGTCAGCATCGCCTAAGTACGAGTTCCAATATTTCGTCGTCTGTTAGAAAAACCTATTCCTCCTTGGGAAAAAAAACCGCGGTTCGGAAACACCGTCCGCCATTTTTATGTGAATGACAGCCTAGACTGGTTCCCTGTCCCCATATGTATATAATATAGATTTTAAGTCCGAAGGACAACGGAGGGACCGGGAACCAGTCCAATGACAGCCGTGTTGTGGCGGCGGGACAGTTCTATCAAACGCGCATACCGTTTGTATGATAGAACCATTGATCTCCATTATAATAGACTATAATGGAGATCAATGGATAGAACCCATCCTCGACTCCATGGGCGCATGTGCGTTCCTTCACTAAGATCGCGCAAGGCATGGTGGGAAAACATGGCGCCGTAAGATCGTACCCATGGTAACGAGGTTGGATAAAACCATGTGACTTTTTTGGCGGTGCGGGTTCGCGTCGTGCGATGGGACGAATAATTCAATGCACGTGATCGACGATCCACCAATCGGATGGCTGGGATTTATTCAGCTTACACACTCCGAATTGCGCTTTTCTAATTCCGCGAATTGCGCGATACGCAAAACGCAGTGCTGCACAATCCATTGGTAGTTCAAAAGCTGCGCGTTTGCGTCTCATGTGGATCGTCACGTCTTCGGCGCACATTGTTACGTTTTCCGGATAGCTCCTGGGGCCGATTTCACTAAAGAGTCAATTTGCGATCATCGCTATTCATCAAGCAAACTCATCGCTAGCCGCAAATCCATCGCCGTTGCAATTGCGTCGTTTTTTTCGTTTCACTAAATCCATCGCTGTTGCGATAACGAATTTAAAAAAAGAAATGTATTGTACGAGGCTGATTCACGCAGAGTACACGTGGGAATGTGGTTCGAGCATGCGCAGTTCGCCAAAACCGGATTACAGCAACATGTAACTCATTGATCTCCATTTATAATGAAGATCAATGATGGATGTAACCCAAAACCACATGCGAGCTTGCGATTCGCCCGCGCGTACTTCACTAGTATATGCAACACGTATGCAGAACACTCATTCAGAATTTTTCCCGCGAAAGAAACGAACTAAAAAGAAACTTAGTTTTGATTGCATTTTGGAGTTGTTTATGTAAATGTGTTTCCCAGCACTTCACAGCCCCTATATAGTTCCGGTAATTTTCACAATAGGCCCCTATGTCATTACAAAGCTGATTTTTTGCTGATCAAATGTTTTCAGTCTCTTATGCCAACAAGGACTTGTACCCCCCCTGTGAATGATCTGACAGGTACTTGCCTCAGAAATACCGTGATGTCCCGAGGTAGTTAATATAATAGACACATCCAGTCGCGAAAAAAATGCAGAGCTACAAAAAGTCAAACACTTGGTTGTTGCGTCAATCGCTTGACTTCTCAAAAGTATCTCGGAACACCCTCTCTCTAGAGCTCGCCATATTTACAAAACGTCGTCCAACGTTTGTAAATAAAAATGGTTTAGAGTTTGCGGACACTAATAAGGCATCGCAAAATATCAATCGCTAACTTGATTATTTGCGATGAACAAATTCATCGCAAAATAGTGAAATCGTTCTTCAAAATTCATCGCTAAGTTGCGATGGGTTTTGAGTTTAGCGAGCGATTTCGGCATTTGCGATGATCGCAAAGCGTTAGTGAAATCGGCCCCAGTTTTTCCTGTTTTCAGAATGGCATACGTAAAGAGGTCTGTTCATTGATCTCCATTGTCAGGCCGTGTCCGAAATGGGCGTCTACAGCTACGGCTACGTCACGCGTATTGTAATGGAAGAACACCTAGACAATAGCCATAGACAAGCGATTCGGACGCAACCTTAGAGATCAATGGGTCTGTCCACTGATCTCCATTATTATTGTTGTCAATAGAGTACCGAAGTGATGACGTCAATCAATGCAATGTTTGGAATCAGAATACATTCTAACTGATGTGTTTGGAACCAGTTGCCGCAGCAGCTGACGTCAGACTTCGGTATTCTATGGGTCTATCGACAAAGTTCCAGTTGAAAATGTGGTTATGTTGAATTTGAGTATATTAAATTATTTCAACCCTCCTATGCAAACATGCATTCTGAGCCATGTTGTTGTATGGGTCAAAATCAGTCATTGTTTGTGACCCTTCTGCCACATGTACAAACCACATGTAATCTGACCATGTCTGTGTACAAAGTATAGGCAGAGGAGGTGGAAGGAAATTTTGACTGATTTTGACCTTTTAAAAGCAAAAGGGTTTTAATAATGTTGAAAAATTCAATCCTCGTTGCATTGTCTTGTTATTGACTTAAGTTAGGAAAATATAGATCATTGTAACTACTCATCAGCAAATAATATCTTCTGACTGTTATTGATGCGTGCGTGTACGTGGTACGTTCTGGTTTCGCACAGCGCGTCAAGTTTGCTTGAAGATAAATTCGTTATCCCACTCGCGCTCGTGGGATAACTTATAATAGTCTGGTTCCCAGACCAAAATATTCGGACTATTTCTGATGAATATTAGGTCCGGTAGCCGCAAATGTCACGTGACGAAAACTCAGAATTCTGACATTTTCCGAAAATGTCCGAAGTTTTCCGAACTTGTTTTCGGTAACATTCGGCTGTTAACGTTGATGTTTGCAATAACAAAATGTATGTTAGGCCCGTTTCCAACCTCGTTACCATGGGTACGATCTTGCGGCGCCATGTTTTCCCACCATGCCTTGCGCGATCTTAACCCCTGGAATTGTGTAATTACCATATCCCACATAGTGGGATATGGTAATTAGGACTGCAGTCGATGTGTTTAACGCGCGACGCAGTGGTTTTTAGTAGGAAGGTTTTATTTGTAGAATCAATCGTTTGGAAGGATGCGATTAGCTTCTAATAATGATGCCTAATGTTTTTCCCGCCTGACGTTAAATCTAACACTGCACTGAATAGTAGTAACAGCCGACCTGGTGGGATCGGGAGGAAGGAAAAGTATGACGACGGTCATGACCGTTTCCGCCCATTATCGCCGGATGTCAGTTTTGTAATTTTCCAAATGTTTTTCTCAGCTGTTTTCGCAAATTTGTCAAACCTTTCGATGCATCTTCTGCAGCGGCGGAAAACACTGTCATTGAGAATGAGCTGCTTTCTTGAACTGGATAAATAAGTAAATTTACTATCGATTGGAAAAATTGATTTCCGGCCTCGACTCGAATTTATAATGTTTGCCTTTTTTATCTGTTTAAACATAAAATACATGAATTTCCCGACCAGAAAAAATCCATATCGTTTATCGTAGCCACCAAGACTAGTGGCCTTGTCTTGATAATGGAAAAAAGTGCTCGGAGTCGTTTTGCTGATGTGACGTGACGAACAGGATGTTAAAGCGGGCGCGGGCGCGGGCGCGAGCGCAAGCGCACACAGGGCGTTCAACATTCGGATTACGCGCGCGGTTCGCTTTCAGACATAACTATTCATTTCGAATAGCCAGTCAGCGTCGTTAACGTATTCCTCACGGCCAGGGGTTAGTGGAGGAACGCACACGCGCCCATGGAGTCGAGGATGGCCCGTTTCAGATCCTGGAATTTGAATTCTCAATTATATATAAAAACTGAAAAATCAATGCCACACTCTTGCAGTCTTTTGCCGACTGGATTTTGGAAGAATATTAAATTTGAATAATGCCACTGACGTCACTCGGACTAACACACGCGTCATGATCTATTTTTAACCGCGGTAGCTACCTGACCCAAGATTTAGACGTCAGGAAATCTTCAGGTCAGGGAACCAGACTAAACTTATAATTGACCTATCGCAGGCGAATCGCGTCAACGCAGCTTGTGAATTATTATCCAATCACATCAAGTATAATTCCACGTGGAACGCGCAAAATTTGAGACAAACAAAAATTACCACACAAAATTCCCATAGGGTTGTCTAAGGGGCGTGGTTAACTCGTAAACGGTGATAGGTCAATATTCTACATGCTCGAAATTTAGAGAAGACTGATTGTGTTCACTAATTAGCGTCAAATCAAAGGGCTAATGAGAACTTTTATTCAAAAGCGCAGAAAACTGCCGCTTTCAAAGAAAATGTATCCTCACATACTTTTCCCAAAATGAATTTGAATTGCATATTCTATCTTACTAATGTACTGGGCATGCCCAGTTTTTGGAATAAACCATCGGAGGAACGGTTGGTATTACGCATATTCCACTGGTTTAACAATAGAAGTGAGTGTGGTTATAGGAGGAGGAGACTGTGGGTCCGGGGGGAAATGCCACCTCTTTGCTACGCCCTGCTCTACCAATGCTATCATTATCATTATTTGAATTATTTACATCTTATTTGAACTCAATTACAGCCAATATCAAAGATGGCATTATTTCCGACTGGACCCCACTTCTGTTTTCAAAAATCTAACCTATATTATTTAAAGGTTCATCCATCATAATTGATGATTTATTCATTGACATTTTGCCACGTGGTGCAATATTGTTGCGGAGACACTGTACCGGTATACGATCAACGCGCATTTTTTGGCAGGTGAATTCAGTGTGGTTCTTCAGTCCAATGACGTGTTGGCACTCTAAAAACGGATTGGTTGAAATAACCAGTATTTTGGTTAAAACAACCAATGATTGGATTGATATGTGTCCAACCAATTGGATTGGTTGGACACATGTCTACCAATCCTACCAATATATTGGTTGGTTTCAACCAATCCGTTTTAAGAGTGTACAGGGTGTGCGTGAAAATGTCACTAGAAAGATGCTGAATTATTATTGCTTTATACAATCTAACAAAATTTTCACTTTTCATACTGTTGAGGAAGTTCATAGTCGCACTTAAAACAAATGGAAGAAAGGAATCTTGGCATTTCAGTATTTGCTTAAACCACGGCTTAAATTATTAACAACATATAAATACTAGACAGTACAAAAATCAGTAAATTAAAGAAACCGAGTGTTTTATTTCTGCCTCATAGCAATCTAACTATCATATTTCGGAATCTAAGAAGCTTGTGTGTCGGAAGTTGCCCAACTGAAGCAAAATCTTTGTCACTTTTCAGATTAGTCGTTTTTATTTATTTCTCGGTTATTCTTCATCCTTTGTAACATGTTGCTATCTTGATAAAAAAATACATTGCCTGTTTTGCAAGCAGTTTTCCTCAGCTGGTTTCAGTTTAGTGTTGGTCCGCCGGTCTGGTTAATTCTTGCACGCGTGAATTACATGCGGGACATGAAAGATATAAATGTATTTTTAAGTTCTTGCGCCCAAAATGTTGATAACATATTTTTTACCGATTTTGATATCGACTTTGTCACAACGCGCTGTTATTTTTTCAATATTGTGCACGTGGTTTGAGGTTTATTCACCGTATACGCGTACCGTATATGATTTTGCACTGAGAGACGACAAAAATAAATTCACGTGACGCGGGTAAGCTCAGGCACAATTATCGTTAAATATAGGAAGATTTTACCAAGCCAAATATTCGGTTTGTTTCGGGTTCGGTTCGGTTTTGGTCGGTCCCGGTCGGTTTTCCATAAATTTTTGTCGGGTGGGGTTAGGTCGGTTTTGAGAGTTCAGATCGGTTTCGGTTCGGATTCGGTTTATATGTATTGTGGCGGATTTACCAAATTATCCCGGACTTATTATTCCTCCGGTGGTCACCCAGCGAGTGTGGTACTCCTTCAGGAAACCCAAGACCGGTAGGGTAGGCCCGTTGGACGGCAATGTACCGCCTAATGCACAGGGCTAATAACTGTACACTTAATCAATCTCCGTGGGGACAGACAGTACAGACAGGACAAGAAGTATAATTTGATATAAGTAATTTGATGTAACCTCCTTTATTTATTTATTACTCAATCATTGCTGTTTGAACCTCCGAGTAATCATCGATTTAAGTAGTACCCTCAAGTAATTAATTGATTGGAATGATCAAGGTTTCCTCTTAAGCGACTAGCGCTAGCTTCACGCCCCCAGCTATTAGCGCGCCTCCTGTTTGGATCCTCCCTTGTAGCCTCCCAAGCTACGAGTGCCTCTCCCTATGGTCGCAAAGGTAAATTAACCCTTCTTTCCCTACACGGACCAGAACTAATCCCTAGTTCCAAGAAACTAATCCCAAGTTTCCTCTTCGGTATCCCACCGTGGTCCCACTCATAGACAAGTAATTTAAAACAGAGGCCCATGCTCGAATCGAGATAGCGCGCACTGTCGCCTCCTATTACCTGAGCTCGACACTCACACGTCCGTCCAAGACGAGATCCAAACACCAACTGTCCGCGTCGCTGATTTCCGCAGTCAATAAACGCGCTAGCGCCCTCTATAGTAAACTATTTAATAGTGACTTGCGAGTGCTCGCGCTCGTGCCGCACAGTAAATCTCGATCATTTACGTTACAGTATTATGTTTCGGATCGGTTTGGCCTGGTCAACCCAATCCGATGCACATCATTACGATTGGCAAGCCATGGGAGACTGCGATTCTCTGAAAGACAATGTATATGGAGTCTAGGAGAGAGTTGTTTCTATTTTATAAATCACATAATTAATAGGTAACTTTTGTTGCATGATGTACGAGGTTATCTGGAGTTGTCAGCACCGTTACAAGTTGTAATGAAACCTCAACATATTGAACGTTTTTAGTTTTCTTTTGTTTTGTCAGTAATTTTTATGTTTTCCTTTTCCTCCGAGAAATCAAGGAATGAAATTGAAAATTATTGTACTGTGAGATTTTTCTTAAATAAAACATCAAAATTTGGTATTTATTACAAACCTTAACCTACAGAAATAAAGGGATTTCCCTTTGATGCATCACAAAAATGAATCTTGAAATGTTGATTCCCATTAATTTTTCTTAAAAAAAGAAGACAATTCTGAAAAATTCTAGTTAAGGTCTACCCCACACCAAGACACATCCTTTTCGGCCCATACAAATTGTCGTCATCATTCAAATTAAAAAAACTTTGGAAATCTTAAGATCCATGGAGCCCCCCCCCCCCCACTCCCTATCTGCCGACGTAGTTAATTGTCAAAGTAATTTACCAACCAAGGTGGGAAACCGTTGGTGCCCCCCCCCCCCTACTTTTTTATACCTTCCGACGGGCCTGTAATGTCCCCTTTGAAATCTCAAAACCCATAGCGTTAACTCTGTGGGGTAGGTCGAGACACCCTCGTGGGGTAACATTGTCACCATTGTTGCCCTTTCTTCCATGTACCCGCAAGGAGACTAATGTAAGAACACACACCCATTATGTGCGTTTTACTATACTTACGGGTACGAGGACCATGAATAGAAGATTTGGGAACCCGATCTATTGTTCCCTTTGTTTGTACTTCAACTTTTTCCGAACAAGTCCCATAAGGTTTGTACACAAAAATCTCCGGAGGACTCGGCCCAGGTCCTCGGGGTCATTGTTATCCCTAATCCCCCATTGCCCCAAGTCCTCTATCGTATAGCTAAACCCGTTCATACACACGCAGCCCCTCTCGAGCGATTTTCTAGCGGACGTGTGTCCGAGGAAAAATCCTCTCTACGTTTCCCAAGTCATCATCAATATAGTCACCAATTTTGTGATGAACCCCCCCCCCCCCCCCCCCCTCCTCCCATCAAATTGGTCTTGCTATGCCCCTTGCTCCACCCCAACCTTTCCAAAACGTTCTACCACCGCTGGTTCAGACCAAGGATCACAAAATTGGAGGCAGCGGAATATGACGGTCACTTTCTTGTTTATTAATTAATGTCTGTAGGGGTCCGTGTTTCTGGGGGCCTCCGTAATGTTTCCTACACCGATCCTGATGTCATCGTTTCTATAGCAACCGGGGAACTCATGTCCATCCACGTGTATTGCAAATAGTCCTCTTAGAAAAAGTAATTATCTAGACCAATTTGGGCAGATAAACCATTAATTCCTGTTTTGTCATTATTGATATTTGTGAGAATAAGTATATCCTTTAATTGTTATACTTTTATTGAATAATGGGTCGAATGTTTTTTTTATGGTGGCCCTGAAGGGACATCGGAAATCGTGAATATTGACGTCAATATTCACGACAACATTGTACGACTTGCCCCAAATCGTGAATATTCACGTGACTATTCACGTCAAAAATATCACGTCCCGCTCTCCGGTCGCAAATATTCACGTCAATATTCACGTCAAAAATTTCACGTCAAAAATGGGCAAAGGGAGCTGCATAAACTCAGCAGATTATGGTAACCTTTTCTGTAAATCTTATACAAAACTCATATTTTTAGGTTACGTTTTTCCAACAGAGACCAGCAAACTTTTATAAAATAACTTTAAAATGACATATTATTTTATTAATCGAACATTTTCTGAAACCAATTTTCTGAAAAGGCAGTACCTTTCACAAAAAAGAAAACGTACCTCACATTTTTATAATTTTTCCGAATTTTCTTTGAAAATCTGAAAGATTATACACTTTATTTCGGAAAAGGCTAATTCGGCCCATAATTAGTACAGGAATGATTATGATCAATGATATCTATCTCAGTAATGATTACTTTTAAACAGAGTTGATAAAAATCATGATTAAAAAAAAAAAAAAAATTAAATATCAGAGTTTTAAAATTTAAATCCCTCCATCAATATCCTTGCCCGGTCCAAGGGGTCCTTCATACTTTAAAGGGGATTGTTCACGGGCGTTGATTTTGTGTACAAACCTAATGGCGATCTGGGCATTAAGATAAACGCATCTTTAAAAAAAATAAACAAATACTGGAACCCCCTGCACCAGGTGGGCACTATTTTTTAATGGTTCTCTGGGTCCCTCTGCATCCCTCTATCACTAGTCTTGCCCGGTGCAGGGGGTCCTTCATACTTTAAAGGGGATTGTTCACGGGCGTTGGTTTTGTGTACAAACCTAATGGCGATCTGTGCATTAAGATAAACGCATCTTTAAAAAATCTTTAAAAATACTGGAACCCCCTGCACCAGGTGGGCACTATTTTTTAACGGATCTCTGGGTCCCTCTCTATCCCTCTATCACTAGTCTTGCCCGGTGCAGGGGGTCCTTCATACTTTAAAGGGGATTGTTCACGGGCGTTGATTTTGTGTACAAACCTAATGGCGATCTGGGCATTAAGATAAACGCATCTTTAAAAAAAATAAACAAATACTGGAACCCCCTGCACCAGGTGGGCACTATTTTTTAACGGATCTCTGGGTCCCTCTGCATCCCTCCATCACTAGTCTTGCCCGGTGCAGGGGGTCCTTCATACTTTAAAGGGGATTGTTGACGGACGTTGATTTTGTGTACAAACCTAATGGCGATCTGTGCATTAAGATAAACGCATCTTTAAAAAATCTTTAAAAATACTGGAACCCCCTGCACCAGGTGGGCACTATTTTTTAACGGATCTCTGGGTCCCTCTCTATCCCTCTATCACTAGTCTTGCCCGGTGCAGGGGGTCCTTCATACTTTAAAGGGGATTGTTCACGGGCGTTGATTTTGTGTACAAACCTAATGGCGATCTGGGCATTAAGATAAACGCATCTTTAAAAAAAATAAACAAATACTGGAACCCCCTGCACCAGGTGGGCACTATTTTTTAACGGTTCTCTGGGTCCCTCTGCATCTCTCTATCACTAGTCTTGCCCGGTGCAGGGGGTCCTTCATACTTTAAAGGGGATTGTTCACGGGCGTTGATTTTGTGTACAAACCTAATGGCGATCTGGGCATTAAGATAAACGCATCTTTAAAAAAAATAAACAAATACTGGAACCCCCTGCACCAGGTGGGCACTATTTTTTAACGGATCTCTGGGTCCCTCTGCATCCCTCCATCACTAGTCTTGCCCGGTGCAGGGGGTCCTTCATACTTTAAAGGGGATTGTTGACGGACGTTGATTTTGTGTACAAACCTAATGGCGATCTGTGCATTAAGATAAACGCATCTTTAAAAAATCTTTAAAAATACTGGAACCCCCTGCACCAGGTGGGCACTATTTTTTAACGGATCTCTGGGTCCCTCTCTATCCCTCTATCACTAGTCTTGCCCGGTGCAGGGGGTCCTTCATACTTTAAAGGGGATTGTTCACGGGCGTTGATTTTGTGTACAAACCTAATGGCGATCTGGGCATTAAGATAAACGCATCTTTAAAAAAAATAAACAAATACTGGAACCCCCTGCACCAGGTGGGCACTATTTTTTAACGGTTCTCTGGGTCCCTCTGCATCTCTCTATCACTAGTCTTGCCCGGTGCAGGGGGTCCTTCATACTTTAAAGGGGATTGTTCACGGGCGTTGATTTTGTGTACAAACCTAATGGCGATCTGGGCATTAAGATAAACGCATCTTTAAAAAAAATAAACAAATACTGGAACCCCCTGCACCAGGTGGGCACTATTTTTTAACGGATCTCTGGGTCCCTCTGCATCCCTCCATCACTAGTCTTGCCCGGTGCAGGGGGTCCTTCATACTTTAAAGGGGATTGTTGACGGGCGTTGATTTTGTGTACAAACCTAATGGCGATCTGTGCATTAAGATAAACGCATCTTTAAAAAATCTTTAAAAATACTGGAACCCCCTGCACCAGGTGGGCACTATTTTTTAACGGATCTCTGGGTCCCTCTGCATCCCTCCATCACTAGTCTTGCCCGGTGCAGGGGGTCCTTCATACTTTAAAGGGGATTGTTGACGGGCGTTGATTTTGTGTACAAACCTAATGGCGATCTGTGCATTAAGATAAACGCATCTTTAAAAAATCTTTAAAAATACTGGAACCCCCTGCACCAGGTGGGCACTATTTTTTAACGGTTCTCTGGGTCCCTCTCTATCCCTCTATCACTAGTCTTGCCCGGTGCAGGGGGTCCTTCATACTTTAAAGGGGATTGTTCACGGGCGTTGATTTTGTGTACAAACCTAATGGCGATCTGTGCATTAAGATAAACGCATCTTTAAAAAATCTTTAAAAATACTGGAACCCCCTGCACCAGGTGGGCACTATTTTTTAACGGATCTCTGGGTCCCTCTCTATCCCTCTATCACTAGTCTTGCCCGGTGCAGGGGGTCCTTCATACTTTAAAGGGGATTGTTGACGGGCGTTAATTTTGTGTACAAACCTAATGGCGATCTGTGCATTAAGATAAACGCATCTTTAAAAAATCTTTTAAAATACTGGAACCCCCTGCACCAGGTGGGCACTATTTTTTAACGGATCTCTGGGTCCCTCTCTATCCCTCTATCACTAGTCTTGCCCGGTGCAGGGGGTCCTTCATACTTTAAAGGGGATTGTTCATCACGGGCGTTGATTTTGTGTACAAACCTAATGGCGATCTGGGCATTAAGATAAACGCATCTTTAAAAAATCTTTAAAAATACTGGAACCCCCTGCACCAGGTGGGCACTATTTTTTAACGGTTCTCTGGGTCCCTCTGCATCCCTCTATCACTAGTCTTGCCCGGTGCAGGGGGTCCTTCATACTTTAAAGGGGATTGTTCACGGGCGTTGGTTTTGTGTACAAACCTAATGGCGATCTGTGCATTAAGATAAACGCATCTTTAAAAAATCTTTAAAAATACTGGAACCCCCTGCACCAGGTGGGCACTATTTTTTAACGGATCTCTGGGTCCCTCTCTATCCCTCTATCACTAGTCTTGCCCGGTGCAGGGGGTCCTTCATACTTTAAAGGGGATTGTTCACGGGTGTTGATTTTGTGTACAAACCTAACGGCGAAATGTGACCTGAAATGTAAAATCAATTTGCCAAACGCATCTTTAAAAAAAAAAAATAATAATAAAGCTCTAGATCACGTCAAAACAACTTGATCCGTGTTGATATCCACTATCCTGAAACCGCCCCCCCCCCCCCCCCCCCTCATCCGACACACACTATTACTGCTGCTTTGGCTACGGGTCTTAACAAAGTCCGTTATTCTTGGTGGGACAGTAAACCAGTCTAGTAGTCATTTCCGAACGTGGATACGACTTTGGGTTCGGCGAGTCATGGCGGGTTTGTACACCGTGTGTTGTGTATTGGAATATCGAATAAGGAACTGGTTACTGGTTCAATATTGAATGTCGAATATCGAATAAGGAACCAACTTCACACCGCCCCCTGCACTACACAATCGCCCTAATTTTATGTATGTTTACATTAACCCATAGAGCAAGGTGTTCCTTGCTCTATGATTAACCCTAACCCCCATAGACCCTTTTTGCAGGGAACCATCCTCAATTCGCCAAAATCCTCCGAATGTTTGCATTTATGTAAAAAATGAAAGGTACCCAGATCCCCCCAATCACCATTCACCGTCAATCCTCTAAAATCCTCCTGTGCTTTAAACACCATTCATCCGCAATCCTCCAAAATCCTCCTTTTTTGAAACACCATTCATCCTCAATCCTCCAAAATCCTCTTTTTCTTGAAATACCATTCATCCTTAACCCTAACCCACCTCAATCCTCCAAAATCCTCCTTGCAGTTTTTGAGGATTTTGGAGGATTGAGGATGAATGGTGTTTAAAGCACATGAGGATTTTGGAGGATTGAGGATGAATGCATTTTTTGGGGCAGGGTAATCGGAGGATTTTGGAGGATTGAGGATGGTTCCTAGCAAAAAGGGTCTAGGGGGTTAGGGTTAAACCTCCAAAATCCTCCAAAACTGCAAGGAGGATTTTGGAGGATTGAGGTGGGTTTATTATTAAGGTTGAAGAGTTACTGCGATGACAGGTTTTCACAGTCTACTTTTGTCCTTATTTTTTTGAAAATGTTGATCCTATTATTCTAACTTTCATCAACCGGGTCTGCTTAAAAACCCGAACGTTACCAATCCGTCTTTAAATTACATTTTCTCATTGTGTTTGCAGTTACCACGCTCCAAAATGCCACGTAAAGAGCCAGACCTGCCAACAGAGAAGGCAACGTTTGCCTTGAGCTGATTTTGGTTCCCCGAGGCACAGTTTGGCTGTGCCAAGGGGATCATCCACACCAGGGTGGGGTACACGGGAGGGACCAAAAAGTCCCCAACCTACCATAGCCTGTAAGTAGGCCAAAACAAGTTTTGTCGAGTCATAGGGGGTTTTCGGAACGCTGGCTTCGTCTCCGACTTCTGACTAACTGAGAAGCAAACCAAATGGAAATATTATAATTTTTGCTTTCATAATCAACCGAATGAATGTTCCTAAAGCAGAACATGCACCAAAATTTAGAATATTGCCATTTGGTTTGCTTCTCAGTTATTCAGGAGACGAAGCCGAATCCAAGACGAAGCCAGCGTTTCGAAAACCCCCCATAGTCTCGGGCCTTCATACACTGTGCATTAGGGTGTAGTGAATTTCAGAAAAAGTTATAGAAGTAAAAATCGGATTTGTGAAAAAAAATTGTTTAATCGCCTCCGAAAATTGTTGAATTCAAACTTGTTTCTTGGGCCAAACTCATACTTTCCTTTTCCTCAGTGAGTGTTTGGTCAGTGAGTACCTCTGATAACATAACAGGACTGAAAAACCTCGGTAGCAAAAAAATAAACACGGTACTTTATTGTCAAGTCAAAAATGGATGCTGTTTTGTTCAAGCTGTCCATCAACGGAGATACCAGGGGTGAGATTTGAGGAAAATGAATAATCCACGAAAGATTCAGTGGCATTTAATTTGTATGGCATTGCTGAAAAATGCACAAGTAAAATGCCTTTTCCACCAAAAGATACGATTCAAAATTGCAAAAAAATGGCAACATTAGAATTTAAAGAAAACTGTTCCATATTTCAGAGGTCATTTTGGAATGACAAAAAAACAACCCCTAGTCCAGCAAAGGATATGTGCTTAACCCCTTGCATCCGGCTGTTATTAATGGGGTGCTGATGCCAAGATCGGGGCTGTGCAGCCGAGCGAAAACGCAAACAATAGGCACCAATGCTGAATAGAGTGGTCCTATTCATCGCACTTGGAGGCCCCACCCAGTTCGTGTGAAAGAAAGCTTTGTTTGAAAAAGCTTCATCTATTTATCACACTCCCATTCAAGAAGAATGGATGGAGTACGTGCAGGAATGTGCCTATAAACGTCAACCGGCTATGGCCATCGTTCATATTCAAGAGGTGAATGAGGCCTAATGGTTCGTCTAAATCTTGATATATGTCTGTCAACTCTTTTCACACAGTGGTGACCACACGGAGACCATTCAAGTCGAGTTTGACCCGAAGCAAACAAGCTACGAAACTCTCCTCGCCATCTTCTGGAACAACCATGACAGTACAGCCTGCAGCAGCCGTCAGTACATGTCCGCCATCTTCTACCACGGCGACGAGCAGAAACAGTTGGCCGAGAAGACCAAGGATGAACATCAGAAAGTAACCAAGCGAACGATCCAGACTCGAATTAAGTTTGCGGAGACCTTTTATGATGCAGAGGAGTGAGTAAAAAAAATGTTTTTTTTGGGGGGGGGGAGGGGTTTTAAAGCGAGGTATTATTAAATAAATTTTACTGTTTCAACTTGTTACACCAACTTGTTCTTTTGCCTGTGCGTGTAGCAAACATAATCCCAGTCAGGTTGTGATGAAAGCAATCAACAGAAATTTGTGTATGGGTATCGCCTAACACAAGGCCCAAAGGCCATTCAAGGTGTGGGCTACAAAAGACAAGAAAAGACAGAAATCACATTTTGTTTGAATTGTGAAAGATTATAGGTGGAAGGGAAGCAGGTTTACAGGTAAGGAGTTCCAAAGAGAGGCAGTACGAGGAGAACAAACTTAGAGTATCTCACAGTACTAGCCTTTGGAACAACAGTGAAAGGATGTGATGAGACAGGCAAGCGAGTAGAGTGCTTGAAAGTTTGGACGGGGGGGGAACTAATGATGAAACAGTCTCAATCTTGTAGATCAAAATTGTGACCCGCTCTGCAAAAATTAGTCACATGTCGCGCATTACACTTTCACGTACGGGGTGGTTTAATGTCTCAGACTTTTAAAATTAATATACATGTAACTATAAGAAATCACACACTCTAAAAAAATCGTTTAAAAAAATGCATTACACCACAGAGTTGTGCCATATATCAAATGAAAGTTTATTTCATGCTCTTTCAGACCAACTGTAAAGCTTAAAAATGTATTTACACATCAGACTCACTTTTTGTAGAGCGAGTCACAATTAGTAGTGTTTTATCACATAGTTTTATGCCACAATCTACGACTGTGTAGAGTAGTGACATTTGACATCACTTGGCATAACAGTTGGATCTAAAACAAACTCCTTGTCATGGCTGGTGAGTGTCAAGGATTGTACAAAAAATTCCATTGTGAATACCTCATGAATATGAAATGTCCTTTGTTAACCGGTCAGGCATACATTGGCATGAAGATGGCTTCATCTGGTTCCATACATTTATGGTATTACATCACTTCAGTACTCTGTTGCCTACAAATACATTTGCATAGTGTCAGCAGCTCAGGTGCATGTATGTTAACCCTCCTACTGTTATAACTATCTTAACCCTAACCTTCCCAAATCCTCCAAAATCCTCTTTGCAAAATGGAGGAATTTTGAGGATTGAGGGCACTTGGAAGTTGATGCATCGGAGGATTTTGCAGGATTGAGGTTACTAGGGGTTTTTGCCCCTGCAGGAATATGGAGGATCCAGGTTATCAGGCTCAATGTGATACATGAGAATTTTGGAGGATTGAGGTTACTAGGGGTATGCAAAAAAAACTGGAGGATTTTGGAGGATTCATGCTATGGTCCCCATAAGAGGATTTTGGAGGATTCAGGTTATATGGAGTTTTAACACTTTGAAATCAGAGGATGTTGGAGGATTCAGGTTACATGGGGGGGAAATGATGAAGGGAGTTAGGGTTAACCTATAAAAAAAACCTAAGCCCTGCCTCTCCAACAGCTTGTGTGTTTCAACCTGAAGCTCGATAGGTTTTGATAGGTTGGGTAGTTGGCTCCATTTTGGCACCCAGAGAGGGTTAATGTAATTGGGCTACGCAGCTCCAAAACCAACTTTTGTCGCCAAAACCTTTAATAAAATATAAGCAAGTGGTAGGGATTCGCATCCACATACTAGTATGCAGTACTCTTACTAATACTGGCATTATTAGAAATTATGTAGTACCTTGTAGTATATTGTATTTTACCCCAAATTAATGCTTAGAATGTTAGGGTTAATGGGTACCTGGGTACCCCTGCTTTTTTCAATCTGGTACCCGATTCCTATACTACCCGTAAATGCACACTCTACCCCTAGCAGGTGGGGGTGAGAAACTGAAATCTAATAATAATAATAATAATAATAATCGACATTTAAGAACGCTCAAATAGTAAACTATATCACAGCACTTTATATTATTCATCACACATCACAATATTATTACCCCTGCTGATCAGGCCCATTAATCATTCCTGAAGCCTTCTCAACTCCCTGGGGAGTATACAGCCCCGGCTGCAAGTTAAGTGCACATGGGCTAATCAAACACATAACCCTCACTGCCCTCACAGGTACCCATTTACTCCTGGCTGAAGAGAAGCAACTTGTGACAAAGTGCCTAGCTCAAGGACACACGCACCATGACCCCAGCCGGTCTGGAACCCACAATCTGCAGTATCACCGAAATCTTGAGTTCGGTACACTAAGCCACGAGGCCATCTTTGTGATTCACATTTTCTTTGTTGATTGACATCCCCCCCCCACAGCTACCACCAGAAGTACTTGCTGCGCCATCACCAGGGTCTTCTGAAGAGCTTAGCCCTTAGCCCCAAGGAAGTCATCACCTCACACGTGGCTGCCCGCCTCAATGGCTACATGGGTGGCTTTGGCATGCTGAAGAACCTGGAGCTGGAGATCGACATCTTTGGACTGAACGAGGAACAGCAGGAGTACGTCCGCAAAAAGGTCAAGATGGGAGCTCATAATTAGGAGGGGAAAATTGGTTGCAGAAGTGGGATTGAAAGTTTTTTGTAATTTATTATTTTGTTGGTCTCCAATTTTTCTGTTTATCAAGTACTATTTTCTTATTGGTTGTGTAGTTGCCTAATTGATCGCAGCATTTTGTTTGAATTTGAAAATGTTTTGCTTAAAACAATCAACAGTTTGTATTTATCCAATCTGTATAACAAAAGTCGTAATAGTGCAGACATTGCGTGATACTACGTGTAAATTGGTTTCACGTTACTTGTAAAGTTCTCTGAATGCTTTGAAGACTCTCGAACAGCAAACACTCTTATCAGGTGATGAAAGTTTGCACGAATTTTTCACCAGTGAAAATTTACAGTTAAATTTGTCACGTTTTCTCTATGGATATTTGCGCTGAGGGTTTTTGTTAAATGCCATGTTAGTTCATGTATTTAAGAGATAGTGTATTTAAGGAACAGGTTGAGAGAGTAATATATATTTGGACAACAGTGTGCATAAATTCATGTTGGTTATTCTTGAGTACTATTTGAGTTGATTGCTGGAGAGTTGAATCCTGTGTGTCATCATACAAGAAAAAACGAGGCTGCATTAAACATTTACACTAGAGGCCCAGTCACAGGAGCCAGTTGTTAACTACAGGCTGAAGGAGTGTTTGGGCAGCACAGAAGAATGTTCGAACAGTGTATTGGCATTCTAAAGAAAATAATGTAAAAATTGCAATGTTAATGGATTTTTTTCTTGGAGAATTCCAGAGTTGCCAACCAGTACAAATTTTTGCGGAAATTCAAGAAGAATACAGAAGTATAAATTTTCGTTTATAAATACGGATTTTGTGAAATCCGACCACCTATTTTGTCATGCATATTATGCTATTATACTGGGTGCGAACTGGCTCAGTATTGCAATCTTAACCGAACAGATGCAACTTTAGCTTTGAAAATAAACAAACAAATGAGAGGGTCCATCCAGCGCGTGGGTTCGTTAAACTCACCAGGCACGCCGCGTGCACACACAGCATAAGCTCAGAAAAAAAATCTGATTTTCAGGTTAAGTTTAAATTACATGAAAAATATGGGTTTTCTGAGCAAAATACTGATTTTTTTTCTTTTTTTTTCTGATTACTAAAATAAGTTTCAGAAATGATCACCTGTGAATTGCCTCGAGTGACATGGCCCCGAGAGATTAATTGCCGATGGCTGATAACTTGTATAGCCACCACCGTTGGGGATTTGTATGTATGCAACCATTTCTGTCATGAATTAAGCCATTTCATTTGTTTATTGTCCAAGGTACTTTTATATCTTTGGCATTTGGTTAAAACAGGAAATATTTTGTTCCTCCAGAGCTTGGTTTCAAGAGTCGACTGTCAGGAATTGGCCTTTAGGCCTAGCCCTGACCTTCACATTTAATGTGCAGTGTAATTTCCTGTTTTGATGTTTGGATTGTACCAGCGTACATGTACGTGACTTCTAAAAGCTACACGGCCTTCACACACTTTTCAAAATCTTTCAGGCAGAACCTGCGGCAAACCTCAAAATTTCACAAATTATGTCGGTGATTACTCGGCTGTAATACTATAGGGAGAAGTACATACAATAAGCTTTCATTTTAGTGTGTTGCTGTAGTATATACCTTTAGAAGCTTGTCCGTTTCAACCCCTTGTTTTGAGAAACTGAAGCTCAGAGTATAGTGAACTCTGCACATTTAACCCGAGTTTGAAAAACAAATCACCCCCAAAAATATTTCAAAATTGAATTGACTTGTACATTTTGGGATATGACAGAATACGGCTTTTGAAATGTGAAAATGTTAACTTCAGAATGCTGCAGTGCGACTTCCTGCTCATTTCAAGCTGGCAAGTTCCATATATTGAGTCAGTTTAAGCGCTAAAAGCTATAAAAAAATACACAACTATTGAAGACTCTCGGTACCAATTACAACTAAAGTATCTAAAATATGCCAAGTGTTCGAATAATTTTGCACACCACTGTACATCAAATGCAATTTTGGCTGATAGACCTGTTTTTGCTAAGCTTAGTAGAGTTGTATTGGAGTACGTGCAAGTCCAGTCAGAAGTCCTTTCATAAAGCCAGTCACAAGTAACTGGATGAACAATGACAAAGGAATGCCTTTGTCAAAAGCTCATTCGAATAGCTTGTGATGGACTTGCAGTGGACTCGAATACATCTCTGCTAAGTCGCTCCAGGAATATCTACTGCAAACCCAGTTGTCTGAAACTCCTTTCAACCCACTAGAGCAACCACAACGCTTTCTTTATTTTTTATAACCAAGTCAAATTTAAGAGAGAATGTATTTTTAATGAAAATGTCCCCGCGGAAACGTCTCATTTTGCTATGAATGCATTGGTTTCTTTGGCCACACCCATTTTCTATGACGTTTGTTGGCCCACTCGAGACTCTCTTGAAGCCAACAAGCCGATGCTGTAACAAGTGGATGATGTCAAACCCTCTGCATTCACAGGTCAAAATGGTTTCCGTGGGGAAGGAGTATTGTCGAATAAACATTTGTTATACTGAGAAGCAAATAGTCGGAAAGCTTGTTAAGACTAATTTTGTAGGATCTGGTAGCGTCTGTTCCCCCTGCCTCCACTACACCCTCCGTGGTATTTTGCCAATTTTTACAATTCCCCAGAAAGGACACTTTTTAGATAGATTTGCAATGTTGCCCAGCCCAAGCCTGGATGGGATTTTTTTTCTTTTCTTTTTCGTAGACCCAGAATTGCCAGTGGTTCTGTGTACTTGCCTATGTGAGCTGAGAGATGGGTTCTCAGACTTTCCCGTGAAATAAAATCCTCCACACCACAATTATAGCAGTTTCACACTATACTCTTACCCGGGTAATTGTGGGGTTAACGAAAAGTTTGACCCCGGGTAATATGGCGTGTTCACACTACACTTCTCGGGTAAAAAAGAAAGAAATATATACAGGGCAGAGAATTTGAACCCAGGTCTTACATGTACATGTATAGCCAGCAGCTCGAGCAAATCGGTTTGGTGTAACGACGTTACTATATCTAGCGCCCTCGTGTGATGCTTAATATGCACGATGGCAATTCTGGTCTACAAAAAAAATAGCAGCCTGGATACCCCACTGGACAATGTTTATTGTTTTATGGGATAAAGTTCTTGAAAACTCCAAAACCAGACTGAATCATTTTAATGAGACTTCTCAACTGCAAGGAATATACATTTTGTAAAACTAATACCATCAATAAAGGTTACATTCCCCGGCATGGTTCCAACTTAAAAGGTGGGTTAAACGTTGTTCCATGTAGGAATGCATGTCCCACGCATGTTTCAATGCAGAACATGCCACGTACCCAAAAAGACGGTTCCAAATGAAAAAGGACTTCAGAATTTTTGAGAAATTTCCTTATTACAGTTATGGCAATAAATTTTAAGACACTAGTTAAATTAAATCTTGTGTTAAATCAAAACAAATAATGAGCAACTAGCGAGAAAGCAGAAGTAAACTCCTAAAAAAGGAAAAGCATGGTTTTAAAAGAACCAGAGGTTTCACCCTCCGAGCTTATACGTCTGCGGGGTGAATATAAAAAAAACAACTGAGAAATAAATAAGTATTCCTGATTTGTTGGGATTAATCATAAAACTAATACATATACCAGAAAGGTTAAAATGTCAGCTTTCATATGACACCTTATGTGATGTAATCCAATCAGGCATTATGACATAATGAACACTTTACTAGGACAGGTTTTGCAAATGCTGTTTTGGACACTTTCAGTTTTGCACCACTGAGCTAGGGCATCACTGTGAAGAAAGGGAAACAACATTTGTTACCATGGAAGGGCTGAAATTGACCATACCCAATATTAATTTCTTCAACAAATTGCTGTGTCAGGTGGCACTTCAGATGGTGCAGTTAACACAGCAGAAAAGGGCGTTTCCAAAGAGCGTTACGTCATAATGCCCGATTGGATTACATTACATAAGGTGTCATATGAAAGCTGACATTTTAACCATTCTGGTAAACTATTTATTAGTTTTATGATCAATCCCAACAAATACTAATTTAATTCTCGGTTTCCTTTTTTTTTGGGACACTGCACAGAGCTCGCACAGAGCTCGCACAGAGCTCGCACAGAGCTCGCACAGAGCTCGCACAGAGCTCGCACAGAGCTCGCACACAACGTCTACAGAGCTTACACCTCTATAGAACGTATACCTCTAGTTCTTAAAAAACAAACACTTTCCTTAGAGTTATTTTACACTGTCTCTCCGCAAAATCTCTGTAGTTGTATTCTCCACTCTACAAAGCATCAAATCACAGAAAAATGATCAAGTAAATGTGACATCTATGATCAAGTTTATTTGTGGTGGAAACTGAATTATGGTTTCTTTAAACTAAAAAGTGAATGTGAATGTCTTCAAACACTGCAATGTGTGTAAAATATGCTACAATGATAATGATTACCAGATTGGCAGATTATAATAAGTGTTTTTTGACAAACACAAAACTTAATCCAACTGCTCTATAAATCAACAAAATTAGCTGGCTAACATCTCAAACTTAAGCAAGGGTCATTCTATAAATTAGGGGTCCAAACGTGTGACATGTTTTGGTGTCTATACACCTGACCTGTGTAATTTCCCATCAAGTATCATTAAAATTGACTTCACACTATTTTTTTACTTGTTTGGCAGGTACTTTGCTTTTTAAACACATAATCACCCTTGGAGATAGAAGGCATTAAAGAATGTGTCCTTTTTGCAAAATCGTATACATGTCAGATTTAACAGGGACACCAAAATTAGACCCCTAATTTATAGAATGACCTGCAAGTTCTTTCTCAAAGAAAGAACTTGCTTAACTTCAGGCCAGCTAATATTTCAGGTCAATCCAGTCAGCTAGTAGTTTAGTTTAATTTATTTTCAACTGCTCTATGGTTACGTAAATAAAAGATCTCACAATTCAAAAAAGGTTCCCATTAAAAATCACACATGCAACAGGGAGCAGACCATTATCTTTGAAAGCAACTTCTTGTTTAAAATCCACTTTTTTATTAATCCACTTTTTACTAATCCACTTTTTGGAGATTAAAATAATCCCCATCATGGATCAAAGCCCCTCCCAAAGCCGGATTAGAGCATTATTCCAATGGAGGACAAATGTGACCCGCTCTGGAAAAAGGTATATTATGTCGCAAATTATGAAAAATTAGTTTTATGTATGTGTGGAAATCCCGCAATGTAAGCTTTCATTTGGTACATGATAGAGCTCCAAAGCCCTTTCCGTTCTGGAGATATCGCATTTTTGCATATTAATTAGTTCTATGGAGTTCAAATTGCACAACAGAGAAAACAGGCTTTGAAATAGCTAGTTCTAATACAATGCAATGAAACAATGCACTCTAAAAAGGTAATTTTTTTCACTTTATTCACTGAAATCAACATTGTTGTGCACCAAACCTGAAACTTTAGATATTTAAGATGTCATTAAAGACAAAAAACAAAAAATGAATTTTGACGAAAATGTTTACCCTCTCAACGTTGAAAAGGCCATTACACGTAAATGCATAGCGCGACTTATATCACCTTTTTCTGGAGCGGGTCACAAATGTGGTATTTTGAAATAAGTAGAGTATTAAATTTATCCCGTCTGATCATCATACCCTGGAGCTTATTTGTTCACATTTTCAGCCGCATTCCCAGACAACCTGCATGCAGCCTTTATGACATGTCTGGGTAAGTTGTGCTTAAAGGTAATATACAACATTTGCTTTTGCACTAACTTTCAGAAATGATTAGATTTCGGCTCAATATTTCATAGCAAATAATGTAAGGCCGTGTCCGAATTACTTGGCTATGGCTTGAAATTACACACAAGTCTATGTGATGTGGCTGCAGCCACTACCATAGACATGTGTGTAATTTCAAGCCGCAGCCAAGTAATTCAGACACGGCCTAACACTGTTTTGTGTGCATACATGTAGGTGCTGAAAAAAAATTTAAAAAAATGCTGTTCTTGTAGTCTGGTTCCTTGACCCCCACTTCAGACAAAACTATATTCTTCAGGGAATTATCAGGTCAAGGAAATAGACTAGCATGGCTTGCACCCGTTCACGGATGTGTAAATAGTTGCCAAACAAAATATGGGCTAACTAAAGTTGGTAAATTAGCCTAGTATTTGAAAACAAAATTATACATTTTTTTTCTCCAATGATGGTCGGCCGACCATCGCTTGAAATTGATACAAAAATTACAGCACACCAGGTGTCCTGATTTCACTGGATGCTTGAGACTATTATCTACTTACAGTCAAGTACGGCATTTCATAAACATTCAGTAGTTTGGTTTTTGATGTTTGGAAATGTTGTATATTAACCTTTAATAACAGGTGATTTAATAGCAGGCCGTTTTTTTTATTTTCATGCATCATTTTCATGCAATAGGATTTTCCTACGACTTGGATACATGTAAGACAATATATTTGCAATGGTAATACGAGTTTCCACCTCCTCCGCAACCAAGGGAGATTCAGCTGGGGGCGAAAGGGGGGGGGGGGGGCATGCCCATGCCCCTGCCCGCCTGCCCGCCTGCCCGCCCCCCCAATAAAAAAACAAACAAACAAAACTGCAAAACAAAACAAACCAACTGGAAATGTTTTCAGCAGTAATGATTGAGAATGCCAGAAACTGTAGCATACACCGCCATTAAGCCTTTTAATAAAATCAGGCGCTCAGAATACTGCATTAAAATCACACCATCAGCATCATCAGGTCATACAGAGTCGGTCCCCGACCGACCCCGTCAATTTCGTCTTTTCTGTAAAACATGAGCACCTCCGAGGGCCACTGCCATGAAAGTTTATAACTGCGATCACCTTTCCCAAAAAACAGCTTTCGGGTAATAATTCTTTAAATGAAAAGTACATTGTAGGAACAATTTGTCCCGCATAACATACTTTAAATTCATGATAACCATGACACCGTCACTCGACAGTTCACCACGGTCAATTCCTTTGCAAGAGAGGTCATTCTGGAACCTATAGGTCAAACATGCGTAGTTTTTATGCATGGTTTCAATACTGAAAAGGCTTCTAACATAATCCCTTATGTACAGCTGTTGTTGATGTAGTGCTGGTATGCCAAGAACGGGTCGTGCAGCCAAGCGTAAATGCAAACAATAGGCACCACACTGAATAGAGTGGTCCATTTCGTCACAACTTTCCAGAGCTTAAGGATAAAAAGGATAAAAGATCTCTTCTCGCAAATCAGCCCTGCACACAAATTTAAATTTGACCGCCTTTTTAAAAGAATATTTTGAGGGCTATGTTCCTACTCCTCAAGGCCGTATCCCCCCCCCCCTTTTTGTGAGGGGTGAGGGGTTAACCCTGCGGTGTGCCATGACAATATACACGCACCGTTACATCACGGTGACCTACTTAACAAAACAGCGCCATGTCACACCGCAGAGTTAAAGACCACCTCCCCATGCAACCTAAATCTGACACTGCTGCAATTCTATTATTTTCAGCCAAAAGTCTTGAATACAGTTGTATGTGGAACAATACGATAAATTAAATGCACATGCAAATAGGAATGATACCGGACTGGGTGTACGAAATTTGCTCTCCTTGTGCATGTAGCTGATAAATGTGGCAATATTTTCCCTTATTCAAAATAAATATGTATTCACTAAAAAAAGAAAAAGAGGATTGTTGATATCACTGAATTAAAATTATCAGTCTTGGTATTCCTTTACCAACTGCAAATTATTCTATCATGGCTTTCCCCAGGACCACAGATGCCGTTTTTGTACTTTTTTTTCATTTCCTAAGAAAGCACTTTGATGTTAACCCCTTGTGTCTGGCCGTTATTGATGGGGGAGAAGGGAGGGGGAAGAGGGGGGGGGGGGGGGGGGGGGGGGCTGGTATGCCAAGAACGGGCTGTGCAGCCAAGTGTAAATGCAAACAAGAGGTACATGTACCACACTGAATAGAGTGGTCCTATTTATCGCACTTGGAGCCCCCTTTTCGTGCGAATGAAAGCTTTGTTTTTAAAAGAAAAGCTCCGTCTATTCATTACACTCCTATTCAAGAAAAATACAGTTGAAACACGAATGGATCGAGTATGTGCAGGAACGCTCAACATAGTAAACCATATCACAGCGCTTACAATATTATTACCCCTGCTCATCGGGCCCATTAATCATTCCTGAAGCATTCTCAACTCCCTGAGGAGTATACAGCCCCGGCAGCAAGTTAGGCGCACATGGGCTAATCAAACACATAACCATCACTGCCCTCACAGGGACCTATTTACTCCTGGGTGGAGAGAAGCAACTTGTAACAAAGTGCCTTGCTCAAGGACACAGGCACCATGACCCCAGCCGTTCTCGAGCCCACAATCTGCAGTATCACTGAGATCTTGAGTTCGGTACACTAAGCCACGAGGCCACAGCACGCCACTAATGAAAAGCATACTAGGCTTATTCAAAGAAAAAGTATCACGAGATGGTGGAGGCTGGGATTCACATTGTCCAATATGACGCAAGCCAGGAATTTTGTTCTTAGCGAGGCAAGACTACTTATCGTGGGGAGAGACAACTTGGATTAGGAAATCAGATTCTTTAAGGGGAACATTTCAAGGGTGACTAAAAGGCATTGGACTGGTAGTAAGCAAAGTAGATATTGCATCGTTGAAGTTTCAGAGCTGGATACAGACAGAGGAGTCATTCCTCTAACACAGACTAGGACTGTAAATGGAACTATGAAGAAATAACGTCGCATTGTGTTTACCACGTTTGCCAAGTGGGGGACATGTGGATAAATAACCACATCATAGTATATGGTTTCTCTGACAAAATGTACAAAATGTACTTTGTACGTAGATGCTCATTTTCAGTAATTATTCTTACTTCGTATTAGGGACCTTAGGGACCATGGATTATTATGCCAATTTGCGCGCTGGCCCGTGCTCATGCGTGAAACCCCGTCCTCTTGCGTGAAACCCGTCCTCTTGCGTGCTTGCGTGCAAGCTCAAAACGAGGGAGATTTTGGCAAGCATTTGCACGCATCGACTCTCGTCGGCACATACTTGCACGCAGTGGCATGCAAACGGACTCATTTGCAACGAGCTGTGTTGCTTTACAAAAGACGCCCGAGTGTACAATAGACATTATCTCGGGAGGCACCTATGTCCCTGATAATCCGTTAATCCAACAAGTCATTTTCCTCGAAATCTTTTTAGTTGTGTGTAAACACTTCTCGTCCCCTCTCTTTGCCACTCGGATCGATGGTACCAATAAATATTTGAAAATGCCATATTCAAACGTACAACATGTACAACAAGGAATGTTCACGATTAGCCAATCAAGTGTGCACCGTACTCTTTTTTTTCTGCACCCATTTTCAAGCGCTAGCAGTCACTGGTTGTTTGTTGATAAACTGAACAAGGATCCCTTATCTTCATTATGTAAAAGTTGTTTCAGTGGGGCCACCATCTTGAATTGCGTCCCCATTTCGTACTTCTTAACCCTGCGCTGCACTGCCAACTTCTACTGACGCGGTGATGACACTGCCTGCTTCCTTTGGGGAAGCATGTGCTTGAAGCAAAAAAACACAACAACAACAGAAAACCACATGCCCTCCTAAAGACCTTTGGCCTCGACTGGGTCGGCAGACTACAAAGGCCTGGCCATCTGGAGCTGGGCTATTGACATATCATTTACATGCCTGTGGTAAAACCCATTGTGAACAACAGTAAGCAGATGTGTGCACAACCCTATGGGACTTTCCCTGACTCATGCATTTCTATGGCTTACCCTGGCTTGCCCTCCAACCCAGGCCACAAAGTGACTATACAGTGCTTTTCGGCCAGGACCAGGCTAGGCATATCTGGAGTATCAATGTATGGGGGCGTTTTTAAAAAAAATTTATAAGGAAAACAACAAAAGCGGCGTCACCAAGTGACGCCGCTAACGCAGCGCAGGGTTAAGCGCCATATTAGAGATGTTTCTTTAATGATCTCGCAATCAAGAAATCTTTATGTGAATTTTCTCAACAAAGCAAAGAAATTATGAAATAATGCAAGATTGAATTGAAGGTTGAAATCTAAAGTCCACTTTACAAATATAATGGATGGAAAGGTGAACATGTACAAAATGTACTTGTGGGTCCTCGTGTCTTTGTCATGTAAAAGTTGTATCAATGGGTGCCGCCATCTTGAATTGCGCTCTCTCGACGTAATTCGTAAGCACCACTCCATGCTAGATTTATTTTTAATGATATCACAATCAAGAAATCGTGCAATACAAGACTAAGTCACGCAATCGCCAAAATTGAATTGAAGGTACGTTTGAACTCTAGATTCTACTGACATCGATATCTATAGGTGACCTCAAAAATTTATCTCTGTGAAAAAGTGCCATATACATTAAACGCTGATGTCTTATATAATCACGATAGGCCATGGGTAAAAAATGAAGAAGAGATCATATTGCAAATTTATCAGAAAAAAAATAGATTTCCAAAGTGAACAAAGAAACTAGCAGGAGCGGGATTAGAACCTGCGACCTCCGGGTTACCGTACCGGTGCTCTACCAACTGAGCTATCTTGCCCTATGTTGGCGGTCTCCCAAATTGTCAGTATCTTTGTTCGGGTGGGCGCTGGTCAGAAGTCATAAACCCAGAATGCCGTATAGGCAGGGATCACACCCGAATTTTACGATACAACCTGGGAAGCGACATTATGGGGATCACTCAATGAGGATACGACTTTTTAACTTATAATTCGCCCACCCGAACAAAGATACTGACAATTTGGGAGACCGCCAACATAGGGCAAGATAGCTCAGTTGGTAGAGCGCCGGTACGGTAACCCGAAAGGTCGCAGGTTCGAATCCCGCTCCTGCCAGTTTCTTTGTTCACTTTGAAAATGTATTCAAATTTACCTAGTCAGTTTTCCTTGTGGTTTGTTTGACGAATTATAAGTTAAAAAGTCGCACGCAAAGGACCTGTGTGCCTCTGAGTGCAATTACGTGCGGACCCGTGTCATTGCATCTGCACAGGGTTTCAAGCGTGCAAATTGGCATCAATCCATGGTCCCTAAAACGAAACCATTGTTTCTTTATGAGTTTTAGAAACTTAGTCATGCATTTGTCCCTAAAACAGGCAAAAATGTTGCATGATTCCAACTTGTGTGTACTGAAATGCTTGCCGCGATACCACGGCGCGCTATTCTGTCTCCACCTGGATGCACGAATGCAACGGGGTCAAGACGGTGTGAAGACGTCTTTTATTGTAGTCCATTTAATCTGCACAAGAACACCAGAGAACAGCATTTGACAGTTATTTGCATAGAATTTCAATAATCGGACCTTGACATCAGGTTTGGGGGATACGACAATAGAATTCCGAATGTGCACAGGTTGCGATGTTTCACTTGCTGGACATGGGAATGGCTAATCTCTCCTGGATGCTACTTGCTGCTAGTCTTCTGTGGAGGTGGAGAGGAAATTCTGGTATTCGTCTTCCGTCATCAGATCATCCAGCTGCCCGGGGTTGCTTATCTTCACTTTCATCATCCAACCTGGGGGCAGAAGCCAATATGAAAGGGGGGGGGGGAAGAAAAACAGTTTGATTTCGCATTCATTTCAAAATTTGTATTCAACATTTGCTTTTGCTGTTATTCTCAGAAATGAATGGATTTAAGTTTTGTGTGCACAGATGCTGGGAAAAGCGAGAAAACAATTTCTGTTCGAGTAGTCTGGTCCCCTGACACTTCCGACAAAACAGAGCAATTTATACACATCGGGAATTATCAGGTCGGGGAACAAGACAATTTCCAACGGTGGCTGGCCGACCATCCCATCGCTGGAAATAGATACAAAAATTCCACTTTTCTTGAAAACGACAGGACACCAGGTGCCACAATTTCACAGGAGACCTCAGACTATTATTTACTTAGTCAAATAAGGTATTTCATAATTCAGTAGTTTTGTATTTTTTGATGTTTGCAAATGTTGTGTTTTCCCATGTTGATATTTGTGGATACGATTTGAAGCTTTGCATGGTGCGATATGAGAGAGACTGGGATTGCGGGTAACACCATGTGAAATAAATCTCTTCTAGGAAGAAGTGTGGTTCTGAAAAGAACCGGGGTGAGTGTGTAACTGAGGACGGACAGAGCACACTGTCCGAAACGTTGAGTTACACACTCATCCTGGTTCTTTTCAGAACCACACTTCTTCCTAGAAGAGATTTATCTCACATGGTGTTACCCACAATCCCAGTCTCTCTCATGTTATTTGTGTATACAAAGACTGTCCCCAATAAAGTTGTCCATGCAACAACTGCATGCCGCGCCGGTCAAAAGTTGCACGCAAAGCACACCGGTGTTTTTCGTGCGGCAATCGATATTATGGACTGCCCGGATGACATTTTTTGCATGTGTCTGTTGTGGCAATATCATCCTGGGTATGTACAACGTTCTGATAACAAAAAACCAAACTCCAGCCTGCTTTTTTGCAGTAATTGTTGTATAAGTGTCAAGGGTTTTACAGACGGGAACAATAAACCTCCATCCACAAAAAGTTACCGTCAACAAAATGCGGCATTTGACACTGCTAAGTGCCGTAACTTTTCTATTAACCAGTTCGCGTCAGAGGACGTGTTCACACGATCTGGCTGTATTTATACACGGGCACGGCTGACGGGTAAAAACGTCAAGCTTGCCTCGACTCAACTCCGGGTGACGTCTCAACACGCTAATCCCTCATTTGTTTTGCACACACACACAAAGTGTTGAACTTGAACTTGGCCGCTGTGCACGGCCTGTTGTTCTACATTTTACGCTCCGGTGGGCGCACCCGGAGTATTGAAATATATGAGGTTTCTGCAAGAAATATTGTACAAATACTGTTGAAATGACTCCTGCAAATCAGTATTTGTGGCGTTTGGCTGTTTTGCTATATTTTGCCTTTTTGGAAAATAGACATATCTTTTGGAAAAAATAATCCCGGCGCGAACTGGTTAACCCTCCCTCTCTCGGTGCCAAAATGGAGCCAACTACCCTACCTATCAAAACCTATCGAGTTTCAGGTTGAAACACACAAGCTGTTGGAGAGGAAGGGCTTAGGTGCTTTGTATATAGGTTATAATAGTTATAACAGTAGGAGGGTTAAAAAGTCGTATCTGCACATGCATATTTTTTTCTCAAATATTCAAACCGGCAAAAAGGTATTCGAATATTCGGTTGAAGATCGAATATTCGGTATATTCGGGACAGCTCTAACACATACCTGCTTCCAGGGGTTTCTGGTTGACAAGTTCCGGTGTCTGTTCCAGCAGGTCATTGACCTGTATGACCTCTCCGTCTATCATAGCGTACAGGTCACTCGCTGCCTTCACACTCTCCACTACACCAAAGGTCTCTAGGCAAGGGGAAACGCCAAGTCTTTTTACCCATGCCATACATAAATCATAAATTACTTTTTTTTTTAAAGATTGTTATATCGCTGTCTTGGATACTGTATTTTGATTGGCCTAGAACGATCACGTGTCCGGCCTATACAAAACAACTGGCACACTCCAAGCGTGATATCACACCAGCGCAGCCAGCTTGCTATTGGTACCCACGCAGTTTTCACCTACACTGTTGATGGTAGTAAACTATACAGGGGTGTCCCAGAAAAAAATGTAATTCTGACAATAAGGGTTAATTTGACAAAGATATGCATTTTATGGCTATTAATCATGTGTTACCATAAAGTAGGAACAAAATGCTTTCCAGTAATACCTTGATTGCATTCCTCCGGTCATGCATCACTGAGCACCATTGTTTGGAAAATGGTATGTGAAAACCCTTTTGGGACAGTAGGGTCAAATGAGTGAAATGGAATGCCCACTGTCATGCTTGGCCTGGACAACATTGTTTACTTGTCAGGAATCGCCTACGGGAACTTTTTGGGGACAGAGTAATTGCTTTGAATCATCCTGTGGAATGGCCGGCCAGGTCACCGGATTTTACTCCTTGTGACTTTTTCTTGTTGGGGTATTTGAAGAACAAAGTGTATGTTCACCAATCCACCGCATAACCTTCAGGATTTACAAGCCCGCATTCAACATGAGGTGGAAATATTACGTGATGATCCTGCAATGGTGAGACGAGCTGTGGCTGACGTGCGCCGCCGCTGTGGACTTTGCATCGAAAGAGCAGGTGGACACGTGGAAGGTGTTGGTGCATAATTCAGTACTGAATAAATATCGCCAATTGATAAACATCTTGTACGTATCACTTGCTTTCAAACGGTTAGATTTCCCTCAGGCCATATCTGAATGTGCTGCTCATGTCTGACTATGAACTGTCCCAAAAGGTTTTTCACATACCATTTTCCAAACAATGGTGCTCAGTGATGCATGACCGGAGGAATGCAATCAAGGTATTACTGGATAGCATTTTGCTCCTACTTTATGGTAACACATGATTAATAGCCATAAAATGCATATCTTTGTCAAATTAACCCTTATTGTCAGAATTACCTTTTTTCTGGGACACCCTGTAGAGTGGAGCAGCGGACTAGTAGACGATCAGCTGTTTTGATCGCTTGATTTGTTTGAGTTAATTTCCACCGAGTAAGGCAAGTTGAAATGAAAACAATTTTGCTAGCTAACTGCAAATTTTACTAGCCCGTTTAGTGTTTTGCTAACCCGTATATATTTCGGTGTTTTATTAATTTCTGTATGTATTTTGTTTTCCTTTTAGAATAAGTTCTATTTGGCACACCAGTCATGAAGTTGATATTTTGGAATATAAAAGACCAGTGGCAAATGGCTTAGAAGGCATCATGAACTGTCTAGATAAAGTCACTTGAATCATTGGTCGCTAAGTCTGCATCATATTTTGAGCTAAATTTTATAAACCAGATAGATTACTGAATTTTTCACTAGCCCACTGGGGAAGGATTAAGTCACTCGATAAAATCACTGGAATCACTGGTCGCCGAGTCTGGATCATATTTTCAGCTAAATTTTAACAGATAGGTTACTGAATTTTTCACTATTCCACCGGGCAAGCAAGAAAGATGAGACCCGATGTGCCAATTACAAATGCTTCCCTCTATACTTTCCTTGTCCAAATCTTTCAGAGGCTGAAGGCAATTGCCTTTAACCCTAACCCTGCCAGACGCAGCACAGTGCATCTGTGGTGACAGCTTCACTTTGCTGCAATCTGCACACAAGTCAATGTGACAAAGTATGCAATCTGATGCGTCTGGCAGGGTTTCTAGCCAAAATACCCTGGAGGGGTTAGGGTTAAGAAGGATTCTTCTAGGACTGAAATGTCGAGACCATGTAATTTTTACTATAAAGAAAGTATCACTGCCAAAAATTGACACCAAGAAGTTACCTCCTTTCAACAACGTTGTTCCAACTTGAGGTAAGTCAACGAACACAATATCTCCTAATTCCGCCTGAGATGGAAGAAAAAACAAATTCACAGAATACACATCAGGTGCATGAAACATTTATTTTTCAATACACATTATATTGTACATACATGTGCATATTGTATCCGGCTGTTATTGATGGGGCTAGTAGGGCTGTTCGTTTTCGAATAATTTACTATTTGAATAATTTACTATTTGAATAATTTACTATTTGAATATTCACTATTTGAATATTTGAAACTGGGTTTGACCGAATATTCGAATATTCGATACTCGCCGATCAAGTTTTTCAGTGCATGCCACACCGGTAAAAAAACTTGGCACGTAAAAGCACGCCGGTGTTTTACGTATGACGATTGATATTATGAACCGTTCAAACAGCATGTTTTTGTGAATGCCCCTGTTGTATCAAGGGTTTTACCGACAGGAACAATAAACTTCCGTCCACAAACAATTGCGATTGACAAAAATGCGGCATTTGACACTGCTAAGCGCCGTAACTTTAAAATAGCATCAGAGTCGTATCTGTACGTGCATATATATCTTTTCGAATATTCGAACTGGCAAAATGGTATTCGAATATTCGTTTGACGATCGAATATCGAATATTCGGGACAGCCCTAGGGGCTGGTATGCCAAGAAAGGAGCTGTGCAGCCAAGCGTAAATGCAAACAATAGGCACCACACTGATTAGAGTGGTCCTATTCATCGCACTCAGATCCCCCCTTTCATGTGAATGAAAGCTTTGTTTGAAAAAGCTCCATCTATTCATTACACTTCCATTCAAGAACAATATAGTTATTAAAAAATTAATTGGATTTATTAAGTGCAGGAATGAGCCTAAAGAGGTCAACCAGCCAGGTGGTCTTTTTCAAACTGCGGCTATTCAGGGGGGTTAACAAATGGATCTTCTTAAAAGGCAGTGTACATGATTGGTCATTGTTGCAATTTTCAGGAATGGGCGGATTTGCGGGTTAGTATATTTTATAGGAAATATCGTTCCACTGACCTGTTCAAAGTTTTGCGTTGTTGGATGGCGGAAAAAAACGAGAGAAAAACGGCGCTCGTTTTCAACTGTCGGGCGGATGATAGCCTTTAGTCAAGGCGTGTTTGGCTATCTGGGCGCGTGACGTGCCCCGAATGCCAACATGTCCGGGGCGCACCACTCGTCCGGGTAGCAACGCGCGCTTTGACTAAAGGCTGCAGGGCAGGGAAAACGATATATATTTCCACTTTTCTTAACAACGACAGCACACCTGGTGCCATCATTTCACAGGATGATTGAGACTACTATTAACTTTCAGTCTAGTAAGGTATTTCGTAATAATTCAGTAAACAAAAATGGAGGATTACCAATCGTGTACACTACCTTAACGCATTGAATACGGATGACGGCTATAGCTGTGGTTTTAAATAGACCACCTGGATGGTTGTCATCTATATGCGCATTCCTTCACATATTCATCATATTCATTCTATTGCTCTTGTATTGTGTGCATTACGCTTGGCTGCACAAGCCCATTTTGGCATACCAGCACCCCATTAGTAACAGCCAGACACAGGGGGTTAAGATCTATAAGCGGCAGCCACGCCCCTTCCCTCGTGATTTGAGCCAGTGAAGAGCATGTTTTTTGCACTACACGTAGAAGCATTGCATTCTCATAATTTTAATTCATAATTTTTGTTCATGGAATTCACTGATTACAAGGCTACAATCTACTCTAGGTAAAGGGTCATTAGTAAAGAGTAAATAAAGGGAAAAAAAATCAGATTATTTTTATGGTTCTCATATTTTTTCACCTAAGGAGGGTAGGGCAGACGGTAGGAAAAATTCTTAATCTGGGGTAAAAATAAATTACTTGTTGAATGCACATGAGGCTAAATGAAATGATGCAAAGTGTTCAATGTATATGACTGTCTTGTTCTGAATTAACTTTTATTTCCATGATTTTTTTAATGAATGAAAAATCTTTGAACATCTTTGGCAACTTCTGGCATATAAACTGAATCTAACAAAATATCTTATTTAGCAACCGTAAAAATATAAATTTGCCCGAGTCCTGTTGTGCTATAAATAAATAGGGTTCAGTGCTAGAGTGTACGAGTGTATAAGGCAGTGTTGTCATATTCCTAGTTGTGAAAAAAAATTCCGACTCACAGACAACATTTTTCACGTTCTTTTGGCGAAGTACATGCACTCTGACTTTGAAAGTTTTTCCACCGATTTTCCATGACGTAATACCACGCTACGGCTACCCTGGAAAGCTTTGACAATGTGCACAAATAAATCACCAATAGCTTTCAGAAATACATATGGAAAGTAGGAATGACCCGACATTTTTACCCACTAGATCTACTCAGGTGTATCCACGTGTACCACGAATACTAAAAATAATTCAAAGGATCAGACATTTACCTTTGAAAATGGCAGTCAAGCACGTACCTCATTGATTACTGTACACATAATGGCATATTCATGCTTGGTTAATATGCACTATAGAATGTGAAATGATGCAATTACTCCGGGAAAGATTTTACTTTAACACTAACCCTCCAGGGTATTTTGGCTAGAAACCTTGCCAGGCGCATCAGATTGCATACTTTGTCACATTGACTTGTGTGCAGAGTGCAGCAAAGTGAAGCTGTCACCACAGATGCACTGTGCTACGTCTGGCAGGGTTAGGGTTAATACCCCCCACCAAAATCGGTCAGGAATAGCAAATTTTTGAAAATAAACATTCCATCTGTGTTCAAAATTGTATAAACACTTGGCAAAACCTTTATATTTGAGAATTTATTTGGGAAATGTTCGTGCAATATAGGGGAAGAAATTTTGTGTTTTCTGTGTTAGATGTTCTTGGCACAATATGGTCACTCAAAGTGTTCACATACATGTTAATTTCTGCCTCAATTTTACAGATTCTGCTGACATAAATCTTGAAATAACAGGTTGTGCCACACATTTAGATAGTTGTTATCAAGGAGGGTTAATTATTTTCCAAGATTTTGCTGTTCCTGACCAATTTTAGTGGGGGGTATTAAAGTAAAATATTTCCGTGGCACCACGCTTGCGTGCGTGTTTTACGCACGCGCTCCACGCAGCTTCGACCAACAGGGTGTTTACAAATTGCCAAAATGCGCACGCGACTCAAATTAAAGAACGCGGGCAGCCTGCACGCGGGCGCGGCACCACCGTAAAAATGGCTTCTAATTTTGTTTAGTGAATTCCCGTATAGAGCGGTCAAAAATATTATTTAACCCTAACCCTGCCAGACGCAGCACAGTGCATCTGTGCTGACAGCTTGACCTTGCTGCACCTCTGCACACAAGTCAATGTGACCAAGTATGCAATCTGATGCGTCTGGCAGGGTTTCTAGCCAAAATACCTTGGAGGGGTTAGGGTTAACCCTAACCCCCACGAGGTTATTCTCTGAGCACCCTGCCAAATGCAACAGAATGCAACACAGCTGAAATAAGAACCCTGCCAAATGCAATGTTGCACTGTGCAGTAAACTCATCTGTACCAGCCTTGTTGCTGGAGGTACGGTAAATACTAAATACAAAAGAATGCATCAGACCAGGAGACATGCCTTGACTGCTATAAATGCAACCATTGGTGCATTCTGATGCATTTAGCAGGATTAGGGTAATAATACATGTACATGTAAGTTTGATCTTTAATTTCTTTGAGTTGCATACATACATACATACATGTACGAGTACCAACAATACGTAAATGTGCATATTGACTGACAAAGTTCATGTGACAAAGCTATCACATGACTTGGTGGTGTATTGTGGTGTTCATTCTTTCTTGATGCCAGAAATACAATGTATGCAGTACAAAATGCACTACAATATTTCTGCTTTTATAAATACAATACATTACCCCCTGGAATAATTAAATAAACTTCACAAGCCAAAATGGAGTTTTACTGGTACTGCAGATGGCTTTAACCTTTTTTCATGCCCAAATTATTTTTCTCGCACTGAATTTTACGTTACAGATTGGGCTGGGAATTTAAAGTCCCGTCGGGCATGAATGGGTTAAACTTTCTTCTGAAGAGATATCACAGTGTCATGCTGTTTTAGTGGTGGGATGTGAATGCAGATCTTTTAACATTCGGTTTGAATTCTACTACTCGGTTTCAATTTTGGAAACCGGATATGTGACCAGCTCTGCAAAAAGGAGTATTATGTCGCACTATGTGAAAACACACACACAGGGCAGTTCTATGTGAAGCGGGTGAAAAAATCTTCACGTAAGTGATTTTTTTTGTTTTTGGTTAGTTGGCTTCTGTTATATCTATATTTTCAGAATTTATTTTTAGAAACATTAATATTGATGAATAACTTAGATGAAAAAATAAATGTTGACAAAAATGACTTCTATTTGATTTCTTTGCACTTTTTGTGTTTAATGGCCTGTATCTCTAAAGGCACTTCCGCTAAATTGGGAAAATGGGAGTATACAAATGTCAAGATATCTTGAGAACACAAAATGCCACAGGGGTCAAACCTACACCAAATTAAAGCTTGGGATGTGACAAATTCAACATGTATGTATATAAATCATTTTTCAAATTTTGCGACATAATAGCCCTTTTTGCAGAGCCGGTCACATATTTGAAAATAACCATGATTAAACCCTAATCTCCGAGTATTTTTACTAGGAAGTGTCCTCAACCTGTCAAAATCCAACACTGTGTAGCATACCTATGGCACATTCTTTGGACAAATTGGGGCGTCATAGCTCCATGTAAAGTAATGGTGGCAAGGCGCTACAGTCCTGAACCCATCAAAATTCGACACAACCTGCTGTTGGAGTTTGTAAGGCTTGGGGTAGTTAGGGTCTTAAAAAAATTAGGAATTCTACTTTTTTTGTGACACAGGGCTAAAAGAAAACAACTGGAACATTCTCCAATGTGATCCGTTCTGCATTCACTTGCTAGTGGCCTTTCCAATGAGCTCCGTGCACAACTACCCCCTCAGCGGAAAGAAAAGGCGAGTTGTGGGTCAATATCGACGCCATCTTACCTGACTTCAATTTAAGTGTCTGGTTCCCGCTGTGATATTCTTATTAAAAACTCAATTATCGAGAGTCGGCAAACAGACAAAGCAATTCCACTGGTATACGAGTATCAAATGAACGAGGAGCGTAGTGCGTAATACCAGCGACGTACTCCCCACGGAAGTGCGGTTGCTATGTGGACAGCGCCCTCTTTTGTTGGCGCACGGAGCCCATAGCCTGCCCATCCATTTGTTTTCTGTCCTGGAGTGTTTTTATAAAGACCCGGTGGTCGGCGATTGGTAAAACCCGGATCCTCCGGATCTAATGCTACCGTTAGTCAGACAGACGGACCTTCCCGGATCCTGTACTGTCCCATTGTATGATTGTTCGTTAAGGTATTTTTTAAAGTTGAAACCATCGAATATTTTAAACATCCATTTAATTGAAAGAATAACATTTACTTTGGAGGATCCAGGAGGGTCCGACTAGGTCCAGAGGATCCGACTTTCACCCACACCCCCAGTGGTGACTGAATCCTCCAAACTATATCCAGTCATTGGGAGGGCTTTTCATGCGGCACCTCACTCGTCACTTTTTGTTGGCATGACTACGATGAGCTAGATTGGAACTACTGGTGAAATCAGATTAACCGTTATTCGGTTTGAATAAAATTAGGATAACTGGATTTTGAAATATCAAATTTCTCCCGAACTAGCTTTCTTTCTTTCTTTCTTTCTTTCTTTCAGCCTGCAGAAATAGTGTTTCTTATGCCAGGACGGGTACACATTTTTTATAAAGGGAACTCATAAGAAGACAATTTTGTTCAAGTACCTGGGCATGATCACTGATGCCAAGTGTTCCTGTCTTCTTCGCCTCGTCTGGTAGAAGCCACTCATGATCCTTAGAAAATAAACGACCTGTTGAGGCAAGGAATTTAACAATAAAGCTGATGATTCTAAAAGAATTTTACTTTATTTATATATTTATTTATTTATTAAATTTTTGGTTTGTTATTAGGCCTATTATTATTATTTTTTTTTATGGGGGGGGAGGGGAGAACCAATAAGTGACAGTCTACAAACCAGCTCTGGCACGATCACCTTGTTTGGTTTCACTTTGTGCGTGTTTGTCGCCGTCGTCGTTAAAACCCTGCCCTCTTTCCAGAAAATTAATCATGATGTAGATATTCAGCTTTGTGTCCTGAGGCGAGTCCAAAAAGTTAAAAAGTGGATTTCCGTTCTCTTGTTGTAGGATTTGTTGGGTCCCAAATTCCACAATCACCAAATAAACTGCTTTTAACTTAAGCAGTCAAAAACCTACAGCTAACGTTAGACTCCAATTCTCGGCTGCCATGACCGTGCAGTTATTCCAAATTTTGCGCCGTAAGGCCTAGCCCTAGGCTATAGCAATGGCATGTAGAAATGATTCCTACCTTGATTTGCAGCTGCGCTTGTGCAACTGAATTTTCGGACTCGCTGAGCCTGAGATGATAGAAGATTTGATTGCCTGACTACATTTGTGAAATTCGGTCGAGTTGTCCACGCCGCCGCCCGACACACTCTTGAACACATATTAACAGACTGCAGAAGAAGCCTTGGACACGCCATGTTGACGTCAAATTGAAGTAAAACGTGGCTGAATTTACGAGTAAATTCTAACTATTTTGTACACAAGTGCCGGTTCGATCGCACCGCATGAATGAGCGTTCGATATCAAGTGCACAATAAATAGCGCCCTCTTGTAGCGACAACAGCTCAACGTGTGTACCAAAATGTAAATTAATCATCATTTAATTTCGGTATTTAATACACCTATTATTGGATTGGATTTTTAATAATTATTTTTCGGCAATCATTGGAATCGGATAATATGAAAGTAGGGGAAAGTATGCCCACAACGAATCCAGGGAAAGAATTTACGGAGAAGCGGGATGGACGATGACTGGTCCGTGATTGGTCCATTGGCCACACACACCCAGAAAACGCCCACGTCTGTGTACCCACTCTCCCGGTCCCCGACGGGTCGGGTTCGCGCGTACCGTATACCGAACCGCTAGGTTGAGAGTTACGCGTGCAAGAAGTCAGCACTTGAGTGCTGCCATTTTAGATGAATCAAGTTATTTTGATTTCGGATAGCTTCATAAAGGGCAGAAAAGTACAAAATATATACTCTGTAAAGTGAATACATCAAAACATTAATCTAGTAGTCTAGTACAGTACTGGGAGTTATGCGTGGCAAAAATAGAGGGACAAAATAACCTAGAGGGGGACAGAATTAATGCGCCAAGGGTGACACTGTCCGTGTGACAGATTTTAGGGGGAACACCGCCGATTGGATCCTTCCTCCATAGATAGTCTGAGTATCAGACGTTGATGCGTCGCGTTGCACGAGTGGCTATTCCATAGACCATAGAGCAAGGAACAGACTACCGATTGGACGGCGGTGGGTATACGAGCGAAAATTTTAAGTCGTATACCAGACTTTCGTTTCGTTTGTTTGTTTGTTTGTTTGTTCGTAGTATTAGTTACTTTTCATCACGGTCACTTAGACCGTGATCTCCATCAATCACTCCCCGTATACCCTTCCTCAAAAAGTATGGCAAACTGGAAGAAGTCGAGCAAAGAATCAAACCGGCAAAATAAGTTGAAAAGGGCGGGAGATGAGAGGGGTCGTGTTATGGATTAGACACCTACTTTTCTGCTATCAACATAGCTGAATTTTAATGTTTTTGTATACTACTACTTTTCTGCTTTTCTGCTACCAGATGTTCTGCTCGATGCATATCAAAATTAATTCTGCTAGCAAAAATATGCCACATTGCGTAGAATGGCTCGAAATAAACACTTGGCCAAAAAAAAAGAGTTGTGTTGCCCTCGGCGAACAATGGAAAAGAGGGTCGGTCGGTCGGTCGGTCGGTCGGTCGGTCGGTCGGTCGGTCGGTCGGTCGGTCGGTCGGTCGGTCAGTCAGTCGGTTGGTCGGAAAACGATTTTTGTTTTGCTTATCTAATACTATTGGAAACGATGTTGAAAATAAAGTAAACCATGTGGACGAGTTCAAGCCATATCGTCATGTGACCGATTCGAAGAAGAAGCAGGTTGGTTGCTTTTCACTCTCGGTTGTTGTAAGACCTAAACATCGAGAGATACTACAAAGTTTTTGCCGATTCGAGGAGACTCTTCTGCTGCACTATATGTATACATATCTAAAAGAGATTGAAATGGTTGTACGTTCATATCATGTACATAGCATTTTCACATGCGCTGTCCTTTTTTTTCTTCATGTGCTTCGAAAATGTGTCCAGAAAATTAAACCATGCTTGGCCATCCAAAAAGTATTACGTATTGGCGACTTACATATGCTAATTAAAAAAATGAACTTTTTACGTCAATACACTGGATGAATAATGAGCTAGAGCGTTCAAAAGTACACCGCATGCTTTGCGTACGAGGCTGTACAGTATGGGTGATTGCTCCACAGTAGTATCTCGAACGTGGCGCACCACGCACCGTTATTTTTTTCGTGGCTTCCGTCCCATATTGTTCCTTCACTTTTATGTTGATGAACTTTCCATTCATTTTAGGTCAGAATATTTGTTCGAACTTGAAACACGAAAATGCCGGCGCAAATTTTGAATAATCACTTGAGTAGTTTTATACATGTATAAATATAAATATTGAATCATAACTTAATCATTTTAGACTGTATTGAGTGAAAGCTTGGTAAGATAATTAATATTTAAAGTAACCCCAAAAGGTTTTGTTTATGGAAACCTTCAATAAATTTTCATTTGTTTCATGTACATGTACATGATGCAAACCGTATAGACAATTTTGTTCTGTTACTTTGTAAAACTGGTTGGCCTGCGTGTACACGGCAGCCAATCAATGAGCAAATTTTATGCACAGACTAGCTCAGGCTGTTACGATGAGCTGTCGTTTCTTGGCAGGGGGTTCTCCCGATGTCCCTTAGTGCTGGTGCTGGCCTTCTCAAGACGTTTTTACATCCACAACATCATCAGCAAAACATTACTGAGTGGGCGAGATTTGAGCAGGAACACGAGTCATCGGTGGCGAAGAAACTTCTCGAAGTGATAGCAGGGGCGGATCTAGCCTTTCATTTAGGGAGGGGTTGTACCCGCTTATACCGGTATACAGTGTACAGTGTATAGACCAGCGGTATACCCACTGGTAACAAGGATGTGGTTTAGCATTGTTTATCACAACTTTGCTCAGCAGCCCAAGGGGGGGGGGGGGGGGGGGGGGGGGGGGGTCGCAACCCCCATAATCCCCCTCTAGATCCGCCCCTGCTTCGTTTGAAAACAAATCAGGAAAACAACATGTTTTCTTTGTTTTACGATAATTCCGAGAAAGAAATTGAGTTCATGGTGTGTATTAATATGAATTAATTTGTCATTGAACTGGTGTTTCAAAGAAAAAATTGCATGAAACAAGCTCAGGCTCTATGCTCGTTCACATACACAAATTACGAAATACATGTACTAGAAGCTCACGCAATTTAAAAATAAGGGTTCCAAGTTCGAACAAACTATTCTGACATAACTAAATGAATGGAAAGTTCATCAATATAAAAGTGAAGGAACAATATGGGACGGAATTAAGCCACGAAAAAAATAACGGTGCGATGCGCATGCGGTGCGCACGTTCGAGATCTACATTATATACTACGTGTATTTTGTGTGGAGCTGACCCATGCTTTTACTATACACGTACATGTACAGCCTCGTACGCAAAGCAACCTGGACTTTTAAACGCTCTAGCTCATTATTCCTCCAGTGTATGGACGTTAAAAAGTTCATTTTTAAAATTAGCATTTTTAAGTTGCCAATACGTGATACTTTTTGGATGGCCAAGCATGGTTTAATTTTCTGGACACATTTTCGAGGCACATAGCGCCCTCTACTACTAGAATGGAGCTTTGACGAGCGCGACGGGATCGAAGTTGTCTTTACGCTCACGTCACCTGGGCGAGTTTAGGCCTAAAGTACCATAACAACCTGAGTGTATGTTGTTTTTTTTGTACATGAAAATACGCATAAAGTAAAGAAGGTTCATCATATCAAGACAGAGAGGCTGAGTTATGTTTTTATTGATATTTAATAATTTTTGTTTAAAAAAAAAAAAACCCGCAGACTCTGATTCTGTCGCGATTTTTACGGTCGGTCGGTCCGAGGGCAACACAACACTTTTTTGCCTCATCATAATCGCATGAGTCCCACAAAAAGGAGAAAAAAAAAGAAAGAAAAAAAGAGAGGGATGTGGGAGAAAAGGAGGAGGTAACCTCCTTTAAAAAAATAC
>JAZGUH010001003.1:0-194440 GCA_037893225.1 Hippasteria phrygiana
AAACCTCGCAATGTTTATTTTCTTTCCGGCCAACATCTGTGTACATGTTACCGTCTATTTATTGCTCCATGCATGTCAAATTCCCTGGGGTATGGACTTGCTTTACTCATTCATAATTGCATGAAATATCAACCAAATTCAGTAATTTTGACATGTATGGATAGCTTAGATCTGGCGCTACATGTTGCAATTATCGGCGGCTTCTTAGAGTTAAAACTTGTGGAGAAAATTCAAACCTCGCAATGTTTATTTTCTTTCCGGCCAACATCTGTGTACATGTTACCGTCTATTTATTGCTCCATGCATGTCAAATTCCCTGGGGTATGGACTTGCTTTACTCATTCATAATTGCATGAAATATCAACCAAATTCAGTAATTTTGACATGTATGGATAGCTTAGATCTGGGGCTACATGTTGCAATTATCGGCGGCTTCTTAGAGTTAAAACTTGTGGAGAAAATTCAAACCTCGCAATGTTTATTTTCTTTCCGGCCAACATCTGTGTACATGTTACCGTCTATTTATTGCTCCATGCATGTCAAATTCCCTGGGGTATGGACTTGCTTTACTCATTCATAATTGCATGAAATATCAACCAAATTCAGTAATTTTGACATGTATGGATAGCTTAGATCTGGCGCTACATGTTGCAATTATCGGCGGCTTCCTAGAGTTAAAACTTGTGGAGAAAATTCAAACCTCGCAATGTTTATTTTCTTCCCGGCCACCATCTGTGTGCAGATTACCTTTTATTTATTGCTCCATGCCTGTCAAATTCCCTGGGGTATGGACTTGCTTTACTCATTCATAATTGCATGAAATATCAACCAAATTCAGTAATTTTGACATGTATGGATAGCTTAGATCTGGCGCTACATGTTGCAATTATCGGCGGCTTCTTAGAGTTAAAACTTGTGGAGAAAATTCAAACCTCGCAATGTTTATTTTCTTTCCGGCCAACATCTGTGTGCATATTACCTTCTATTTATTGCTCCATGCCTGTCAAATTCCCTGGGGTATGACTTGCTTTACTCATTCATAATTGCATGAAATATCAACCAAATTCAGTAATTTTGACATGTATGGGTAACTTAGATCTGGCGCTACATGTTGCAATTATCGGCGGCTTCTTAGAGTTAAAACTTGTGGAGAAAATTCAAACCTCGCAATGTTTATTTTCTTTCCGGCCAACATCTGTGTACATGTTACCGTCTATTTATTGCTCCATGCATGTCAAATTCCCTGGGGTATGGACTTGCTTTACTCATTCATAATTGCATGAAATATCAACCAAATTCAGTAATTTTGACATGTATGGGTAGCTTAGATCTGGCGCTACATGTTGCAATTATCGGCGGCTTCTTAGAGTTAACACTTGTGGAGAAAATTCAAACCTCGCAATGTTTATTTTCTTTCCGGCCAACATCTGTGTACATGTTACCGTCTATTTATTGCTCCATGCATGTCAAATTCCCTGGGGTATGGACTTGCTTTACTCATTCATAATTGCATGAAATATCAACCAAATTCAGTAATTTTGACATGTATGGATAGCTTAGATCTGGCGCTACATGTTGCAATTATCGGCGGCTTCTTAGAGTTAAAACTTGTGGAGAAAATTCAAACCTCGCAATGTTTATTTTCTTTCCGGCCAACATCTGTGTACATGTTACCGTCTATTTATTGCTCCATGCATGTCAAATTCCCTGGGGTATGGACTTGCTTTACTCATTCATAATTGCATGAAATATCAACCAAATTCAGTAATTTTGACATGTATGGATAGCTTAGATCTGGCGCTACATGTTGCAATTATCGGCGGCTTCCTAGAGTTAAAACTTGTGGAGAAAATTCAAACCTCGCAATGTTTATTTTCTTCCCGGCCACCATCTGTGTGCAGATTACCTTTTATTTATTGCTCCATGCCTGTCAAATTCCCTGGGGTATGGACTTGCTTTACTCATTCATAATTGCATGAAATATCAACCAAATTCAGTAATTTTGACATGTATGGATAGCTTAGATCTGGCGCTACATGTTGCAATTATCGGCGGCTTCTTAGAGTTAAAACTTGTGGAGAAAATTCAAACCTCGCAATGTTTATTTTCTTTCCGGCCAACATCTGTGTACATGTTACCGTCTATTTATTGCTCCATGCATGTCAAATTTCCTGGGGTATGGACTTGCTTTACTCATTCATAATTGCATGAAATATCAACCAAATTCAGTAATTTTGACATGTATGGATAGCTTAGATCTGGGGCTACATGTTGCAATTATCGGCGGCTTCTTAGAGTTAAAACTTGTGGAGAAAATTCAAACCTCGCAATGTTTATTTTCTTTCCGGCCAACATCTGTGTACATGTTACCGTCTATTTATTGCTCCATGCATGTCAAATTCCCTGGGGTATGGACTTGCTTTACTCATTCATAATTGCATGAAATATCAACCAAATTCAGTAATTTTGACATGTATGGATAGCTTAGATCTGGCGCTACATGTTGCAATTATCGGCGGCTTCCTAGAGTTAAAACTTGTGGAGAAAATTCAAACCTCGCAATGTTTATTTTCTTCCCGGCCACCATCTGTGTGCAGATTACCTTTTATTTATTGCTCCATGCCTGTCAAATTCCCTGGGGTATGGACTTGCTTTACTCATTCATAATTGCATGAAATATCAACCAAATTCAGTAATTTTGACATGTATGGATAGCTTAGATCTGGCGCTACATGTTGCAATTATCGGCGGCTTCTTAGAGTTAAAACTTGTGGAGAAAATTCAAACCTCGCAATGTTTATTTTCTTTCCGGCCAACATCTGTGTGCATATTACCTTCTATTTATTGCTCCATGCCTGTCAAATTCCCTGGGGTATGACTTGCTTTACTCATTCATAATTGCATGAAATATCAACCAAATTCAGTAATTTTGACATGTATGGGTAACTTAGATCTGGCGCTACATGTTGCAATTATCGGCGGCTTCTTAGAGTTAAAACTTGTGGAGAAAATTCAAACCTCGCAATGTTTATTTTCTTTCCGGCCAACATCTGTGTACATGTTACCGTCTATTTATTGCTCCATGCATGTCAAATTCCCTGGGGTATGGACTTGCTTTACTCATTCATAATTGCATGAAATATCAACCAAATTCAGTAATTTTGACATGTATGGGTAGCTTAGATCTGGCGCTACATGTTGCAATTATCGGCGGCTTCTTAGAGTTAACACTTGTGGAGAAAATTCAAACCTCGCAATGTTTATTTTCTTTCCGGCCAACATCTGTGTACATGTTACCGTCTATTTATTGCTCCATGCATGTCAAATTCCCTGGGGTATGGACTTGCTTTACTCATTCATAATTGCATGAAATATCAACCAAATTCAGTAATTTTGACATGTATGGATAGCTTAGATCTGGCGCTACATGTTGCAATTATCGGCGGCTTCTTAGAGTTAAAACTTGTGGAGAAAATTCAAACCTCGCAATGTTTATTTTCTTTCCGGCCAACATCTGTGTACATGTTACCGTCTATTTATTGCTCCATGCATGTCAAATTCCCTGGGGTATGGACTTGCTTTACTCATTCATAATTGCATGAAATATCAACCAAATTCAGTAATTTTGACATGTATGGATAGCTTAGATCTGGCGCTACATGTTGCAATTATCGGCGGCTTCCTAGAGTTAAAACTTGTGGAGAAAATTCAAACCTCGCAATGTTTATTTTCTTCCCGGCCACCATCTGTGTGCAGATTACCTTTTATTTATTGCTCCATGCCTGTCAAATTCCCTGGGGTATGGACTTGCTTTACTCATTCATAATTGCATGAAATATCAACCAAATTCAGTAATTTTGACATGTATGGATAGCTTAGATCTGGCGCTACATGTTGCAATTATCGGCGGCTTCTTAGAGTTAAAACTTGTGGAGAAAATTCAAACCTCGCAATGTTTATTTTCTTTCCGGCCAACATCTGTGTACATGTTACCGTCTATTTATTGCTCCATGCATGTCAAATTTCCTGGGGTATGGACTTGCTTTACTCATTCATAATTGCATGAAATATCAACCAAATTCAGTAATTTTGACATGTATGGGTAGCTTAGATCTGGCGCTACATGTTGCAATTATCGGCGGCTTCTTAGAGTTAACACTTGTGGAGAAAATTCAAACCTCGCAATGTTTATTTTCTTTCCGGCCAACATCTGTGTACATGTTACCGTCTATTTATTGCTCCATGCATGTCAAATTCCCTGGGGTATGGACTTGCTTTACTCATTCATAATTGCATGAAATATCAACCAAATTCAGTAATTTTGACATGTATGGATAGCTTAGATCTGGCGCTACATGTTGCAATTATCGGCGGCTTCTTAGAGTTAAAACTTGTGGAGAAAATTCAAACCTCGCAATGTTTATTTTCTTTCCGGCCAACATCTGTGTACATGTTACCGTCTATTTATTGCTCCATGCATGTCAAATTCCCTGGGGTATGGACTTGCTTTACTCATTCATAATTGCATGAAATATCAACCAAATTCAGTAATTTTGACATGTATGGATAGCTTAGATCTGGCGCTACATGTTGCAATTATCGGCGGCTTCCTAGAGTTAAAACTTGTGGAGAAAATTCAAACCTCGCAATGTTTATTTTCTTCCCGGCCACCATCTGTGTGCAGATTACCTTCTATTTATTGCTCCATGCCTGTCAAATTCCCTGGGGTATGACTTGCTTTACTCATTCATAATTGCATGAAATATCAACCAAATTCAGTAATTTTGACATGTATGGGTAACTTAGATCTGGCGCTACATGTTGCAATTATCGGCGGCTTCTTAGAGTTAAAACTTGTGGAGAAAATTCAAACCTCGCAATGTTTATTTTCTTTCCGGCCAACATCTGTGTACATGTTACCGTCTATTTATTGCTCCATGCATGTCAAATTCCCTGGGGTATGGACTTGCTTTACTCATTCATAATTGCATGAAATATCAACCAAATTCAGTAATTTTGACATGTATGGGTAGCTTAGATCTGGCGCTACATGTTGCAATTATCGGCGGCTTCTTAGAGTTAACACTTGTGGAGAAAATTCAAACCTCGCAATGTTTATTTTCTTTCCGGCCAACATCTGTGTGCATATTACCTTCTATTTATTGCTCCATGCCTGTCAAATTCCCTGGGGTATGACTTGCTTTACTCATTCATAATTGCATGAAATATCAACCAAATTCAGTAATTTTGACATGTATGGGTAACTTAGATCTGGCGCTACATGTTGCAATTATCGGCGGCTTCTTAGAGTTAAAACTTGTGGAGAAAATTCAAACCTCGCAATGTTTATTTTCTTTCCGGCCAACATCTGTGTACATGTTACCGTCTATTTATTGCTCCATGCATGTCAAATTCCCTGGGGTATGGACTTGCTTTACTCATTCATAATTGCATGAAATATCAACCAAATTCAGTAATTTTGACATGTATGGATAGCTTAGATCTGGCGCTACATGTTGCAATTATCGGCGGCTTCTTAGAGTTAAAACTTGTGGAGAAAATTCAAACCTCGCAATGTTTATTTTCTTTCCGGCCAACATCTGTGTACATGTTACCGTCTATTTATTGCTCCATGCATGTCAAATTCCCTGGGGTGTGGACTTGCTTTACTCATTCATAATTGCATGAAATATCAACCAAATTCAGTAATTTTGACATGTATGGATAGCTTAGATCTGGCGCTACATGTTGCAATTATCGGCGGCTTCCTAGAGTTAAAACTTGTGGAGAAAATTCAAACCTCGCAATGTTTATTTTCTTCCCGGCCACCATCTGTGTACATGTTACCGTCTATGTATTGCTCCATGCATGTCAAATTCCCTGGGGTATGGACTTGCTTTACTCATTCATAATTGCATGAAATATCAACCAAATTCAGTAATTTTGACATGTATGGATAGCTTAGATCTGGCGCTACATGTTGCAATTATCGGCGGCTTCCTAGAGTTAAAACTTGTGGAGAAAATTCAAACCTCGCAATGTTTATTTTCTTCCCGGCCACCATCTGTGTGCAGATTACCTTTTATTTATTGCTCCATGCCTGTCAAATTCCCTGGGGTATGGACTTGCTTTACTCATTCATAATTGCATGAAATATCAACCAAATTCAGTAATTTTGACATGTATGGATAGCTTAGATCTGGCGCTACATGTTGCAATTATCGGCGGCTTCTTAGAGTTAAAACTTGTGGAGAAAATTCAAACCTCGCAATGTTTATTTTCTTTCCGGCCAACATCTGTGTGCATATTACCTTCTATTTATTGCTCCATGCCTGTCAAATTCCCTGGGGTATGACTTGCTTTACTCATTCATAATTGCATGAAATATCAACCAAATTCAGTAATTTTGACATGTATGGATAGCTTAGATCTGGGGCTACATGTTGCAATTATCGGCGGCTTCTTAGAGTTAAAACTTGTGGAGAAAATTCAAACCTCGCAATGTTTATTTTCTTTCCGGCCAACATCTGTGTACATGTTACCGTCTATTTATTGCTCCATGCATGTCAAATTCCCTGGGGTATGGACTTGCTTTACTCATTCATAATTGCATGAAATATCAACCAAATTCAGTAATTTTGACATGTATGGATAGCTTAGATCTGGCGCTACATGTTGCAATTATCGGCGGCTTCTTAGAGTTAAAACTTGTGGAGAAAATTCAAACCTCGCAATGTTTATTTTCTTTCCGGCCAACATCTGTGTACATGTTACCGTCTATTTATTGCTCCATGCATGTCAAATTCCCTGGGGTATGGACTTGCTTTACTCATTCATAATTGCATGAAATATCAACCAAATTCAGTAATTTTGACATGTATGGATAGCTTAGATCTGGGGCTACATGTTGCAATTATCGGCGGCTTCTTAGAGTTAAAACTTGTGGAGAAAATTCAAACCTCGCAATGTTTATTTTCTTTCCGGCCAACATCTGTGTACATGTTACCGTCTATTTATTGCTCCATGCATGTCAAATTCCCTGGGGTATGGACTTGCTTTACTCATTCATAATTGCATGAAATATCAACCAAATTCAGTAATTTTGACATGTATGGATAGCTTAGATCTGGCGCTACATGTTGCAATTATCGGCGGCTTCCTAGAGTTAAAACTTGTGGAGAAAATTCAAACCTCGCAATGTTTATTTTCTTCCCGGCCACCATCTGTGTGCAGATTACCTTTTATTTATTGCTCCATGCCTGTCAAATTCCCTGGGGTATGGACTTGCTTTACTCATTCATAATTGCATGAAATATCAACCAAATTCAGTAATTTTGACATGTATGGATAGCTTAGATCTGGCGCTACATGTTGCAATTATCGGCGGCTTCTTAGAGTTAAAACTTGTGGAGAAAATTCAAACCTCGCAATGTTTATTTTCTTTCCGGCCAACATCTGTGTACATGTTACCGTCTATTTATTGCTCCATGCATGTCAAATTCCCTGGGGTATGGACTTGCTTTACTCATTCATAATTGCATGAAATATCAACCAAATTCAGTAATTTTGACATGTATGGATAGCTTAGATCTGGCGCTACATGTTGCAATTATCGGCGGCTTCCTAGAGTTAAAACTTGTGGAGAAAATTCAAACCTCGCAATGTTTATTTTCTTCCCGGCCACCATCTGTGTGCAGATTACCTTTTATTTATTGCTCCATGCCTGTCAAATTCCCTGGGGTATGGACTTGCTTTACTCATTCATAATTGCATGAAATATCAACCAAATTCAGTAATTTTGACATGTATGGATAGCTTAGATCTGGCGCTGCATGTTGCAATTATCGGCGGCTTCTTACAGTTAAAACTTGTGGAGAAAATTCAAACCTCGCAATGTTTATTTTCTTTCCGGCCAACATCTGTGTGCATATTACCTTATATTTATTGCTCCATGCATGTCAAATTCCCTGGGGTATGGACTTGCTTTACTCATTCATAATTGCATGAAATATCAACCAAATTCAGTAATTTTGACATGTATGGATAGCTTAGATCTGGCGCTACATGTTGCAATTATCGGCGGCTTCTTAGAGTTAAAACTTGTGGAGAAAATTCAAACCTCGCAATGTTTATTTTCTTTCCGGCCAACATCTGTGTACATGTTACCGTCTATTTATTGCTCCATGCATGTCAAATTCCCTGGGGTATGGACTTGCTTTACTCATTCATAATTGCATGAAATATCAACCAAATTCAGTAATTTTGACATGTATGGATAGCTTAGATCTGGCGCTACATGTTGCAATTATCGGCGGCTTCCTAGAGTTAAAACTTGTGGAGAAAATTCAAACCTCGCAATGTTTATTTTCTTCCCGGCCACCATCTGTGTGCAGATTACCTTTTATTTATTGCTCCATGCCTGTCAAATTCCCTGGGGTATGGACTTGCTTTACTCATTCATAATTGCATGAAATATCAACCAAATTCAGTAATTTTGACATGTATGGATAGCTTAGATCTGGCGCTACATGTTGCAATTATCGGCGGCTTCTTAGAGTTAAAACTTGTGGAGAAAATTCAAACCTCGCAATGTTTATTTTCTTTCCGGCCAACATCTGTGTGCATATTACCTTCTATTTATTGCTCCATGCATGTCAAATTCCCTGGGGTATGACTTGCTTTACTCATTCATAATTGCATGAAATATCAACCAAATTCAGTAATTTTGACATGTATGGGTAACTTAGATCTGGCGCTACATGTTGCAATTATCGGCGGCTTCTTAGAGTTAAAACTTGTGGAGAAAATTCAAACCTCGCAATGTTTATTTTCTTTCCGGCCAACATCTGTGTACATGTTACCGTCTATTTATTGCTCCATGCATGTCAAATTCCCTGGGGTATGGACTTGCTTTACTCATTCATAATTGCATGAAATATCAACCAAATTCAGTAATTTAGACATGTATGGATAGCTTAGATCTGGCGCTACATGTTGCAATTATCGGCGGCTTCTTAGAGTTAAAACTTGTGGAGAAAATTCAAACCTCGCAATGTTTATTTTCTTTCCGGCCAACATCTGTGTACATGTTAATGTCTATTTATTGCTCCATGCATGTCAAATTCCCTGGGGTATGGACTTGCTTTACTCATTCATAATTGCATGAAATATCAACCAAATTCAGTAATTTTGACATGTATGGATAGCTTAGATCTGGCGCTACATGTTGCAATTATCGGCGGCTTCCTAGAGTTAAAACTTGTGGAGAAAATTCAAACCTCGCAATGTTTATTTTCTTCCCGGCCACCATCTGTGTGCAGATTACCTTTTATTTATTGCTCCATGCATGTCAAATTCCCTGGGGTATGGACTTGCTTTACTCATTCATAATTGCATGAAATATCAACCAAATTCAGTAATTTTGACATGTATGGATAGCTTAGATCTGGCGCTACATGTTGCAATTATCGGCGGCTTCTTACAGTTAAAACTTGTGGAGAAAATTCAAACCTCGCAATGTTTATTTTCTTTCCGGCCAACATCTGTGTGCATATTACCTTATATTTATTGCTCCATGCATGTCAAATTCCCTGGGGTATGGACTTGCTTTACTCATTCATAATTGCATGAAATATCAACCAAATTCAGTAATTTTGACATGTATGGATAGCTTAGATCTGGCGCTACATGTTGCAATTATCGGCGGCTTCTTAGAGTTAAAACTTGTGGAGAAAATTCAAACCTCGCAATGTTTATTTTCTTTCCGGCCAACATCTGTGTACATGTTACCGTCTATTTATTGCTCCATGCATGTCAAATTCCCTGGGGTATGGACTTGCTTTACTCATTCATAATTGCATGAAATATCAACCAAATTCAGTAATTTTGACATGTATGGATAGCTTAGATCTGGCGCTACATGTTGCAATTATCGGCGGCTTCTTAGAGTTAAAACTTGTGGAGAAAATTCAAACCTCGCAATGTTTATTTTCTTTCCGGCCAACATCTGTGTACATGTTACCGTCTATGTATTGCTCCATGCATGTCAAATTCCCTGGGGTATGGACTTGCTTTACTCATTCATAATTGCATGAAATATCAACCAAATTCAGTAATTTTGACATGTATGGATAGCTTAGATCTGGCGCTACATGTTGCAATTATCGGCGGCTTCCTAGAGTTAAAACTTGTGGAGAAAATTCAAACCTCGCAATGTTTATTTTCTTCCCGGCCACCATCTGTGTGCAGATTACCTTTTATTTATTGCTCCATGCCTGTCAAATTCCCTGGGGTATGGACTTGCTTTACTCATTCATAATTGCATGAAATATCAACCAAATTCAGTAATTTTGACATGTATGGATAGCTTAGATCTGGCGCTACATGTTGCAATTATCGGCGGCTTCTTAGAGTTAAAACTTGTGGAGAAAATTCAAACCTCGCAATGTTTATTTTCTTTCCGGCCAACATCTGTGTGCATATTACCTTCTATTTATTGCTCCATGCCTGTCAAATTCCCTGGGGTATGACTTGCTTTACTCATTCATAATTGCATGAAATATCAACCAAATTCAGTAATTTTGACATGTATGGGTAACTTAGATCTGGCGCTACATGTTGCAATTATCGGCGGCTTCTTAGAGTTAAAACTTGTGGAGAAAATTCAAACCTCGCAATGTTTATTTTCTTTCCGGCCAACATCTGTGTACATGTTACCGTCTATTTATTGCTCCATGCATGTCAAATTCCCTGGGGTATGGACTTGCTTTACTCATTCATAATTGCATGAAATATCAACCAAATTCAGTAATTTTGACATGTATGGATAGCTTAGATCTGGCGCTACATGTTGCAATTATCGGCGGCTTCTTAGAGTTAAAACTTGTGGAGAAAATTCAAACCTCGCAATGTTTATTTTCTTTCCGGCCAACATCTGTGTACATGTTACCGTCTATTTATTGCTCCATGCATGTCAAATTCCCTGGGGTGTGGACTTGCTTTACTCATTCATAATTGCATGAAATATCAACCAAATTCAGTAATTTTGACATGTATGGATAGCTTAGATCTGGCGCTACATGTTGCAATTATCGGCGGCTTCCTAGAGTTAAAACTTGTGGAGAAAATTCAAACCTCGCAATGTTTATTTTCTTCCCGGCCACCATCTGTGTACATGTTACCGTCTATGTATTGCTCCATGCATGTCAAATTCCCTGGGGTATGGACTTGCTTTACTCATTCATAATTGCATGAAATATCAACCAAATTCAGTAATTTTGACATGTATGGATAGCTTAGATCTGGCGCTACATGTTGCAATTATCGGCGGCTTCCTAGAGTTAAAACTTGTGGAGAAAATTCAAACCTCGCAATGTTTATTTTCTTCCCGGCCACCATCTGTGTGCAGATTACCTTTTATTTATTGCTCCATGCCTGTCAAATTCCCTGGGGTATGGACTTGCTTTACTCATTCATAATTGCATGAAATATCAACCAAATTCAGTAATTTTGACATGTATGGATAGCTTAGATCTGGCGCTACATGTTGCAATTATCGGCGGCTTCTTAGAGTTAAAACTTGTGGAGAAAATTCAAACCTCGCAATGTTTATTTTCTTTCCGGCCAACATCTGTGTGCATATTACCTTCTATTTATTGCTCCATGCCTGTCAAATTCCCTGGGGTATGACTTGCTTTACTCATTCATAATTGCATGAAATATCAACCAAATTCAGTAATTTTGACATGTATGGATAGCTTAGATCTGGGGCTACATGTTGCAATTATCGGCGGCTTCTTAGAGTTAAAACTTGTGGAGAAAATTCAAACCTCGCAATGTTTATTTTCTTTCCGGCCAACATCTGTGTACATGTTACCGTCTATTTATTGCTCCATGCATGTCAAATTCCCTGGGGTATGGACTTGCTTTACTCATTCATAATTGCATGAAATATCAACCAAATTCAGTAATTTTGACATGTATGGATAGCTTAGATCTGGCGCTACATGTTGCAATTATCGGCGGCTTCCTAGAGTTAAAACTTGTGGAGAAAATTCAAACCTCGCAATGTTTATTTTCTTCCCGGCCACCATCTGTGTGCAGATTACCTTTTATTTATTGCTCCATGCCTGTCAAATTCCCTGGGGTATGGACTTGCTTTACTCATTCATAATTGCATGAAATATCAACCAAATTCAGTAATTTTGACATGTATGGATAGCTTAGATCTGGCGCTACATGTTGCAATTATCGGCGGCTTCTTAGAGTTAAAACTTGTGGAGAAAATTCAAACCTCGCAATGTTTATTTTCTTTCCGGCCAACATCTGTGTGCATATTACCTTCTATTTATTGCTCCATGCCTGTCAAATTCCCTGGGGTATGACTTGCTTTACTCATTCATAATTGCATGAAATATCAACCAAATTCAGTAATTTTGACATGTATGGGTAACTTAGATCTGGCGCTACATGTTGCAATTATCGGCGGCTTCTTAGAGTTAAAACTTGTGGAGAAAATTCAAACCTCGCAATGTTTATTTTCTTTCCGGCCAACATCTGTGTACATGTTACCGTCTATTTATTGCTCCATGCATGTCAAATTCCCTGGGGTATGGACTTGCTTTACTCATTCATAATTGCATGAAATATCAACCAAATTCAGTAATTTAGACATGTATGGATAGCTTAGATCTGGCGCTACATGTTGCAATTATCGGCGGCTTCTTAGAGTTAAAACTTGTGGAGAAAATTCAAACCTCGCAATGTTTATTTTCTTTCCGGCCAACATCTGTGTACATGTTACCGTCTATTTATTGCTCCATGCATGTCAAATTCCCTGGGGTATGGACTTGCTTTACTCATTCATAATTGCATGAAATATCAACCAAATTCAGTAATTTTGACATGTATGGATAGCTTAGATCTGGCGCTACATGTTGCAATTATCGGCGGCTTCCTAGAGTTAAAACTTGTGGAGAAAATTCAAACCTCGCAATGTTTATTTTCTTCCCGGCCACCATCTGTGTGCAGATTACCTTTTATTTATTGCTCCATGCATGTCAAATTCCCTGGGGTATGGACTTGCTTTACTCATTCATAATTGCATGAAATATCAACCAAATTCAGTAATTTTGACATGTATGGATAGCTTAGATCTGGCGCTACATGTTGCAATTATCGGCGGCTTCTTACAGTTAAAACTTGTGGAGAAAATTCAAACCTCGCAATGTTTATTTTCTTTCCGGCCAACATCTGTGTGCATATTACCTTATATTTATTGCTCCATGCATGTCAAATTCCCTGGGGTATGGACTTGCTTTACTCATTCATAATTGCATGAAATATCAACCAAATTCAGTAATTTTGACATGTATGGATAGCTTAGATCTGGCGCTACATGTTGCAATTATCGGCGGCTTCTTAGAGTTAAAACTTGTGGAGAAAATTCAAACCTCGCAATGTTTATTTTCTTTCCGGCCAACATCTGTGTACATGTTACCGTCTATTTATTGCTCCATGCATGTCAAATTCCCTGGGGTATGGACTTGCTTTACTCATTCATAATTGCATGAAATATCAACCAAATTCAGTAATTTTGACATGTATGGATAGCTTAGATCTGGCGCTACATGTTGCAATTATCGGCGGCTTCTTAGAGTTAAAACTTGTGGAGAAAATTCAAACCTCGCAATGTTTATTTTCTTTCCGGCCAACATCTGTGTACATGTTACCGTCTATGTATTGCTCCATGCATGTCAAATTCCCTGGGGTATGGACTTGCTTTACTCATTCATAATTGCATGAAATATCAACCAAATTCAGTAATTTTGACATGTATGGATAGCTTAGATCTGGCGCTACATGTTGCAATTATCGGCGGCTTCCTAGAGTTAAAACTTGTGGAGAAAATTCAAACCTCGCAATGTTTATTTTCTTCCCGGCCACCATCTGTGTGCAGATTACCTTTTATTTATTGCTCCATGCCTGTCAAATTCCCTGGGGTATGGACTTGCTTTACTCATTCATAATTGCATGAAATATCAACCAAATTCAGTAATTTTGACATGTATGGATAGCTTAGATCTGGCGCTACATGTTGCAATTATCGGCGGCTTCTTAGAGTTAAAACTTGTGGAGAAAATTCAAACCTCGCAATGTTTATTTTCTTTCCGGCCAACATCTGTGTGCATATTACCTTCTATTTATTGCTCCATGCCTGTCAAATTCCCTGGGGTATGACTTGCTTTACTCATTCATAATTGCATGAAATATCAACCAAATTCAGTAATTTTGACATGTATGGGTAACTTAGATCTGGCGCTACATGTTGCAATTATCGGCGGCTTCTTAGAGTTAAAACTTGTGGAGAAAATTCAAACCTCGCAATGTTTATTTTCTTTCCGGCCAACATCTGTGTACATGTTACCGTCTATTTATTGCTCCATGCATGTCAAATTCCCTGGGGTATGGACTTGCTTTACTCATTCATAATTGCATGAAATATCAACCAAATTCAGTAATTTTGACATGTATGGATAGCTTAGATCTGGCGCTACATGTTGCAATTATCGGCGGCTTCTTAGAGTTAAAACTTGTGGAGAAAATTCAAACCTCGCAATGTTTATTTTCTTTCCGGCCAACATCTGTGTACATGTTACCGTCTATTTATTGCTCCATGCATGTCAAATTCCCTGGGGTGTGGACTTGCTTTACTCATTCATAATTGCATGAAATATCAACCAAATTCAGTAATTTTGACATGTATGGATAGCTTAGATCTGGCGCTACATGTTGCAATTATCGGCGGCTTCCTAGAGTTAAAACTTGTGGAGAAAATTCAAACCTCGCAATGTTTATTTTCTTTCCGGCCAACATCTGTGTGCATATTACCTTCTATTTATTGCTCCATGCCTGTCAAATTCCCTGGGGTATGACTTGCTTTACTCATTCATAATTGCATGAAATATCAACCAAATTCAGTAATTTTGACATGTATGGGTAACTTAGATCTGGCGCTACATGTTGCAATTATCGGCGGCTTCTTAGAGTTAAAACTTGTGGAGAAAATTCAAACCTCGCAATGTTTATTTTCTTTCCGGCCAACATCTGTGTACATGTTACCGTCTATTTATTGCTCCATGCATGTCAAATTCCCTGGGGTATGGACTTGCTTTACTCATTCATAATTGCATGAAATATCAACCAAATTCAGTAATTTAGACATGTATGGATAGCTTAGATCTGGCGCTACATGTTGCAATTATCGGCGGCTTCTTAGAGTTAAAACTTGTGGAGAAAATTCAAACCTCGCAATGTTTATTTTCTTTCCGGCCAACATCTGTGTACATGTTACCGTCTATTTATTGCTCCATGCATGTCAAATTCCCTGGGGTATGGACTTGCTTTACTCATTCATAATTGCATGAAATATCAACCAAATTCAGTAATTTTGACATGTATGGATAGCTTAGATCTGGCGCTACATGTTGCAATTATCGGCGGCTTCCTAGAGTTAAAACTTGTGGAGAAAATTCAAACCTCGCAATGTTTATTTTCTTCCCGGCCACCATCTGTGTGCAGATTACCTTTTATTTATTGCTCCATGCATGTCAAATTCCCTGGGGTATGGACTTGCTTTACTCATTCATAATTGCATGAAATATCAACCAAATTCAGTAATTTTGACATGTATGGATAGCTTAGATCTGGCGCTACATGTTGCAATTATCGGCGGCTTCTTACAGTTAAAACTTGTGGAGAAAATTCAAACCTCGCAATGTTTATTTTCTTTCCGGCCAACATCTGTGTGCATATTACCTTATATTTATTGCTCCATGCATGTCAAATTCCCTGGGGTATGGACTTGCTTTACTCATTCATAATTGCATGAAATATCAACCAAATTCAGTAATTTTGACATGTATGGATAGCTTAGATCTGGCGCTACATGTTGCAATTATCGGCGGCTTCTTAGAGTTAAAACTTGTGGAGAAAATTCAAACCTCGCAATGTTTATTTTCTTTCCGGCCAACATCTGTGTACATGTTACCGTCTATTTATTGCTCCATGCATGTCAAATTCCCTGGGGTATGGACTTGCTTTACTCATTCATAATTGCATGAAATATCAACCAAATTCAGTAATTTTGACATGTATGGATAGCTTAGATCTGGCGCTACATGTTGCAATTATCGGCGGCTTCTTAGAGTTAAAACTTGTGGAGAAAATTCAAACCTCGCAATGTTTATTTTCTTTCCGGCCAACATCTGTGTACATGTTACCGTCTATGTATTGCTCCATGCATGTCAAATTCCCTGGGGTATGGACTTGCTTTACTCATTCATAATTGCATGAAATATCAACCAAATTCAGTAATTTTGACATGTATGGATAGCTTAGATCTGGCGCTACATGTTGCAATTATCGGCGGCTTCCTAGAGTTAAAACTTGTGGAGAAAATTCAAACCTCGCAATGTTTATTTTCTTCCCGGCCACCATCTGTGTGCAGATTACCTTTTATTTATTGCTCCATGCCTGTCAAATTCCCTGGGGTATGGACTTGCTTTACTCATTCATAATTGCATGAAATATCAACCAAATTCAGTAATTTTGACATGTATGGATAGCTTAGATCTGGCGCTACATGTTGCAATTATCGGCGGCTTCTTAGAGTTAAAACTTGTGGAGAAAATTCAAACCTCGCAATGTTTATTTTCTTTCCGGCCAACATCTGTGTGCATATTACCTTCTATTTATTGCTCCATGCCTGTCAAATTCCCTGGGGTATGACTTGCTTTACTCATTCATAATTGCATGAAATATCAACCAAATTCAGTAATTTTGACATGTATGGGTAACTTAGATCTGGCGCTACATGTTGCAATTATCGGCGGCTTCTTAGAGTTAAAACTTGTGGAGAAAATTCAAACCTCGCAATGTTTATTTTCTTTCCGGCCAACATCTGTGTACATGTTACCGTCTATTTATTGCTCCATGCATGTCAAATTCCCTGGGGTATGGACTTGCTTTACTCATTCATAATTGCATGAAATATCAACCAAATTCAGTAATTTTGACATGTATGGATAGCTTAGATCTGGCGCTACATGTTGCAATTATCGGCGGCTTCTTAGAGTTAAAACTTGTGGAGAAAATTCAAACCTCGCAATGTTTATTTTCTTTCCGGCCAACATCTGTGTACATGTTACCGTCTATTTATTGCTCCATGCATGTCAAATTCCCTGGGGTGTGGACTTGCTTTACTCATTCATAATTGCATGAAATATCAACCAAATTCAGTAATTTTGACATGTATGGATAGCTTAGATCTGGCGCTACATGTTGCAATTATCGGCGGCTTCCTAGAGTTAAAACTTGTGGAGAAAATTCAAACCTCGCAATGTTTATTTTCTTCCCGGCCACCATCTGTGTACATGTTACCGTCTATGTATTGCTCCATGCATGTCAAATTCCCTGGGGTATGGACTTGCTTTACTCATTCATAATTGCATGAAATATCAACCAAATTCAGTAATTTTGACATGTATGGATAGCTTAGATCTGGCGCTACATGTTGCAATTATCGGCGGCTTCCTAGAGTTAAAACTTGTGGAGAAAATTCAAACCTCGCAATGTTTATTTTCTTCCCGGCCACCATCTGTGTGCAGATTACCTTTTATTTATTGCTCCATGCCTGTCAAATTCCCTGGGGTATGGACTTGCTTTACTCATTCATAATTGCATGAAATATCAACCAAATTCAGTAATTTTGACATGTATGGATAGCTTAGATCTGGCGCTACATGTTGCAATTATCGGCGGCTTCTTAGAGTTAAAACTTGTGGAGAAAATTCAAACCTCGCAATGTTTATTTTCTTTCCGGCCAACATCTGTGTGCATATTACCTTCTATTTATTGCTCCATGCCTGTCAAATTCCCTGGGGTATGACTTGCTTTACTCATTCATAATTGCATGAAATATCAACCAAATTCAGTAATTTTGACATGTATGGATAGCTTAGATCTGGGGCTACATGTTGCAATTATCGGCGGCTTCTTAGAGTTAAAACTTGTGGAGAAAATTCAAACCTCGCAATGTTTATTTTCTTTCCGGCCAACATCTGTGTACATGTTACCGTCTATTTATTGCTCCATGCATGTCAAATTCCCTGGGGTATGGACTTGCTTTACTCATTCATAATTGCATGAAATATCAACCAAATTCAGTAATTTTGACATGTATGGATAGCTTAGATCTGGCGCTACATGTTGCAATTATCGGCGGCTTCTTAGAGTTAAAACTTGTGGAGAAAATTCAAACCTCGCAATGTTTATTTTCTTTCCGGCCAACATCTGTGTACATGTTACCGTCTATTTATTGCTCCATGCATGTCAAATTCCCTGGGGTATGGACTTGCTTTACTCATTCATAATTGCATGAAATATCAACCAAATTCAGTAATTTTGACATGTATGGATAGCTTAGATCTGGGGCTACATGTTGCAATTATCGGCGGCTTCTTAGAGTTAAAACTTGTGGAGAAAATTCAAACCTCGCAATGTTTATTTTCTTTCCGGCCAACATCTGTGTACATGTTACCGTCTATTTATTGCTCCATGCATGTCAAATTCCCTGGGGTATGGACTTGCTTTACTCATTCATAATTGCATGAAATATCAACCAAATTCAGTAATTTTGACATGTATGGATAGCTTAGATCTGGCGCTACATGTTGCAATTATCGGCGGCTTCCTAGAGTTAAAACTTGTGGAGAAAATTCAAACCTCGCAATGTTTATTTTCTTCCCGGCCACCATCTGTGTGCAGATTACCTTTTATTTATTGCTCCATGCCTGTCAAATTCCCTGGGGTATGGACTTGCTTTACTCATTCATAATTGCATGAAATATCAACCAAATTCAGTAATTTTGACATGTATGGATAGCTTAGATCTGGCGCTACATGTTGCAATTATCGGCGGCTTCTTAGAGTTAAAACTTGTGGAGAAAATTCAAACCTCGCAATGTTTATTTTCTTTCCGGCCAACATCTGTGTACATGTTACCGTCTATTTATTGCTCCATGCATGTCAAATTCCCTGGGGTATGGACTTGCTTTACTCATTCATAATTGCATGAAATATCAACCAAATTCAGTAATTTTGACATGTATGGATAGCTTAGATCTGGCGCTACATGTTGCAATTATCGGCGGCTTCCTAGAGTTAAAACTTGTGGAGAAAATTCAAACCTCGCAATGTTTATTTTCTTCCCGGCCACCATCTGTGTGCAGATTACCTTTTATTTATTGCTCCATGCCTGTCAAATTCCCTGGGGTATGGACTTGCTTTACTCATTCATAATTGCATGAAATATCAACCAAATTCAGTAATTTTGACATGTATGGATAGCTTAGATCTGGCGCTGCATGTTGCAATTATCGGCGGCTTCTTACAGTTAAAACTTGTGGAGAAAATTCAAACCTCGCAATGTTTATTTTCTTTCCGGCCAACATCTGTGTACATATTACCTTATATTTATTGCTCCATGCATGTCAAATTCCCTGTGGTATGGACTTGCTTTACTCATTCATAATTGCATGAAATATCAACCAAATTCAGTAATTTTGACATGTATGGATAGCTTAGATCTGGCGCTACATGTTGCAATTATCGGCGGCTTCTTAGAGTTAAAACTTGTGGAGAAAATTCAAACCTCGCAATGTTTATTTTCTTTCCGGCCAACATCTGTGTACATGTTACCGTCTATTTATTGCTCCATGCATGTCAAATTCCCTGGGGTATGGACTTGCTTTACTCATTCATAATTGCATGAAATATCAACCAAATTCAGTAATTTTGACATGTATGGATAGCTTAGATCTGGCGCTACATGTTGCAATTATCGGCGGCTTCTTAGAGTTAAAACTTGTGGAGAAAATTCAAACCTCGCAATGTTTATTTTCTTTCCGGCCAACATCTGTGTACATGTTACCGTCTATTTATTGCTCCATGCATGTCAAATTCCCTGGGGTATGGACTTGCTTTACTCATTCATAATTGCATGAAATATCAACCAAATTCAGTAATTTTGACATGTATGGATAGCTTAGATCTGGCGCTACATGTTGCAATTATCGGCGGCTTCTTAGAGTTAAAACTTGTGGAGAAAATTCAAACCTCGCAATGTTTATTTTCTTTCCGGCCAACATCTGTGTGCATATTACCTTCTATTTATTGCTCCATGCCTGTCAAATTCCCTGGGGTATGACTTGCTTTACTCATTCATAATTGCATGAAATATCAACCAAATTCAGTAATTTTGACATGTATGGGTAACTTAGATCTGGCGCTACATGTTGCAATTATCGGCGGCTTCTTAGAGTTAAAACTTGTGGAGAAAATTCAAACCTCGCAATGTTTATTTTCTTTCCGGCCAACATCTGTGTACATGTTACCGTCTATTTATTGCTCCATGCATGTCAAATTCCCTGGGGTATGGACTTGCTTTACTCATTCATAATTGCATGAAATATCAACCAAATTCAGTAATTTAGACATGTATGGATAGCTTAGATCTGGCGCTACATGTTGCAATTATCGGCGGCTTCTTAGAGTTAAAACTTGTGGAGAAAATTCAAACCTCGCAATGTTTATTTTCTTTCCGGCCAACATCTGTGTACATGTTACCGTCTATTTATTGCTCCATGCATGTCAAATTCCCTGGGGTATGGACTTGCTTTACTCATTCATAATTGCATGAAATATCAACCAAATTCAGTAATTTTGACATGTATGGATAGCTTAGATCTGGCGCTACATGTTGCAATTATCGGCGGCTTCCTAGAGTTAAAACTTGTGGAGAAAATTCAAACCTCGCAATGTTTATTTTCTTCCCGGCCACCATCTGTGTGCAGATTACCCTTTTATTTATTGCTCCATGCATGTCAAATTCCCTGGGGTATGGACTTGCTTTACTCATTCATAATTGCATGAAATATCAACCAAATTCAGTAATTTTGACATGTATGGATAGCTTAGATCTGGGGCTACATGTTGCAATTATCGGCGGCTTCTTAGAGTTAAAACTTGTGGAGAAAATTCAAACCTCGCAATGTTTATTTTCTTTCCGGCCAACATCTGTGTACATGTTACCGTCTATTTATTGCTCCATGCATGTCAAATTCCCTGGGGTATGGACTTGCTTTACTCATTCATAATTGCATGAAATATCAACCAAATTCAGTAATTTTGACATGTATGGATAGCTTAGATCTGGCGCTACATGTTGCAATTATCGGCGGCTTCCTAGAGTTAAAACTTGTGGAGAAAATTCAAACCTCGCAATGTTTATTTTCTTCCCGGCCACCATCTGTGTGCAGATTACCTTTTATTTATTGCTCCATGCCTGTCAAATTCCCTGGGGTATGGACTTGCTTTACTCATTCATAATTGCATGAAATATCAACCAAATTCAGTAATTTTGACATGTATGGATAGCTTAGATCTGGGGCTACATGTTGCAATTATCGGCGGCTTCTTAGAGTTAAAACTTGTGGAGAAAATTCAAACCTCGCAATGTTTATTTTCTTTCCGGCCAACATCTGTGTACATGTTACCGTCTATTTATTGCTCCATGCATGTCAAATTCCCTGGGGTATGGACTTGCTTTACTCATTCATAATTGCATGAAATATCAACCAAATTCAGTAATTTTGACATGTATGGATAGCTTAGATCTGGCGCTACATGTTGCAATTATCGGCGGCTTCTTAGAGTTAAAACTTGTGGAGAAAATTCAAACCTCGCAATGTTTATTTTCTTTCCGGCCAACATCTGTGTACATGTTACCGTCTATTTATTGCTCCATGCATGTCAAATTCCCTGGGGTATGGACTTGCTTTACTCATTCATAATTGCATGAAATATCAACCAAATTCAGTAATTTTGACATGTATGGATAGCTTAGATCTGGGGCTACATGTTGCAATTATCGGCGGCTTCTTAGAGTTAAAACTTGTGGAGAAAATTCAAACCTCGCAATGTTTATTTTCTTTCCGGCCAACATCTGTGTACATGTTACCGTCTATTTATTGCTCCATGCATGTCAAATTCCCTGGGGTATGGACTTGCTTTACTCATTCATAATTGCATGAAATATCAACCAAATTCAGTAATTTTGACATGTATGGATAGCTTAGATCTGGCGCTACATGTTGCAATTATCGGCGGCTTCCTAGAGTTAAAACTTGTGGAGAAAATTCAAACCTCGCAATGTTTATTTTCTTCCCGGCCACCATCTGTGTGCAGATTACCTTTTATTTATTGCTCCATGCCTGTCAAATTCCCTGGGGTATGGACTTGCTTTACTCATTCATAATTGCATGAAATATCAACCAAATTCAGTAATTTTGACATGTATGGATAGCTTAGATCTGGCGCTACATGTTGCAATTATCGGCGGCTTCTTAGAGTTAAAACTTGTGGAGAAAATTCAAACCTCGCAATGTTTATTTTCTTTCCGGCCAACATCTGTGTACATGTTACCGTCTATTTATTGCTCCATGCATGTCAAATTCCCTGGGGTATGGACTTGCTTTACTCATTCATAATTGCATGAAATATCAACCAAATTCAGTAATTTTGACATGTATGGATAGCTTAGATCTGGCGCTACATGTTGCAATTATCGGCGGCTTCCTAGAGTTAAAACTTGTGGAGAAAATTCAAACCTCGCAATGTTTATTTTCTTCCCGGCCACCATCTGTGTGCAGATTACCTTTTATTTATTGCTCCATGCCTGTCAAATTCCCTGGGGTATGGACTTGCTTTACTCAATCATAATTGCATGAAATATCAACCAAATTCAGTAATTTTGACATGTATGGATAGCTTAGATCTGGCGCTGCATGTTGCAATTATCGGCGGCTTCTTACAGTTAAAACTTGTGGAGAAAATTCAAACCTCGCAATGTTTATTTTCTTTCCGGCCAACATCTGTGTACATATTACCTTATATTTATTGCTCCATGCATGTCAAATTCCCTGTGGTATGGACTTGCTTTACTCATTCATAATTGCATGAAATATCAACCAAATTCAGTAATTTTGACATGTATGGATAGCTTAGATCTGGCGCTACATGTTGCAATTATCGGCGGCTTCTTAGAGTTAAAACTTGTGGAGAAAATTCAAACCTCGCAATGTTTATTTTCTTTCCGGCCAACATCTGTGTACATGTTACCGTCTATTTATTGCTCCATGCATGTCAAATTCCCTGGGGTATGGACTTGCTTTACTCATTCATAATTGCATGAAATATCAACCAAATTCAGTAATTTTGACATGTATGGATAGCTTAGATCTGGCGCTACATGTTGCAATTATCGGCGGCTTCTTAGAGTTAAAACTTGTGGAGAAAATTCAAACCTCGCAATGTTTATTTTCTTTCCGGCCAACATCTGTGTACATGTTACCGTCTATTTATTGCTCCATGCATGTCAAATTCCCTGGGGTATGGACTTGCTTTACTCATTCATAATTGCATGAAATATCAACCAAATTCAGTAATTTTGACATGTATGGATAGCTTAGATCTGGCGCTACATGTTGCAATTATCGGCGGCTTCTTAGAGTTAAAACTTGTGGAGAAAATTCAAACCTCGCAATGTTTATTTTCTTTCCGGCCAACATCTGTGTGCATATTACCTTCTATTTATTGCTCCATGCCTGTCAAATTCCCTGGGGTATGACTTGCTTTACTCATTCATAATTGCATGAAATATCAACCAAATTCAGTAATTTTGACATGTATGGGTAACTTAGATCTGGCGCTACATGTTGCAATTATCGGCGGCTTCTTAGAGTTAAAACTTGTGGAGAAAATTCAAACCTCGCAATGTTTATTTTCTTTCCGGCCAACATCTGTGTACATGTTACCGTCTATTTATTGCTCCATGCATGTCAAATTCCCTGGGGTATGGACTTGCTTTACTCATTCATAATTGCATGAAATATCAACCAAATTCAGTAATTTAGACATGTATGGATAGCTTAGATCTGGCGCTACATGTTGCAATTATCGGCGGCTTCTTAGAGTTAAAACTTGTGGAGAAAATTCAAACCTCGCAATGTTTATTTTCTTTCCGGCCAACATCTGTGTACATGTTACCGTCTATTTATTGCTCCATGCATGTCAAATTCCCTGGGGTATGGACTTGCTTTACTCATTCATAATTGCATGAAATATCAACCAAATTCAGTAATTTTGACATGTATGGATAGCTTAGATCTGGCGCTACATGTTGCAATTATCGGCGGCTTCCTAGAGTTAAAACTTGTGGAGAAAATTCAAACCTCGCAATGTTTATTTTCTTCCCGGCCACCATCTGTGTGCAGATTACCTTTTATTTATTGCTCCATGCATGTCAAATTCCCTGGGGTATGGACTTGCTTTACTCATTCATAATTGCATGAAATATCAACCAAATTCAGTAATTTTGACATGTATGGATAGCTTAGATCTGGCGCTACATGTTGCAATTATCGGCGGCTTCTTAGAGTTAAAACTTGTGGAGAAAATTCAAACCTCGCAATGTTTATTTTCTTTCCGGCCAACATCTGTGTACATGTTACCGTCTATTTATTGCTCCATGCATGTCAAATTCCCTGGGGTATGGACTTGCTTTACTCATTCATAATTGCATGAAATATCAACCAAATTCAGTAATTTTGACATGTATGGATAGCTTAGATCTGGGGCTACATGTTGCAATTATCGGCGGCTTCTTAGAGTTAAAACTTGTGGAGAAAATTCAAACCTCGCAATGTTTATTTTCTTTCCGGCCAACATCTGTGTACATGTTACCGTCTATTTATTGCTCCATGCATGTCAAATTCCCTGGGGTATGGACTTGCTTTACTCATTCATAATTGCATGAAATATCAACCAAATTCAGTAATTTTGACATGTATGGATAGCTTAGATCTGGCGCTACATGTTGCAATTATCGGCGGCTTCCTAGAGTTAAAACTTGTGGAGAAAATTCAAACCTCGCAATGTTTATTTTCTTCCCGGCCACCATCTGTGTGCAGATTACCTTTTATTTATTGCTCCATGCCTGTCAAATTCCCTGGGGTATGGACTTGCTTTACTCATTCATAATTGCATGAAATATCAACCAAATTCAGTAATTTTGACATGTATGGATAGCTTAGATCTGGCGCTACATGTTGCAATTATCGGCGGCTTCTTAGAGTTAAAACTTGTGGAGAAAATTCAAACCTCGCAATGTTTATTTTCTTTCCGGCCAACATCTGTGTACATGTTACCGTCTATTTATTGCTCCATGCATGTCAAATTCCCTGGGGTATGGACTTGCTTTACTCATTCATAATTGCATGAAATATCAACCAAATTCAGTAATTTTGACATGTATGGATAGCTTAGATCTGGCGCTACATGTTGCAATTATCGGCGGCTTCTTAGAGTTAAAACTTGTGGAGAAAATTCAAACCTCGCAATGTTTATTTTCTTTCCGGCCAACATCTGTGTACATGTTACCGTCTATTTATTGCTCCATGCATGTCAAATTCCCTGGGGTATGGACTTGCTTTACTCATTCATAATTGCATGAAATATCAACCAAATTCAGTAATTTTGACATGTATGGATAGCTTAGATCTGGGGCTACATGTTGCAATTATCGGCGGCTTCTTAGAGTTAAAACTTGTGGAGAAAATTCAAACCTCGCAATGTTTATTTTCTTTCCGGCCAACATCTGTGTACATGTTACCGTCTATTTATTGCTCCATGCATGTCAAATTCCCTGGGGTATGGACTTGCTTTACTCATTCATAATTGCATGAAATATCAACCAAATTCAGTAATTTTGACATGTATGGATAGCTTAGATCTGGCGCTACATGTTGCAATTATCGGCGGCTTCCTAGAGTTAAAACTTGTGGAGAAAATTCAAACCTCGCAATGTTTATTTTCTTCCCGGCCACCATCTGTGTGCAGATTACCTTTTATTTATTGCTCCATGCCTGTCAAATTCCCTGGGGTATGGACTTGCTTTACTCATTCATAATTGCATGAAATATCAACCAAATTCAGTAATTTTGACATGTATGGATAGCTTAGATCTGGCGCTACATGTTGCAATTATCGGCGGCTTCTTAGAGTTAAAACTTGTGGAGAAAATTCAAACCTCGCAATGTTTATTTTCTTTCCGGCCAACATCTGTGTACATGTTACCGTCTATTTATTGCTCCATGCATGTCAAATTCCCTGGGGTATGGACTTGCTTTACTCATTCATAATTGCATGAAATATCAACCAAATTCAGTAATTTTGACATGTATGGATAGCTTAGATCTGGGGCTACATGTTGCAATTATCGGCGGCTTCTTAGAGTTAAAACTTGTGGAGAAAATTCAAACCTCGCAATGTTTATTTTCTTTCCGGCCAACATCTGTGTACATGTTACCGTCTATTTATTGCTCCATGCATGTCAAATTCCCTGGGGTATGGACTTGCTTTACTCATTCATAATTGCATGAAATATCAACCAAATTCAGTAATTTTGACATGTATGGATAGCTTAGATCTGGCGCTACATGTTGCAATTATCGGCGGCTTCCTAGAGTTAAAACTTGTGGAGAAAATTCAAACCTCGCAATGTTTATTTTCTTCCCGGCCACCATCTGTGTGCAGATTACCTTTTATTTATTGCTCCATGCCTGTCAAATTCCCTGGGGTATGGACTTGCTTTACTCATTCATAATTGCATGAAATATCAACCAAATTCAGTAATTTTGACATGTATGGATAGCTTAGATCTGGCGCTACATGTTGCAATTATCGGCGGCTTCTTAGAGTTAAAACTTGTGGAGAAAATTCAAACCTCGCAATGTTTATTTTCTTTCCGGCCAACATCTGTGTACATGTTACCGTCTATTTATTGCTCCATGCATGTCAAATTCCCTGGGGTATGGACTTGCTTTACTCATTCATAATTGCATGAAATATCAACCAAATTCAGTAATTTTGACATGTATGGATAGCTTAGATCTGGCGCTACATGTTGCAATTATCGGCGGCTTCTTAGAGTTAAAACTTGTGGAGAAAATTCAAACCTCGCAATGTTTATTTTCTTTCCGGCCAACATCTGTGTACATGTTACCGTCTATTTATTGCTCCATGCATGTCAAATTCCCTGGGGTATGGACTTGCTTTACTCATTCATAATTGCATGAAATATCAACCAAATTCAGTAATTTTGACATGTATGGATAGCTTAGATCTGGGGCTACATGTTGCAATTATCGGCGGCTTCTTAGAGTTAAAACTTGTGGAGAAAATTCAAACCTCGCAATGTTTATTTTCTTTCCGGCCAACATCTGTGTACATGTTACCGTCTATTTATTGCTCCATGCATGTCAAATTCCCTGGGGTATGGACTTGCTTTACTCATTCATAATTGCATGAAATATCAACCAAATTCAGTAATTTTGACATGTATGGATAGCTTAGATCTGGCGCTACATGTTGCAATTATCGGCGGCTTCCTAGAGTTAAAACTTGTGGAGAAAATTCAAACCTCGCAATGTTTATTTTCTTCCCGGCCACCATCTGTGTGCAGATTACCTTTTATTTATTGCTCCATGCCTGTCAAATTCCCTGGGGTATGGACTTGCTTTACTCATTCATAATTGCATGAAATATCAACCAAATTCAGTAATTTTGACATGTATGGATAGCTTAGATCTGGCGCTACATGTTGCAATTATCGGCGGCTTCTTAGAGTTAAAACTTGTGGAGAAAATTCAAACCTCGCAATGTTTATTTTCTTTCCGGCCAACATCTGTGTACATGTTACCGTCTATTTATTGCTCCATGCATGTCAAATTCCCTGGGGTATGGACTTGCTTTACTCATTCATAATTGCATGAAATATCAACCAAATTCAGTAATTTTGACATGTATGGATAGCTTAGATCTGGCGCTACATGTTGCAATTATCGGCGGCTTCTTAGAGTTAAAACTTGTGGAGAAAATTCAAACCTCGCAATGTTTATTTTCTTTCCGGCCAACATCTGTGTGCATATTACCTTCTATTTATTGCTCCATGCCTGTCAAATTCCCTGGGGTATGACTTGCTTTACTCATTCATAATTGCATGAAATATCAACCAAATTCAGTAATTTTGACATGTATGGGTAACTTAGATCTGGCGCTACATGTTGCAATTATCGGCGGCTTCTTAGAGTTAAAACTTGTGGAGAAAATTCAAACCTCGCAATGTTTATTTTCTTTCCGGCCAACATCTGTGTACATGTTACCGTCTATTTATTGCTCCATGCATGTCAAATTCCCTGGGGTATGGACTTGCTTTACTCATTCATAATTGCATGAAATATCAACCAAATTCAGTAATTTAGACATGTATGGATAGCTTAGATCTGGCGCTACATGTTGCAATTATCGGCGGCTTCTTAGAGTTAAAACTTGTGGAGAAAATTCAAACCTCGCAATGTTTATTTTCTTTCCGGCCAACATCTGTGTACATGTTACCGTCTATTTATTGCTCCATGCATGTCAAATTCCCTGGGGTATGGACTTGCTTTACTCATTCATAATTGCATGAAATATCAACCAAATTCAGTAATTTTGACATGTATGGATAGCTTAGATCTGGCGCTACATGTTGCAATTATCGGCGGCTTCCTAGAGTTAAAACTTGTGGAGAAAATTCAAACCTCGCAATGTTTATTTTCTTCCCGGCCACCATCTGTGTGCAGATTACCTTTTATTTATTGCTCCATGCATGTCAAATTCCCTGGGGTATGGACTTGCTTTACTCATTCATAATTGCATGAAATATTAACCAAATTCAGTAATTTTGACATGTATGGATAGCTTAGATCTGGGGCTACATGTTGCAATTATCGGCGGCTTCTTAGAGTTAAAACTTGTGGAGAAAATTCAAACCTCGCAATGTTTATTTTCTTTCCGGCCAACATCTGTGTACATGTTACCGTCTATTTATTGCTCCATGCATGTCAAATTCCCTGGGGTATGGACTTGCTTTACTCATTCATAATTGCATGAAATATCAACCAAATTCAGTAATTTTGACATGTATGGATAGCTTAGATCTGGCGCTACATGTTGCAATTATCGGCGGCTTCCTAGAGTTAAAACTTGTGGAGAAAATTCAAACCTCGCAATGTTTATTTTCTTCCCGGCCACCATCTGTGTGCAGATTACCTTTTATTTATTGCTCCATGCCTGTCAAATTCCCTGGGGTATGGACTTGCTTTACTCATTCATAATTGCATGAAATATCAACCAAATTCAGTAATTTTGACATGTATGGATAGCTTAGATCTGGCGCTACATGTTGCAATTATCGGCGGCTTCTTAGAGTTAAAACTTGTGGAGAAAATTCAAACCTCGCAATGTTTATTTTCTTTCCGGCCAACATCTGTGTACATGTTACCGTCTATTTATTGCTCCATGCATGTCAAATTCCCTGGGGTATGGACTTGCTTTACTCATTCATAATTGCATGAAATATCAACCAAATTCAGTAATTTTGACATGTATGGATAGCTTAGATCTGGGGCTACATGTTGCAATTATCGGCGGCTTCTTAGAGTTAAAACTTGTGGAGAAAATTCAAACCTCGCAATGTTTATTTTCTTTCCGGCCAACATCTGTGTACATGTTACCGTCTATTTATTGCTCCATGCATGTCAAATTCCCTGGGGTATGGACTTGCTTTACTCATTCATAATTGCATGAAATATCAACCAAATTCAGTAATTTTGACATGTATGGATAGCTTAGATCTGGCGCTACATGTTGCAATTATCGGCGGCTTCCTAGAGTTAAAACTTGTGGAGAAAATTCAAACCTCGCAATGTTTATTTTCTTCCCGGCCACCATCTGTGTGCAGATTACCTTTTATTTATTGCTCCATGCCTGTCAAATTCCCTGGGGTATGGACTTGCTTTACTCATTCATAATTGCATGAAATATCAACCAAATTCAGTAATTTTGACATGTATGGATAGCTTAGATCTGGCGCTACATGTTGCAATTATCGGCGGCTTCTTAGAGTTAAAACTTGTGGAGAAAATTCAAACCTCGCAATGTTTATTTTCTTTCCGGCCAACATCTGTGTACATGTTACCGTCTATTTATTGCTCCATGCATGTCAAATTCCCTGGGGTATGGACTTGCTTTACTCATTCATAATTGCATGAAATATCAACCAAATTCAGTAATTTTGACATGTATGGATAGCTTAGATCTGGCGCTACATGTTGCAATTATCGGCGGCTTCTTAGAGTTAAAACTTGTGGAGAAAATTCAAACCTCGCAATGTTTATTTTCTTTCCGGCCAACATCTGTGTACATGTTACCGTCTATTTATTGCTCCATGCATGTCAAATTCCCTGGGGTATGGACTTGCTTTACTCATTCATAATTGCATGAAATATCAACCAAATTCAGTAAGTTTGACATGTATGGATAGCTTAGATCTGGGGCTACATGTTGCAATTATCGGCGGCTTCTTAGAGTTAAAACTTGTGGAGAAAATTCAAACCTCGCAATGTTTATTTTCTTTCCGGCCAACATCTGTGTACATGTTACCGTCTATTTATTGCTCCATGCATGTCAAATTCCCTGGGGTATGGACTTGCTTTACTCATTCATAATTGCATGAAATATCAACCAAATTCAGTAATTTTGACATGTATGGATAGCTTAGATCTGGCGCTACATGTTGCAATTATCGGCGGCTTCCTAGAGTTAAAACTTGTGGAGAAAATTCAAACCTCGCAATGTTTATTTTCTTCCCGGCCACCATCTGTGTGCAGATTACCTTTTATTTATTGCTCCATGCCTGTCAAATTCCCTGGGGTATGGACTTGCTTTACTCATTCATAATTGCATGAAATATCAACCAAATTCAGTAATTTTGACATGTATGGATAGCTTAGATCTGGCGCTACATGTTGCAATTATCGGCGGCTTCTTAGAGTTAAAACTTGTGGAGAAAATTCAAACCTCGCAATGTTTATTTTCTTTCCGGCCAACATCTGTGTACATGTTACCGTCTATTTATTGCTCCATGCATGTCAAATTCCCTGGGGTATGGACTTGCTTTACTCATTCATAATTGCATGAAATATCAACCAAATTCAGTAATTTTGACATGTATGGATAGCTTAGATCTGGCGCTACATGTTGCAATTATCGGCGGCTTCTTAGAGTTAAAACTTGTGGAGAAAATTCAAACCTCGCAATGTTTATTTTCTTTCCGGCCAACATCTGTGTGCATATTACCTTCTATTTATTGCTCCATGCCTGTCAAATTCCCTGGGGTATGACTTGCTTTACTCATTCATAATTGCATGAAATATCAACCAAATTCAGTAATTTTGACATGTATGGGTAACTTAGATCTGGCGCTACATGTTGCAATTATCGGCGGCTTCTTAGAGTTAAAACTTGTGGAGAAAATTCAAACCTCGCAATGTTTATTTTCTTTCCGGCCAACATCTGTGTACATGTTACCGTCTATTTATTGCTCCATGCATGTCAAATTCCCTGGGGTATGGACTTGCTTTACTCATTCATAATTGCATGAAATATCAACCAAATTCAGTAATTTAGACATGTATGGATAGCTTAGATCTGGCGCTACATGTTGCAATTATCGGCGGCTTCTTAGAGTTAAAACTTGTGGAGAAAATTCAAACCTCGCAATGTTTATTTTCTTTCCGGCCAACATCTGTGTACATGTTACCGTCTATTTATTGCTCCATGCATGTCAAATTCCCTGGGGTATGGACTTGCTTTACTCATTCATAATTGCATGAAATATCAACCAAATTCAGTAATTTTGACATGTATGGATAGCTTAGATCTGGCGCTACATGTTGCAATTATCGGCGGCTTCCTAGAGTTAAAACTTGTGGAGAAAATTCAAACCTCGCAATGTTTATTTTCTTCCCGGCCACCATCTGTGTGCAGATTACCTTTTATTTATTGCTCCATGCATGTCAAATTCCCTGGGGTATGGACTTGCTTTACTCATTCATAATTGCATGAAATATCAACCAAATTCAGTAATTTTGACATGTATGGATAGCTTAGATCTGGCGCTACATGTTGCAATTATCGGCGGCTTCTTAGAGTTAAAACTTGTGGAGAAAATTCAAACCTCGCAATGTTTATTTTCTTTCCGGCCAACATCTGTGTACATGTTACCGTCTATTTATTGCTCCATGCATGTCAAATTCCCTGGGGTATGGACTTGCTTTACTCATTCATAATTGCATGAAATATCAACCAAATTCAGTAATTTTGACATGTATGGATAGCTTAGATCTGGGGCTACATGTTGCAATTATCGGCGGCTTCTTAGAGTTAAAACTTGTGGAGAAAATTCAAACCTCGCAATGTTTATTTTCTTTCCGGCCAACATCTGTGTACATGTTACCGTCTATTTATTGCTCCATGCATGTCAAATTCCCTGGGGTATGGACTTGCTTTACTCATTCATAATTGCATGAAATATCAACCAAATTCAGTAATTTTGACATGTATGGATAGCTTAGATCTGGCGCTACATGTTGCAATTATCGGCGGCTTCCTAGAGTTAAAACTTGTGGAGAAAATTCAAACCTCGCAATGTTTATTTTCTTCCCGGCCACCATCTGTGTGCAGATTACCTTTTATTTATTGCTCCATGCCTGTCAAATTCCCTGGGGTATGGACTTGCTTTACTCATTCATAATTGCATGAAATATCAACCAAATTCAGTAATTTTGACATGTATGGATAGCTTAGATCTGGCGCTACATGTTGCAATTATCGGCGGCTTCTTAGAGTTAAAACTTGTGGAGAAAATTCAAACCTCGCAATGTTTATTTTCTTTCCGGCCAACATCTGTGTACATGTTACCGTCTATTTATTGCTCCATGCATGTCAAATTCCCTGGGGTATGGACTTGCTTTACTCATTCATAATTGCATGAAATATCAACCAAATTCAGTAATTTTGACATGTATGGATAGCTTAGATCTGGCGCTACATGTTGCAATTATCGGCGGCTTCCTAGAGTTAAAACTTGTGGAGAAAATTCAAACCTCGCAATGTTTATTTTCTTCCCGGCCACCATCTGTGTGCAGATTACCTTTTATTTATTGCTCCATGCCTGTCAAATTCCCTGGGGTATGGACTTGCTTTACTCATTCATAATTGCATGAAATATCAACCAAATTCAGTAATTTTGACATGTATGGATAGCTTAGATCTGGCGCTGCATGTTGCAATTATCGGCGGCTTCTTACAGTTAAAACTTGTGGAGAAAATTCAAACCTCGCAATGTTTATTTTCTTTCCGGCCAACATCTGTGTGCATATTACCTTATATTTATTGCTCCATGCATGTCAAATTCCCTGGGGTATGGACTTGCTTTACTCATTCATAATTGCATGAAATATCAACCAAATTCAGTAATTTTGACATGTATGGATAGCTTAGATCTGGCGCTACATGTTGCAATTATCGGCGGCTTCTTAGAGTTAAAACTTGTGGAGAAAATTCAAACCTCGCAATGTTTATTTTCTTTCCGGCCAACATCTGTGTACATGTTACCGTCTATTTATTGCTCCATGCATGTCAAATTCCCTGGGGTATGGACTTGCTTTACTCATTCATAATTGCATGAAATATCAACCAAATTCAGTAATTTTGACATGTATGGATAGCTTAGATCTGGCGCTACATGTTGCAATTATCGGCGGCTTCCTAGAGTTAAAACTTGTGGAGAAAATTCAAACCTCGCAATGTTTATTTTCTTCCCGGCCACCATCTGTGTGCAGATTACCTTTTATTTATTGCTCCATGCCTGTCAAATTCCCTGGGGTATGGACTTGCTTTACTCATTCATAATTGCATGAAATATCAACCAAATTCAGTTATTTTGACATGTATGGATAGCTTAGATCTGGCGCTACATGTTGCAATTATCGGCGGCTTCTTAGAGTTAAAACTTGTGGAGAAAATTCAAACCTCGCAATGTTTATTTTCTTTCCGGCCAACATCTGTGTGCATATTACCTTCTATTTATTGCTCCATGCCTGTCAAATTCCCTGGGGTATGACTTTCTTTACTCAATCATAATTGCATGAAATATCAACCAAATTCAGTAATTTTGACATGTATGGATAGCTTAGATCTGGCGCTACATGTTGCAATTATCGGCGGCTTCTTAGAGTTAAAACTTGTGGAGAAAATTCAAACCTCGCAATGTTTATTTTCTTTCCGGCCAACATCTGTGTACATGTTACCGTCTATTTATTGCTCCATGCATGTCAAATTCCCTGGGGTATGGACTTGCTTTACTCATTCATAATTGCATGAAATATCAACCAAATTCAGTAATTTTGACATGTATGGATAGCTTAGATCTGGCGCTACATGTTGCAATTATCGGCGGCTTCCTAGAGTTAAAACTTGTGGAGAAAATTCAAACCTCGCAATGTTTATTTTCTTCCCGGCCACCATCTGTGTGCAGATTACCTTCTATTTATTGCTCCATGCCTGTCAAATTCCCTGGGGTATGACTTGCTTTACTCATTCATAATTGCATGAAATATCAACCAAATTCAGTAATTTTGACATGTATGGGTAACTTAGATCTGGCGCTACATGTTGCAATTATCGGCGGCTTCTTAGAGTTAAAACTTGTGGAGAAAATTCAAACCTCGCAATGTTTATTTTCTTTCCGGCCAACATCTGTGTACATGTTACCGTCTATTTATTGCTCCATGCATGTCAAATTCCCTGGGGTATGGACTTGCTTTACTCATTCATAATTGCATGAAATATCAACCAAATTCAGTAATTTTGACATGTATGGGTAGCTTAGATCTGGCGCTACATGTTGCAATTATCGGCGGCTTCTTAGAGTTAAAACTTGTGGAGAAAATTCAAACCTCGCAATGTTTATTTTCTTTCCGGCCAACATCTGTGTACATGTTACCGTCTATTTATTGCTCCATGCATGTCAAATTCCCTGGGGTATGGACTTGCTTTACTCATTCATAATTGCATGAAATATCAACCAAATTCAGTAATTTTGACATGTATGGATAGCTTAGATCTGGCGCTACATGTTGCAATTATCGGCGGCTTCCTAGAGTTAAAACTTGTGGAGAAAATTCAAACCTCGCAATGTTTATTTTCTTCCCGGCCACCATCTGTGTGCAGATTACCTTTTATTTATTGCTCCATGCCTGTCAAATTCCCTGGGGTATGGACTTGCTTTACTCATTCATAATTGCATGAAATATCAACCAAATTCAGTAATTTTGACATGTATGGATAGCTTAGATCTGGCGCTACATGTTGCAATTATCGGCGGCTTCTTAGAGTTAAAACTTGTGGAGAAAATTCAAACCTCGCAATGTTTATTTTCTTTCCGGCCAACATCTGTGTACATGTTACCGTCTATTTATTGCTCCATGCATGTCAAATTCCCTGGGGTATGGACTTGCTTTACTCATTCATAATTGCATGAAATATCAACCAAATTCAGTAATTTTGACATGTATGGATAGCTTAGATCTGGCGCTACATGTTGCAATTATCGGCGGCTTCCTAGAGTTAAAACTTGTGGAGAAAATTCAAACCTCGCAATGTTTATTTTCTTTCCGGCCAACATCTGTGTACATGTTACCGTCTATTTATTGCTCCATGCATGTCAAATTCCCTGGGGTATGGACTTGCTTTACTCATTCATAATTGCATGAAATATCAACCAAATTCAGTAATTTTGACATGTATGGATAGCTTAGATCTGGCGCTACATGTTGCAATTATCGGCGGCTTCTTAGAGTTAAAACTTGTGGAGAAAATTCAAACCTCGCAATGTTTATTTTCTTTCCGGCCAACATCTGTGTACATGTTACCGTCTATGTATTGCTCCATGCATGTCAAATTCCCTGGGGTATGGACTTGCTTTACTCATTCATAATTGCATGAAATATCAACCAAATTCAGTAATTTTGACATGTATGGATAGCTTAGATCTGGCGCTACATGTTGCAATTATCGGCGGCTTCCTAGAGTTAAAACTTGTGGAGAAAATTCAAACCTCGCAATGTTTATTTTCTTCCCGGCCACCATCTGTGTGCAGATTACCTTTTATTTATTGCTCCATGCCTGTCAAATTCCCTGGGGTATGGACTTGCTTTACTCATTCATAATTGCATGAAATATCAACCAAATTCAGTAATTTTGACATGTATGGATAGCTTAGATCTGGCGCTACATGTTGCAATTATCGGCGGCTTCTTAGAGTTAAAACTTGTGGAGAAAATTCAAACCTCGCAATGTTTATTTTCTTTCCGGCCAACATCTGTGTGCATATTACCTTCTATTTATTGCTCCATGCCTGTCAAATTCCCTGGGGTATGACTTGCTTTACTCATTCATAATTGCATGAAATATCAACCAAATTCAGTAATTTTGACATGTATGGGTAACTTAGATCTGGCGCTACATGTTGCAATTATCGGCGGCTTCTTAGAGTTAAAACTTGTGGAGAAAATTCAAACCTCGCAATGTTTATTTTCTTTCCGGCCAACATCTGTGTACATGTTACCGTCTATTTATTGCTCCATGCATGTCAAATTCCCTGGGGTATGGACTTGCTTTACTCATTCATAATTGCATGAAATATCAACCAAATTCAGTAATTTTGACATGTATGGATAGCTTAGATCTGGGGCTACATGTTGCAATTATCGGCGGCTTCTTAGAGTTAAAACTTGTGGAGAAAATTCAAACCTCGCAATGTTTATTTTCTTTCCGGCCAACATCTGTGTACATGTTACCGTCTATTTATTGCTCCATGCATGTCAAATTCCCTGGGGTATGGACTTGCTTTACTCATTCATAATTGCATGAAATATCAACCAAATTCAGTAATTTTGACATGTATGGATAGCTTAGATCTGGGGCTACATGTTGCAATTATCGGCGGCTTCTTAGAGTTAAAACTTGTGGAGAAAATTCAAACCTCGCAATGTTTATTTTCTTTCCGGCCAACATCTGTGTACATGTTACCGTCTATTTATTGCTCCATGCATGTCAAATTCCCTGGGGTATGGACTTGCTTTACTCATTCATAATTGCATGAAATATCAACCAAATTCAGTAATTTTGACATGTATGGATAGCTTAGATCTGGCGCTACATGTTGCAATTATCGGCGGCTTCCTAGAGTTAAAACTTGTGGAGAAAATTCAAACCTCGCAATGTTTATTTTCTTCCCGGCCACCATCTGTGTGCAGATTACCTTTTATTTATTGCTCCATGCCTGTCAAATTCCCTGGGGTATGGACTTGCTTTACTCATTCATAATTGCATGAAATATCAACCAAATTCAGTAATTTTGACATGTATGGATAGCTTAGATCTGGCGCTACATGTTGCAATTATCGGCGGCTTCTTAGAGTTAAAACTTGTGGAGAAAATTCAAACCTCGCAATGTTTATTTTCTTTCCGGCCAACATCTGTGTGCATATTACCTTCTATTTATTGCTCCATGCCTGTCAAATTCCCTGGGGTATGACTTGCTTTACTCATTCATAATTGCATGAAATATCAACCAAATTCAGTAATTTTGACATGTATGGGTAACTTAGATCTGGCGCTACATGTTGCAATTATCGGCGGCTTCTTAGAGTTAAAACTTGTGGAGAAAATTCAAACCTCGCAATGTTTATTTTCTTTCCGGCCAACATCTGTGTACATGTTACCGTCTATTTATTGCTCCATGCATGTCAAATTCCCTGGGGTATGGACTTGCTTTACTCATTCATAATTGCATGAAATATCAACCAAATTCAGTAATTTTGACATGTATGGGTAGCTTAGATCTGGCGCTACATGTTGCAATTATCGGCGGCTTCTTAGAGTTAACACTTGTGGAGAAAATTCAAACCTCGCAATGTTTATTTTCTTTCCGGCCAACATCTGTGTGCATATTACCTTCTATTTATTGCTCCATGCCTGTCAAATTCCCTGGGGTATGACTTGCTTTACTCATTCATAATTGCATGAAATATCAACCAAATTCAGTAATTTTGACATGTATGGGTAACTTAGATCTGGCGCTACATGTTGCAATTATCGGCGGCTTCTTAGAGTTAAAACTTGTGGAGAAAATTCAAACCTCGCAATGTTTATTTTCTTTCCGGCCAACATCTGTGTACATGTTACCGTCTATTTATTGCTCCATGCATGTCAAATTCCCTGGGGTATGGACTTGCTTTACTCATTCATAATTGCATGAAATATCAACCAAATTCAGTAATTTTGACATGTATGGATAGCTTAGATCTGGCGCTACATGTTGCAATTATCGGCGGCTTCTTAGAGTTAAAACTTGTGGAGAAAATTCAAACCTCGCAATGTTTATTTTCTTTCCGGCCAACATCTGTGTACATGTTACCGTCTATTTATTGCTCCATGCATGTCAAATTCCCTGGGGTATGGACTTGCTTTACTCATTCATAATTGCATGAAATATCAACCAAATTCAGTAATTTTGACATGTATGGATAGCTTAGATCTGGCGCTACATGTTGCAATTATCGGCGGCTTCCTAGAGTTAAAACTTGTGGAGAAAATTCAAACCTCGCAATGTTTATTTTCTTCCCGGCCACCATCTGTGTGCAGATTACCTTCTATTTATTGCTCCATGCCTGTCAAATTCCCTGGGGTATGACTTGCTTTACTCATTCATAATTGCATGAAATATCAACCAAATTCAGTAATTTTGACATGTATGGGTAACTTAGATCTGGCGCTACATGTTGCAATTATCGGCGGCTTCTTAGAGTTAAAACTTGTGGAGAAAATTCAAACCTCGCAATGTTTATTTTCTTTCCGGCCAACATCTGTGTACATGTTACCGTCTATTTATTGCTCCATGCATGTCAAATTCCCTGGGGTATGGACTTGCTTTACTCATTCATAATTGCATGAAATATCAACCAAATTCAGTAATTTTGACATGTATGGGTAGCTTAGATCTGGCGCTACATGTTGCAATTATCGGCGGCTTCTTAGAGTTAACACTTGTGGAGAAAATTCAAACCTCGCAATGTTTATTTTCTTTCCGGCCAACATCTGTGTACATGTTACCGTCTATTTATTGCTCCATGCATGTCAAATTCCCTGGGGTATGGACTTGCTTTACTCATTCATAATTGCATGAAATATCAACCAAATTCAGTAATTTTGACATGTATGGATAGCTTAGATCTGGCGCTACATGTTGCAATTATCGGCGGCTTCCTAGAGTTAAAACTTGTGGAGAAAATTCAAACCTCGCAATGTTTATTTTCTTCCCGGCCACCATCTGTGTGCAGATTACCTTCTATTTATTGCTCCATGCCTGTCAAATTCCCTGGGGTATGACTTGCTTTACTCATTCATAATTGCATGAAATATCAACCAAATTCAGTAATTTTGACATGTATGGGTAACTTAGATCTGGCGCTACATGTTGCAATTATCGGCGGCTTCTTAGAGTTAAAACTTGTGGAGAAAATTCAAACCTCGCAATGTTTATTTTCTTTCCGGCCAACATCTGTGTACATGTTACCGTCTATTTATTGCTCCATGCATGTCAAATTCCCTGGGGTATGGACTTGCTTTACTCATTCATAATTGCATGAAATATCAACCAAATTCAGTAATTTTGACATGTATGGGTAGCTTAGATCTGGCGCTACATGTTGCAATTATCGGCGGCTTCTTAGAGTTAACACTTGTGGAGAAAATTCAAACCTCGCAATGTTTATTTTCTTTCCGGCCAACATCTGTGTGCATATTACCTTCTATTTATTGCTCCATGCCTGTCAAATTCCCTGGGGTATGACTTGCTTTACTCATTCATAATTGCATGAAATATCAACCAAATTCAGTAATTTTGACATGTATGGGTAACTTAGATCTGGCGCTACATGTTGCAATTATCGGCGGCTTCTTAGAGTTAAAACTTGTGGAGAAAATTCAAACCTCGCAATGTTTATTTTCTTTCCGGCCAACATCTGTGTACATGTTACCGTCTATTTATTGCTCCATGCATGTCAAATTCCCTGGGGTATGGACTTGCTTTACTCATTCATAATTGCATGAAATATCAACCAAATTCAGTAATTTTGACATGTATGGATAGCTTAGATCTGGCGCTACATGTTGCAATTATCGGCGGCTTCTTAGAGTTAAAACTTGTGGAGAAAATTCAAACCTCGCAATGTTTATTTTCTTTCCGGCCAACATCTGTGTACATGTTACCGTCTATTTATTGCTCCATGCATGTCAAATTCCCTGGGGTATGGACTTGCTTTACTCATTCATAATTGCATGAAATATCAACCAGATTCAGTAATTTTGACATGTATGGATAGCTTAGATCTGGCGCTACATGTTGCAATTATCGGCGGCTTCCTAGAGTTAAAACTTGTGGAGAAAATTCAAACCTCGCAATGTTTATTTTCTTCCCGGCCACCATCTGTGTGCAGATTACCTTTTATTTATTGCTCCATGCCTGTCAAATTCCCTGGGGTATGGACTTGCTTTACTCATTCATAATTGCATGAAATATCAACCAAATTCAGTAATTTTGACATGTATGGATAGCTTAGATCTGGCGCTACATGTTGCAATTATCGGCGGCTTCTTAGAGTTAAAACTTGTGGAGAAAATTCAAACCTCGCAATGTTTATTTTCTTTCCGGCCAACATCTGTGTGCATATTACCTTCTATGTATTGCTCCATGCCTGTCAAATTCCCTGGGGTATGACTTGCTTTACTCATTCATAATTGCATGAAATATCAACCAAATTCAGTAATTTTGACATGTATGGGTAACTTAGATCTGGCGCTACATGTTGCAATTATCGGCGGCTTCTTAGAGTTAAAACTTGTGGAGAAAATTCAAACCTCGCAATGTTTATTTTCTTTCCGGCCAACATCTGTGTACATGTTACCGTCTATTTATTGCTCCATGCATGTCAAATTCCCTGGGGTATGGACTTGCTTTACTCATTCATAATTGCATGAAATATCAACCAAATTCAGTAATTTTGACATGTATGGATAGCTTAGATCTGGGGCTACATGTTGCAATTATCGGCGGCTTCTTAGAGTTAAAACTTGTGGAGAAAATTCAAACCTCGCAATGTTTATTTTCTTTCCGGCCAACATCTGTGTACATGTTACCGTCTATTTATTGCTCCATGCATGTCAAATTCCCTGGGGTATGGACTTGCTTTACTCATTCATAATTGCATGAAATATCAACCAAATTCAGTAATTTTGACATGTATGGATAGCTTAGATCTGGCGCTACATGTTGCAATTATCGGCGGCTTCCTAGAGTTAAAACTTGTGGAGAAAATTCAAACCTCGCAATGTTTATTTTCTTCCCGGCCACCATCTGTGTGCAGATTACCTTTTATTTATTGCTCCATGCCTGTCAAATTCCCTGGGGTATGGACTTGCTTTACTCATTCATAATTGCATGAAATATCAACCAAATTCAGTAATTTTGACATGTATGGATAGCTTAGATCTGGCGCTACATGTTGCAATTATCGGCGGCTTCCTAGAGTTAAAACTTGTGGAGAAAATTCAAACCTCGCAATGTTTATTTTCTTCCCGGCCACCATCTGTGTGCAGATTACCTTTTATTTATTGCTCCATGCCTGTCAAATTCCCTGGGGTATGGACTTGCTTTACTCATTCATAATTGCATGAAATATCAACCAAATTCAGTAATTTTGACATGTATGGATAGCTTAGATCTGGCGCTACATGTTGCAATTATCGGCGGCTTCTTACAGTTAAAACTTGTGGAGAAAATTCAAACCTCGCAATGTTTATTTTCTTTCCGGCCAACATCTGTGTGCATATTACCTTATATTTATTGCTCCATGCATGTCAAATTCCCTGGGGTATGGACTTGCTTTACTCATTCATAATTGCATGAAATATCAACCAAATTCAGTAATTTTGACATGTATGGATAGCTTAGATCTGGCGCTACATGTTGCAATTATCGGCGGCTTCTTAGAGTTAAAACTTGTGGAGAAAATTCAAACCTCGCAATGTTTATTTTCTTTCCGGCCAACATCTGTGTACATGTTACCGTCTATTTATTGCTCCATGCATGTCAAATTCCCTGGGGTATGGACTTGCTTTACTCATTCATAATTGCATGAAATATCAACCAAATTCAGTAATTTTGACATGTATGGATAGCTTAGATCTGGCGCTACATGTTGCAATTATCGGCGGCTTCCTAGAGTTAAAACTTGTGGAGAAAATTCAAACCTCGCAATGTTTATTTTCTTCCCGGCCACCATCTGTGTGCAGATTACCTTTTATTTATTGCTCCATGCCTGTCAAATTCCCTGGGGTATGGACTTGCTTTACTCATTCATAATTGCATGAAATATCAACCAAATTCAGTAATTTTGACATGTATGGATAGCTTAGATCTGGCGCTACATGTTGCAATTATCGGCGGCTTCTTAGAGTTAAAACTTGTGGAGAAAATTCAAACCTCGCAATGTTTATTTTCTTTCCGGCCAACATCTGTGTGCATATTACCTTCTATTTATTGCTCCATGCCTGTCAAATTCCCTGGGGTATGACTTGCTTTACTCATTCATAATTGCATGAAATATCAACCAAATTCAGTAATTTTGACATGTATGGGTAACTTAGATCTGGCGCTACATGTTGCAATTATCGGCGGCTTCTTAGAGTTAAAACTTGTGGAGAAAATTCAAACCTCGCAATGTTTATTTTCTTTCCGGCCAACATCTGTGTACATGTTACCGTCTATTTATTGCTCCATGCATGTCAAATTCCCTGGGGTATGGACTTGCTTTACTCATTCATAATTGCATGAAATATCAACCAAATTCAGTAATTTAGACATGTATGGATAGCTTAGATCTGGGGCTACATGTTGCAATTATCGGCGGCTTCTTAGAGTTAAAACTTGTGGAGAAAATTCAAACCTCGCAATGTTTATTTTCTTTCCGGCCAACATCTGTGTACATGTTACCGTCTATTTATTGCTCCATGCATGTCAAATTCCCTGGGGTATGGACTTGCTTTACTCATTCATAATTGCATGAAATATCAACCAAATTCAGTAATTTTGACATGTATGGATAGCTTAGATCTGGCGCTACATGTTGCAATTATCGGCGGCTTCCTAGAGTTAAAACTTGTGGAGAAAATTCAAACCTCGCAATGTTTATTTTCTTCCCGGCCACCATCTGTGTGCAGATTACCTTTTATTTATTGCTCCATGCATGTCAAATTCCCTGGGGTATGGACTTGCTTTACTCATTCATAATTGCATGAAATATCAACCAAATTCAGTAATTTTGACATGTATGGATAGCTTAGATCTGGCGCTACATGTTGCAATTATCGGCGGCTTCTTACAGTTAAAACTTGTGGAGAAAATTCAAACCTCGCAATGTTTATTTTCTTTCCGGCCAACATCTGTGTGCATATTACCTTATATTTATTGCTCCATGCATGTCAAATTCCCTGGGGTATGGACTTGCTTTACTCATTCATAATTGCATGAAATATCAACCAAATTCAGTAATTTTGACATGTATGGATAGCTTAGATCTGGCGCTACATGTTGCAATTATCGGCGGCTTCTTAGAGTTAAAACTTGTGGAGAAAATTCAAACCTCGCAATGTTTATTTTCTTTCCGGCCAACATCTGTGTACATGTTACCGTCTATTTATTGCTCCATGCATGTCAAATTCCCTGGGGTATGGACTTGCTTTACTCATTCATAATTGCATGAAATATCAACCAAATTCAGTAATTTTGACATGTATGGATAGCTTAGATCTGGCGCTACATGTTGCAATTATCGGCGGCTTCTTAGAGTTAAAACTTGTGGAGAAAATTCAAACCTCGCAATGTTTATTTTCTTTCCGGCCAACATCTGTGTACATGTTACCGTCTATGTATTGCTCCATGCATGTCAAATTCCCTGGGGTATGGACTTGCTTTACTCATTCATAATTGCATGAAATATCAACCAAATTCAGTAATTTTGACATGTATGGATAGCTTAGATCTGGCGCTACATGTTGCAATTATCGGCGGCTTCCTAGAGTTAAAACTTGTGGAGAAAATTCAAACCTCGCAATGTTTATTTTCTTCCCGGCCACCATCTGTGTGCAGATTACCTTTTATTTATTGCTCCATGCCTGTCAAATTCCCTGGGGTATGGACTTGCTTTACTCATTCATAATTGCATGAAATATCAACCAAATTCAGTAATTTTGACATGTATGGATAGCTTAGATCTGGCGCTACATGTTGCAATTATCGGCGGCTTCTTAGAGTTAAAACTTGTGGAGAAAATTCAAACCTCGCAATGTTTATTTTCTTTCCGGCCAACATCTGTGTGCATATTACCTTCTATTTATTGCTCCATGCCTGTCAAATTCCCTGGGGTATGACTTGCTTTACTCATTCATAATTGCATGAAATATCAACCAAATTCAGTAATTTTGACATGTATGGATAGCTTAGATCTGGGGCTACATGTTGCAATTATCGGCGGCTTCTTAGAGTTAAAACTTGTGGAGAAAATTCAAACCTCGCAATGTTTATTTTCTTTCCGGCCAACATCTGTGTACATGTTACCGTCTATTTATTGCTCCATGCATGTCAAATTCCCTGGGGTATGGACTTGCTTTACTCATTCATAATTGCATGAAATATCAACCAAATTCAGTAATTTTGACATGTATGGATAGCTTAGATCTGGCGCTACATGTTGCAATTATCGGCGGCTTCCTAGAGTTAAAACTTGTGGAGAAAATTCAAACCTCGCAATGTTTATTTTCTTCCCGGCCACCATCTGTGTGCAGATTACCTTTTATTTATTGCTCCATGCCTGTCAAATTCCCTGGGGTATGGACTTGCTTTACTCATTCATAATTGCATGAAATATCAACCAAATTCAGTAATTTTGACATGTATGGATAGCTTAGATCTGGCGCTACATGTTGCAATTATCGGCGGCTTCTTAGAGTTAAAACTTGTGGAGAAAATTCAAACCTCGCAATGTTTATTTTCTTTCCGGCCAACATCTGTGTGCAGATTACCTTCTATTTATTGCTCCATGCCTGTCAAATTCCCTGGGGTATGACTTGCTTTACTCATTCATAATTGCATGAAATATCAACCAAATTCAGTAATTTTGACATGTATGGGTAACTTAGATCTGGCGCTACATGTTGCAATTATCGGCGGCTTCTTAGAGTTAAAACTTGTGGAGAAAATTCAAACCTCGCAATGTTTATTTTCTTTCCGGCCAACATCTGTGTACATGTTACCGTCTATTTATTGCTCCATGCATGTCAAATTCCCTGGGGTATGGACTTGCTTTACTCATTCATAATTGCATGAAATATCAACCAAATTCAGTAATTTTGACATGTATGGATAGCTTAGATCTGGCGCTACATGTTGCAATTATCGGCGGCTTCTTAGAGTTAAAACTTGTGGAGAAAATTCAAACCTCGCAATGTTTATTTTCTTTCCGGCCAACATCTGTGTACATGTTACCGTCTATTTATTGCTCCATGCATGTCAAATTCCCTGGGGTATGGACTTGCTTTACTCATTCATAATTGCATGAAATATCAACCAAATTCAGTAATTTTGACATGTATGGATAGCTTAGATCTGGCGCTACATGTTGCAATTATCGGCGGCTTCTTAGAGTTAAAACTTGTGGAGAAAATTCAAACCTCGCAATGTTTATTTTCTTTCCGGCCAACATCTGTGTACATGTTACCGTCTATGTATTGCTCCATGCATGTCAAATTCCCTGGGGTATGGACTTGCTTTACTCATTCATAATTGCATGAAATATCAACCAAATTCAGTAATTTTGACATGTATGGATAGCTTAGATCTGGCGCTACATGTTGCAATTATCGGCGGCTTCCTAGAGTTAAAACTTGTGGAGAAAATTCAAACCTCGCAATGTTTATTTTCTTCCCGGCCACCATCTGTGTGCAGATTACCTTTTATTTATTGCTCCATGCCTGTCAAATTCCCTGGGGTATGGACTTGCTTTACTCATTCATAATTGCATGAAATATCAACCAAATTCAGTAATTTTGACATGTATGGATAGCTTAGATCTGGCGCTACATGTTGCAATTATCGGCGGCTTCTTAGAGTTAAAACTTGTGGAGAAAATTCAAACCTCGCAATGTTTATTTTCTTTCCGGCCAACATCTGTGTGCATATTACCTTCTATTTATTGCTCCATGCCTGTCAAATTCCCTGGGGTATGACTTGCTTTACTCATTCATAATTGCATGAAATATCAACCAAATTCAGTAATTTTGACATGTATGGATAGCTTAGATCTGGGGCTACATGTTGCAATTATCGGCGGCTTCTTAGAGTTAAAACTTGTGGAGAAAATTCAAACCTCGCAATGTTTATTTTCTTTCCGGCCAACATCTGTGTACATGTTACCGTCTATTTATTGCTCCATGCATGTCAAATTCCCTGGGGTATGGACTTGCTTTACTCATTCATAATTGCATGAAATATCAACCAAATTCAGTAATTTTGACATGTATGGATAGCTTAGATCTGGCGCTACATGTTGCAATTATCGGCGGCTTCCTAGAGTTAAAACTTGTGGAGAAAATTCAAACCTCGCAATGTTTATTTTCTTCCCGGCCACCATCTGTGTGCAGATTACCTTTTATTTATTGCTCCATGCCTGTCAAATTCCCTGGGGTATGGACTTGCTTTACTCATTCATAATTGCATGAAATATCAACCAAATTCAGTAATTTTGACATGTATGGATAGCTTAGATCTGGCGCTACATGTTGCAATTATCGGCGGCTTCTTACAGTTAAAACTTGTGGAGAAAATTCAAACCTCGCAATGTTTATTTTCTTTCCGGCCAACATCTGTGTGCATATTACCTTATATTTATTGCTCCATGCATGTCAAATTCCCTGGGGTATGGACTTGCTTTACTCATTCATAATTGCATGAAATATCAACCAAATTCAGTAATTTTGACATGTATGGATAGCTTAGATCTGGCGCTACATGTTGCAATTATCGGCGGCTTCTTAGAGTTAAAACTTGTGGAGAAAATTCAAACCTCGCAATGTTTATTTTCTTTCCGGCCAACATCTGTGTACATGTTACCGTCTATTTATTGCTCCATGCATGTCAAATTCCCTGGGGTATGGACTTGCTTTACTCATTCATAATTGCATGAAATATCAACCAAATTCAGTAATTTTGACATGTATGGATAGCTTAGATCTGGCGCTACATGTTGCAATTATCGGCGCCTTCCTAGAGTTAAAACTTGTGGAGAAAATTCAAACCTCGCAATGTTTATTTTCTTCCCGGCCACCATCTGTGTGCAGATTACCTTTTATTTATTGCTCCATGCCTGTCAAATTCCCTGGGGTATGGACTTGCTTTACTCATTCATAATTGCATGAAATATCAACCAAATTCAGTAATTTTGACATGTATGGATAGCTTAGATCTGGCGCTACATGTTGCAATTATCGGCGGCTTCTTAGAGTTAAAACTTGTGGAGAAAATTCAAACCTCGCAATGTTTATTTTCTTTCCGGCCAACATCTGTGTGCAGATTACCTTCTATTTATTGCTCCATGCCTGTCAAATTCCCTGGGGTATGACTTGCTTTACTCATTCATAATTGCATGAAATATCAACCAAATTCAGTAATTTTGACATGTATGGATAGCTTAGATCTGGCGCTACATGTTGCAATTATCGGCGGCTTCTTAGAGTTAAAACTTGTGGAGAAAATTCAAACCTCGCAATGTTTATTTTCTTTCCGGCCAACATCTGTGTACATGTTACCGTCTATTTATTGCTCCATGCATGTCAAATTCCCTGGGGTATGGACTTGCTTTACTCATTCATAATTGCATGAAATATCAACCAAATTCAGTAATTTTGACATGTATGGATAGCTTAGATCTGGCGCTACATGTTGCAATTATCGGCGGCTTCCTAGAGTTAAAACTTGTGGAGAAAATTCAAACCTCGCAATGTTTATTTTCTTCCCGGCCACCATCTGTGTGCAGATTACCTTTTATTTATTGCTCCATGCCTGTCAAATTCCCTGGGGTATGGACTTGCTTTACTCATTCATAATTGCATGAAATATCAACCAAATTCAGTAATTTTGACATGTATGGATAGCTTAGATCTGGCGCTACATGTTGCAATTATCGGCGGCTTCTTACAGTTAAAACTTGTGGAGAAAATTCAAACCTCGCAATGTTTATTTTCTTTCCGGCCAACATCTGTGTGCATATTACCTTATATTTATTGCTCCATGCATGTCAAATTCCCTGGGGTATGGACTTGCTTTACTCATTCATAATTGCATGAAATATCAACCAAATTCAGTAATTTTGACATGTATGGATAGCTTAGATCTGGCGCTACATGTTGCAATTATCGGCGGCTTCTTAGAGTTAAAACTTGTGGAGAAAATTCAAACCTCGCAATGTTTATTTTCTTTCCGGCCAACATCTGTGTACATGTTACCGTCTATTTATTGCTCCATGCATGTCAAATTCCCTGGGGTATGGACTTGCTTTACTCATTCATAATTGCATGAAATATCAACCAAATTCAGTAATTTTGACATGTATGGATAGCTTAGATCTGGCGCTACATGTTGCAATTATCGGCGGCTTCTTAGAGTTAAAACTTGTGGAGAAAATTCAAACCTCGCAATGTTTATTTTCTTTCCGGCCAACATCTGTGTACATGTTACCGTCTATGTATTGCTCCATGCATGTCAAATTCCCTGGGGTATGGACTTGCTTTACTCATTCATAATTGCATGAAATATCAACCAAATTCAGTAATTTTGACATGTATGGATAGCTTAGATCTGGCGCTACATGTTGCAATTATCGGCGGCTTCCTAGAGTTAAAACTTGTGGAGAAAATTCAAACCTCGCAATGTTTATTTTCTTCCCGGCCACCATCTGTGTGCAGATTACCTTTTATTTATTGCTCCATGCCTGTCAAATTCCCTGGGGTATGGACTTGCTTTACTCATTCATAATTGCATGAAATATCAACCAAATTCAGTAATTTTGACATGTATGGATAGCTTAGATCTGGCGCTACATGTTGCAATTATCGGCGGCTTCTTAGAGTTAAAACTTGTGGAGAAAATTCAAACCTCGCAATGTTTATTTTCTTTCCGGCCAACATCTGTGTACATGTTACCGTCTATTTATTGCTCCATGCATGTCAAATTCCCTGGGGTATGGACTTGCTTTACTCATTCATAATTGCATGAAATATCAACCAAATTCAGTAATTTTGACATGTATGGATAGCTTAGATCTGGCGCTACATGTTGCAATTATCGGCGGCTTCCTAGAGTTAAAACTTGTGGAGAAAATTCAAACCTCGCAATGTTTATTTTCTTCCCGGCCACCATCTGTGTGCAGATTACCTTTTATTTATTGCTCCATGCCTGTCAAATTCCCTGGGGTATGGACTTGCTTTACTCATTCATAATTGCATGAAATATCAACCAAATTCAGTAATTTTGACATGTATGGATAGCTTAGATCTGGCGCTACATGTTGCAATTATCGGCGGCTTCTTACAGTTAAAACTTGTGGAGAAAATTCAAACCTCGCAATGTTTATTTTCTTTCCGGCCAACATCTGTGTGCATATTACCTTATATTTATTGCTCCATGCATGTCAAATTCCCTGGGGTATGGACTTGCTTTACTCATTCATAATTGCATGAAATATCAACCAAATTCAGTAATTTTGACATGTATGGATAGCTTAGATCTGGCGCTACATGTTGCAATTATCGGCGGCTTCTTAGAGTTAAAACTTGTGGAGAAAATTCAAACCTCGCAATGTTTATTTTCTTTCCGGCCAACATCTGTGTACATGTTACCGTCTATTTATTGCTCCATGCATGTCAAATTCCCTGGGGTATGGACTTGCTTTACTCATTCATAATTGCATGAAATATCAACCAAATTCAGTAATTTTGACATGTATGGATAGCTTAGATCTGGCGCTACATGTTGCAATTATCGGCGGCTTCTTAGAGTTAAAACTTGTGGAGAAAATTCAAACCTCGCAATGTTTATTTTCTTTCCGGCCAACATCTGTGTACATGTTACCGTCTATGTATTGCTCCATGCATGTCAAATTCCCTGGGGTATGGACTTGCTTTACTCATTCATAATTGCATGAAATATCAACCAAATTCAGTAATTTTGACATGTATGGATAGCTTAGATCTGGCGCTACATGTTGCAATTATCGGCGGCTTCCTAGAGTTAAAACTTGTGGAGAAAATTCAAACCTCGCAATGTTTATTTTCTTCCCGGCCACCATCTGTGTGCAGATTACCTTTTATTTATTGCTCCATGCCTGTCAAATTCCCTGGGGTATGGACTTGCTTTACTCATTCATAATTGCATGAAATATCAACCAAATTCAGTAATTTTGACATGTATGGATAGCTTAGATCTGGCGCTACATGTTGCAATTATCGGCGGCTTCTTAGAGTTAAAACTTGTGGAGAAAATTCAAACCTCGCAATGTTTATTTTCTTTCCGGCCAACATCTGTGTGCATATTACCTTCTATTTATTGCTCCATGCCTGTCAAATTCCCTGGGGTGTGACTTGCTTTACTCATTCATAATTGCATGAAATATCAACCAAATTCAGTAATTTTGACATGTATGGGTAGCTTAGATCTGGCGCTACATGTTGCAATTATCGGCGGCTTCTTAGAGTTAAAACTTGTGGAGAAAATTCAAACCTCGCAATGTTTATTTTCTTTCCGGCCAACATCTGTGTACATGTTACCGTCTATTTATTGCTCCATGCATGTCAAATTCCCTGGGGTATGGACTTGCTTTACTCATTCATAATTGCATGAAATATCAACCAAATTCAGTAATTTTGACATGTATGGATAGCTTAGATCTGGCGCTACATGTTGCAATTATCGGCGGCTTCTTAGAGTTAAAACTTGTGGAGAAAATTCAAACCTCGCAATGTTTATTTTCTTTCCGGCCAACATCTGTGTACATGTTACCGTCTATTTATTGCTCCATGCATGTCAAATTCCCTGGGGTATGGACTTGCTTTACTCATTCATAATTGCATGAAATATCAACCAAATTCAGTAATTTTGACATGTATGGATAGCTTAGATCTGGCGCTACATGTTGCAATTATCGGCGGCTTCCTAGAGTTAAAACTTGTGGAGAAAATTCAAACCTCGCAATGTTTATTTTCTTCCCGGCCACCATCTGTGTGCAGATTACCTTTTATTTATTGCTCCATGCCTGTCAAATTCCCTGGGGTATGGACTTGCTTTACTCATTCATAATTGCATGAAATATCAACCAAATTCAGTAATTTTGACATGTATGGATAGCTTAGATCTGGCGCTACATGTTGCAATTATCGGCGGCTTCTTAGAGTTAAAACTTGTGGAGAAAATTCAAACCTCGCAATGTTTATTTTCTTTCCGGCCAACATCTGTGTGCATATTACCTTCTATTTATTGCTCCATGCCTGTCAAATTCCCTGGGGTATGACTTGCTTTACTCATTCATAATTGCATGAAATATCAACCAAATTCAGTAATTTTGACAAGTATGGGTAGCTTAGATCTGGCGCTACATGTTGCAATTATCGGCGGCTTCTTAGAGTTAAAACTTGTGGAGAAAATTCAAACCTCGCAATGTTTATTTTCTTTCCGGCCAACATCTGTGTACATGTTACCGTCTATTTATTGCTCCATGCATGTCAAATTCCCTGGGGTATGGACTTGCTTTACTCATTCATAATTGCATGAAATATCAACCAAATTCAGTAATTTTGACATGTATGGATAGCTTAGATCTGGCGCTACATGTTGCAATTATCGGCGGCTTCTTAGAGTTAAAACTTGTGGAGAAAATTCAAACCTCGCAATGTTTATTTTCTTTCCGGCCAACATCTGTGTACATGTTACCGTCTATTTATTGCTCCTTGCATGTCAAATTCCCTGGGGTATGGACTTGCTTTACTCATTCATAATTGCATGAAATATCAACCAAATTCAGTAATTTTGACATGTATGGATAGCTTAGATCTGGCGCTACATGTTGCAATTATCGGCGGCTTCTTAGAGTTAAAACTTGTGGAGAAAATTCAAACCTCGCAATGTTTATTTTCTTTCCGGCCAACATCTGTGTGCATATTACCTTCTATTTATTGCTCCATGCCTGTCAAATTCCCTGGGGTATGACTTGCTTTACTCATTCATAATTGCATGAAATATCAACCAAATTCAGTAATTTTGACATGTATGGGTAGCTTAGATCTGGCGCTACATGTTGCAATTATCGGCGGCTTCTTAGAGTTAAAACTTGTGGAGAAAATTCAAACCTCGCAATGTTTATTTTCTTTCCGGCCAACATCTGTGTACATGTTACAGTCTATTTATTGCTCCATGCATGTCAAATTCCCTGGGGTATGGACTTGCTTTACTCATTCATAATTGCATGAAATATCAACCAAATTCAGTAATTTTGACATGTATGGATAGCTTAGATCTGGCGCTACATGTTGCAATTATCGGCGGCTTCTTAGAGTTAAAACTTGTGGAGAAAATTCAAACCTCGCAATGTTTATTTTCTTCCCGGCCACCATCTGTGTGCAGATTACCTTTTATTTATTGCTCCATGTATGTCAAATTCCCTGGGGTATGGACTTGCTTTACTCATTCATAATTGCATGAAATATCAACCAAATTCAGTAATTTTGACATGTATGGATAGCTTAGATTTGGCGCTACATGTTGCAATTATCGGCGGCTTCTTAGAGTTAAAACTTGTGGAGAAAATTCAAACCTCGCAATGTTTATTTTCTTTCCGGCCAACATCTGTGTGCATATTACCTTCTATTTATTGCTCCATGCCTGTCAAATTCCCTGGGGTATGACTTGCTTTACTCATTCATAATTGCATGAAATATCAACCAAATTCAGTAATTTTGACATGTATGGATAGCTTAGATCTGGCGCTACATGTTGCAATTATCGGCGGCTTCTTAGAGTTAAAACTTGTGGAGAAAATTCAAACCTCGCAATGTTTATTTTCTTTCCGGCCAACATCTGTGTACATGTTACCGTCTATGTATTGCTCCATGCATGTCAAATTCCCTGGGGTATGGACTTGCTTTACTCATTCATAATTGCATGAAATATCAACCAAATTCAGTAATTTTGACATGTATGGATAGCTTAGATCTGGCGCTACATGTTGCAATTATCGGCGGCTTCCTAGAGTTAAAACTTGTGGAGAAAATTCAAACCTCGCAATGTTTATTTTCTTCCCGGCCACCATCTGTGTGCAGATTACCTTTTATTTATTGCTCCATGCCTGTCAAATTCCCTGGGGTATGGACTTGCTTTACTCATTCATAATTGCATGAAATATCAACCAAATTCAGTAATTTTGACATGTATGGATAGCTTAGATCTGGCGCTACATGTTGCAATTATCGGCGGCTTCTTAGAGTTAAAACTTGTGGAGAAAATTCAAACCTCGCAATGTTTATTTTCTTTCCGGCCAACATCTGTGTGCATATTACCTTCTATTTATTGCTCCATGCCTGTCAAATTCCCTGGGGTATGACTTGCTTTACTCATTCATAATTGCATGAAATATCAACCAAATTCAGTAATTTTGACATGTATGGGTAGCTTAGATCTGGCGCTACATGTTGCAATTATCGGCGGCTTCTTAGAGTTAAAACTTGTGGAGAAAATTCAAACCTCGCAATGTTTATTTTCTTTCCGGCCAACATCTGTGTACATGTTACCGTCTATTTATTGCTCCATGCATGTCAAATTCCCTGGGGTATGGACTTGCTTTACTCATTCATAATTGCATGAAATATCAACCAAATTCAGTAATTTTGACATGTATGGATAGCTTAGATCTGGCGCTACATGTTGCAATTATCGGCGGCTTCTTAGAGTTAAAACTTGTGGAGAAAATTCAAACCTCGCAATGTTTATTTTCTTTCCGGCCAACATCTGTGTACATGTTACCGTCTATTTATTGCTCCATGCATGTCAAATTCCCTGGGGTATGGACTTGCTTTACTCATTCATAATTGCATGAAATATCAACCAAATTCAGTAATTTTGACATGTATGGATAGCTTAGATCTGGCGCTACATGTTGCAATTATCGGCGGCTTCCTAGAGTTAAAACTTGTGGAGAAAATTCAAACCTCGCAATGTTTATTTTCTTCCCGGCCACCATCTGTGTGCAGATTACCTTTTATTTATTGCTCCATGCCTGTCAAATTCCCTGGGGTATGGACTTGCTTTACTCATTCATAATTGCATGAAATATCAACCAAATTCAGTAATTTTGACATGTATGGATAGCTTAGATCTGGCGCTACATGTTGCAATTATCGGCGGCTTCTTAGAGTTAAAACTTGTGGAGAAAATTCAAACCTCGCAATGTTTATTTTCTTTCCGGCCAACATCTGTGTGCATATTACCTTCTATTTATTGCTCCATGCCTGTCAAATTCCCTGGGGTATGACTTGCTTTACTCATTCATAATTGCATGAAATATCAACCAAATTCAGTAATTTTGACAAGTATGGGTAGCTTAGATCTGGCGCTACATGTTGCAATTATCGGCGGCTTCTTAGAGTTAAAACTTGTGGAGAAAATTCAAACCTCGCAATGTTTATTTTCTTTCCGGCCAACATCTGTGTACATGTTACCGTCTATTTATTGCTCCATGCATGTCAAATTCCCTGGGGTATGGACTTGCTTTACTCATTCATAATTGCATGAAATATCAACCAAATTCAGTAATTTTGACATGTATGGATAGCTTAGATCTGGCGCTACATGTTGCAATTATCGGCGGCTTCTTAGAGTTAAAACTTGTGGAGAAAATTCAAACCTCGCAATGTTTATTTTCTTTCCGGCCAACATCTGTGTACATGTTACCGTCTATTTATTGCTCCTTGCATGTCAAATTCCCTGGGGTATGGACTTGCTTTACTCATTCATAATTGCATGAAATATCAACCAAATTCAGTAATTTTGACATGTATGGATAGCTTAGATCTGGCGCTACATGTTGCAATTATCGGCGGCTTCTTAGAGTTAAAACTTGTGGAGAAAATTCAAACCTCGCAATGTTTATTTTCTTTCCGGCCAACATCTGTGTGCATATTACCTTCTATTTATTGCTCCATGCCTGTCAAATTCCCTGGGGTATGACTTGCTTTACTCATTCATAATTGCATGAAATATCAACCAAATTCAGTAATTTTGACATGTATGGGTAGCTTAGATCTGGCGCTACATGTTGCAATTATCGGCGGCTTCTTAGAGTTAAAACTTGTGGAGAAAATTCAAACCTCGCAATGTTTATTTTCTTTCCGGCCAACATCTGTGTACATGTTACAGTCTATTTATTGCTCCATGCATGTCAAATTCCCTGGGGTATGGACTTGCTTTACTCATTCATAATTGCATGAAATATCAACCAAATTCAGTAATTTTGACATGTATGGATAGCTTAGATCTGGCGCTACATGTTGCAATTATCGGCGGCTTCTTAGAGTTAAAACTTGTGGAGAAAATTCAAACCTCGCAATGTTTATTTTCTTCCCGGCCACCATCTGTGTGCAGATTACCTTTTATTTATTGCTCCATGTATGTCAAATTCCCTGGGGTATGGACTTGCTTTACTCATTCATAATTGCATGAAATATCAACCAAATTCAGTAATTTTGACATGTATGGATAGCTTAGATTTGGCGCTACATGTTGCAATTATCGGCGGCTTCTTAGAGTTAAAACTTGTGGAGAAAATTCAAACCTCGCAATGTTTATTTTCTTTCCGGCCAACATCTGTGTGCATATTACCTTCTATTTATTGCTCCATGCCTGTCAAATTCCCTGGGGTATGACTTGCTTTACTCATTCATAATTGCATGAAATATCAACCAAATTCAGTAATTTTGACATGTATGGGTAGCTTAGATCTGGCGCTACATGTTGCAATTATCGGCGGCTTCTTAGAGTTAAAACTTGTGGAGAAAATTCAAACCTCGCAATGTTTATTTTCTTTCCGGCCAACATCTGTGTGCATATTACCTTCTATTTATTGCTCCATGCCTGTCAAATTCCCTGGGGTATGACTTGCTTTACTCATTCATAATTGCATGAAATATCAACCAAATTCAGTAATTTTGACATGTATGGGTAGCTTAGATCTGGCGCTACATGTTGCAATTATCGGCGGCTTCTTAGAGTTAAAACTTGTGGAGAAAATTCAAACCTCGCAATGTTTATTTTCTTTCCGGCCAACATCTGTGTACATGTTACCGTCTATTTATTGCTCCATGCATGTCAAATTCCCTGGGGTATGGACTTGCTTTACTCATTCATAATTGCATGAAATATCAACCAAATTCAGTAATTTTGACATGTATGGATAGCTTAGATCTGGCGCTACATGTTGCAATTATCGGCGGCTTCTTAGAGTTAAAACTTGTGGAGAAAATTCAAACCTCGCAATGTTTATTTTCTTTCCGGCCAACATCTGTGTACATGTTACCGTCTATTTATTGCTCCATGCATGTCAAATTCCCTGGGGTATGGACTTGCTTTACTCATTCATAATTGCATGAAATATCAACCAAATTCAGTAATTTTGACATGTATGGATAGCTTAGATCTGGCGCTACATGTTGCAATTATCGGCGGCTTCCTAGAGTTAAAACTTGTGGAGAAAATTCAAACCTCGCAATGTTTATTTTCTTCCCGGCCACCATCTGTGTGCAGATTACCTTTTATTTATTGCTCCATGCCTGTCAAATTCCCTGGGGTATGGACTTGCTTTACTCATTCATAATTGCATGAAATATCAACCAAATTCAGTAATTTTGACATGTATGGATAGCTTAGATCTGGCGCTACATGTTGCAATTATCGGCGGCTTCTTAGAGTTAAAACTTGTGGAGAAAATTCAAACCTCGCAATGTTTATTTTCTTTCCGGCCAACATCTGTGTGCATATTACCTTCTATTTATTGCTCCATGCCTGTCAAATTCCCTGGGGTATGACTTGCTTTACTCATTCATAATTGCATGAAATATCAACCAAATTCAGTAATTTTGACAAGTATGGGTAGCTTAGATCTGGCGCTACATGTTGCAATTATCGGCGGCTTCTTAGAGTTAAAACTTGTGGAGAAAATTCAAACCTCGCAATGTTTATTTTCTTTCCGGCCAACATCTGTGTACATGTTACCGTCTATTTATTGCTCCATGCATGTCAAATTCCCTGGGGTATGGACTTGCTTTACTCATTCATAATTGCATGAAATATCAACCAAATTCAGTAATTTTGACATGTATGGATAGCTTAGATCTGGCGCTACATGTTGCAATTATCGGCGGCTTCTTAGAGTTAAAACTTGTGGAGAAAATTCAAACCTCGCAATGTTTATTTTCTTTCCGGCCAACATCTGTGTACATGTTACCGTCTATTTATTGCTCCTTGCATGTCAAATTCCCTGGGGTATGGACTTGCTTTACTCATTCATAATTGCATGAAATATCAACCAAATTCAGTAATTTTGACATGTATGGATAGCTTAGATCTGGCGCTACATGTTGCAATTATCGGCGGCTTCTTAGAGTTAAAACTTGTGGAGAAAATTCAAACCTCGCAATGTTTATTTTCTTTCCGGCCAACATCTGTGTGCATATTACCTTCTATTTATTGCTCCATGCCTGTCAAATTCCCTGGGGTATGACTTGCTTTACTCATTCATAATTGCATGAAATATCAACCAAATTCAGTAATTTTGACATGTATGGGTAGCTTAGATCTGGCGCTACATGTTGCAATTATCGGCGGCTTCTTAGAGTTAAAACTTGTGGAGAAAATTCAAACCTCGCAATGTTTATTTTCTTTCCGGCCAACATCTGTGTACATGTTACAGTCTATTTATTGCTCCATGCATGTCAAATTCCCTGGGGTATGGACTTGCTTTACTCATTCATAATTGCATGAAATATCAACCAAATTCAGTAATTTTGACATGTATGGATAGCTTAGATCTGGCGCTACATGTTGCAATTATCGGCGGCTTCTTAGAGTTAAAACTTGTGGAGAAAATTCAAACCTCGCAATGTTTATTTTCTTCCCGGCCACCATCTGTGTGCAGATTACCTTTTATTTATTGCTCCATGTATGTCAAATTCCCTGGGGTATGGACTTGCTTTACTCATTCATAATTGCATGAAATATCAACCAAATTCAGTAATTTTGACATGTATGGATAGCTTAGATTTGGCGCTACATGTTGCAATTATCGGCGGCTTCTTAGAGTTAAAACTTGTGGAGAAAATTCAAACCTCGCAATGTTTATTTTCTTTCCGGCCAACATCTGTGTGCATATTACCTTCTATTTATTGCTCCATGCCTGTCAAATTCCCTGGGGTATGACTTGCTTTACTCATTCATAATTGCATGAAATATCAACCAAATTCAGTAATTTTGACATGTATGGGTAGCTTAGATCTGGCGCTACATGTTGCAATTATCGGCGGCTTCTTAGAGTTAAAACTTGTGGAGAAAATTCAAACCTCGCAATGTTTATTTTCTTCCCGGCCACCATCTGTGTGCAGATTACCTTTTATTTATTGCTCCATGCCTGTCAAATTCCCTGGGGTATGGACTTGCTTTACTCATTCATAATTGCATGAAATATCAACCAAATTCAGTAATTTTGACATGTATGGATAGCTTAGATCTGGCGCTACATGTTGCAATTATCGGCGGCTTCTTAGAGTTAAAACTTGTGGAGAAAATTCAAACCTCGCAATGTTTATTTTCTTCCCGGCCACCATCTGTGTGCAGATTACCTTTTATTTATTGCTCCATGTATGTCAAATTCCCTGGGGTATGGACTTGCTTTACTCATTCATAATTGCATGAAATATCAACCAAATTCAGTAATTTTGACATGTATGGATAGCTTAGATTTGGCGCTACATGTTGCAATTATCGGCGGCTTCTTAGAGTTAAAACTTGTGGAGAAAATTCAAACCTCGCAATGTTTATTTTCTTTCCGGCCAACATCTGTGTGCATATTACCTTCTATTTATTGCTCCATGCCTGTCAAATTCCCTGGGGTATGACTTGCTTTACTCATTCATAATTGCATGAAATATCAACCAAATTCAGTAATTTTGACATGTATGGATAGCTTAGATCTGGGGCTACATGTTGCAATTATCGGCGGCTTCTTAGAGTTAAAACTTGTGGAGAAAATTCAAACCTCGCAATGTTTATTTTCTTTCCGGCCAACATCTGTGTACATGTTACCGTCTATTTATTGCTCCATGCATGTCAAATTCCCTGGGGTATGGACTTGCTTTACTCATTCATAATTGCATGAAATATCAACCAAATTCAGTAATTTTGACATGTATGGATAGCTTAGATCTGGCGCTACATGTTGCAATTATCGGCGGCTTCCTAGAGTTAAAACTTGTGGAGAAAATTCAAACCTCGCAATGTTTATTTTCTTCCCGGCCACCATCTGTGTGCAGATTACCTTTTATTTATTGCTCCATGCCTGTCAAATTCCCTGGGGTATGGACTTGCTTTACTCATTCATAATTGCATGAAATATCAACCAAATTCAGTAATTTTGACATGTATGGATAGCTTAGATCTGGCGCTACATGTTGCAATTATCGGCGGCTTCTTAGAGTTAAAACTTGTGGAGAAAATTCAAACCTCGCAATGTTTATTTTCTTTCCGGCCAACATCTGTGTGCATATTACCTTCTATTTATTGCTCCATGCCTGTCAAATTCCCTGGGGTATGACTTGCTTTACTCATTCATAATTGCATGAAATATCAACCAAATTCAGTAATTTTGACATGTATGGGTAACTTAGATCTGGCGCTACATGTTGCAATTATCGGCGGCTTCTTAGAGTTAAAACTTGTGGAGAAAATTCAAACCTCGCAATGTTTATTTTCTTTCCGGCCAACATCTGTGTACATGTTACCGTCTATTTATTGCTCCATGCATGTCAAATTCCCTGGGGTATGGACTTGCTTTACTCATTCATAATTGCATGAAATATCAACCAAATTCAGTAATTTTGACATGTATGGATAGCTTAGATCTGGGGCTACATGTTGCAATTATCGGCGGCTTCTTAGAGTTAAAACTTGTGGAGAAAATTCAAACCTCGCAATGTTTATTTTCTTTCCGGCCAACATCTGTGTACATGTTACCGTCTATTTATTGCTCCATGCATGTCAAATTCCCTGGGGTATGGACTTGCTTTACTCATTCATAATTGCATGAAATATCAACCAAATTCAGTAATTTTGACATGTATGGATAGCTTAGATCTGGCGCTACATGTTGCAATTATCGGCGGCTTCCTAGAGTTAAAACTTGTGGAGAAAATTCAAACCTCGCAATGTTTATTTTCTTCCCGGCCACCATCTGTGTGCAGATTACCTTTTATTTATTGCTCCATGCCTGTCAAATTCCCTGGGGTATGGACTTGCTTTACTCATTCATAATTGCATGAAATATCAACCAAATTCAGTAATTTTGACATGTATGGGTAACTTAGATCTGGCGCTACATGTTGCAATTATCGGCGGCTTCTTAGAGTTAAAACTTGTGGAGAAAATTCAAACCTCGCAATGTTTATTTTCTTTCCGGCCAACATCTGTGTACATGTTACCGTCTATTTATTGCTCCATGCATGTCAAATTCCCTGGGGTATGGACTTGCTTTACTCATTCATAATTGCATGAAATATAAACCAAATTCAGTAATTTTGACATGTATGGATAGCTTAGATCTGGGGCTACATGTTGCAATTATCGGCGGCTTCTTAGAGTTAAAACTTGTGGAGAAAATTCAAACCTCGCAATGTTTATTTTCTTTCCGGCCAACATCTGTGTACATGTTACCGTCTATTTATTGCTCCATGCATGTCAAATTCCCTGGGGTATGGACTTGCTTTACTCATTCATAATTGCATGAAATATCAACCAAATTCAGTAATTTTGACATGTATGGATAGCTTAGATCTGGCGCTACATGTTGCAATTATCGGCGGCTTCCTAGAGTTAAAACTTGTGGAGAAAATTCAAACCTCGCAATGTTTATTTTCTTCCCGGCCACCATCTGTGTGCAGATTACCTTTTATTTATTGCTCCATGCCTGTCAAATTCCCTGGGGTATGGACTTGCTTTACTCATTCATAATTGCATGAAATATCAACCAAATTCAGTAATTTTGACATGTATGGATAGCTTAGATCTGGCGCTACATGTTGCAATTATCGGCGGCTTCTTACAGTTAAAACTTGTGGAGAAAATTCAAACCTCGCAATGTTTATTTTCTTTCCGGCCAACATCTGTGTGCATATTACCTTATATTTATTGCTCCATGCATGTCAAATTCCCTGGGGTATGACTTGCTTTACTCATTCATAATTGCATGAAATATCAACCAAATTCAGTAATTTTGACATGTATGGATAGCTTAGATCTGGCGCTACATGTTGCAATTATCGGCGGCTTCCTAGAGTTAAAACTTGTGGAGAAAATTCAAACCTCGCAATGTTTATTTTCTTCCCGGCCACCATCTGTGTGCAGATTACCTTTTATTTATTGCTCCATGCCTGTCAAATTCCCTGGGGTATGGACTTGCTTTACTCATTCATAATTGCATGAAATATCAACCAAATTCAGTAATTTTGACGTGTATGGGTAGCTTAGATCTGGCGCTACATGTTGCAATTATCGGCGGCTTCTTAGAGTTACAACTTGTGGAGAAAATTCAAACCTCGCAATGTTTATTTTCTTTCCGGCCAACATCTGTGTACATGTTACCGTCTATTTATTGCTCCATGCATGTCAAATTCCCTGGGGTATGGACTTGCTTTACTCATTCATAATTGCATGAAATATCAACCAAATTCAGTAATTTTGACATGTATGGATAGCTTAGATCTGGCGCTACATGTTGCAATTATCGGCGGCTTCTTAGAGTTAAAACTTGTGGAGAAAATTCAAACCTCGCAATGTTTATTTTCTTTCCGGCCAACATCTGTGTGCATATTACCTTCTATTTATTGCTCCATGCCTGTCAAATTCCCTGGGGTATGACTTGCTTTACTCATTCATAATTGCATGAAATATCAACCAAATTCAGTAATTTTGACATGTATGGATAGCTTAGATCTGGCGCTACATGTTGCAATTATCGGCGGCTTCCTAGAGTTAAAACTTGTGGAGAAAATTCAAACCTCGCAATGTTTATTTTCTTCCCGGCCACCATCTGTGTGCAGATTACCTTTTATTTATTGCTCCATGCCTGTCAAATTCCCTGGGGTATGGACTTGCTTTACTCATTCATAATTGCATGAAATATCAACCAAATTCAGTAATTTTGACATGTATGGATAGCTTAGATCTGGCGCTACATGTTGCAATTATCGGCGGCTTCTTAGAGTTAAAACTTGTGGAGAAAATTCAAACCTCGCAATGTTTATTTTCTTTCCGGCCAACATCTGTGTGCATATTACCTTCTATTTATTGCTCCATGCCTGTCAAATTCCCTGGGGTATGACTTGCTTTACTCATTCATAATTGCATGAAATATCAACCAAATTCAGTAATTTTGACATGTATGGGTAGCTTAGATCTGGCGCTACATGTTGCAATGATCGGCGGCTTCTTAGAGTTAAAACTTGTGGAGAAAATTCAAACCTCGCAATGTTTATTTTCTTTCCGGCCAACATCTGTGTACATGTTACCGTCTATTTATTGCTCCATGCATGTCAAATTCCCTGGGGTATGGACTTGCTTTACTCATTCATAATTGCATGAAATATCAACCAAATTCAGTAATTTTGACATGTATGGATAGCTTAGATCTTTTGCTACATGTTGCAATTATCGGCGGCTTCTTAGAGTTAAAACTTGTGGAGAAAATTCAAACCTCGCAATGTTTATTTTCTTTCCGGCCAACATCTGTGTACATGTTACCGTCTATTTATTGCTCCATGCATGTCAAATTCCCTGGGGTATGGACTTGCTTTACTCATTCATAATTGCATGAAATATCAACCAAATTCAGTAATTTTGACATGTATGGATAGCTTAGATCTGGCGCTACATGTTGCAATTATCGGCGGCTTCCTAGAGTTAAAACTTGTGGAGAAAATTCAAACCTCGCAATGTTTATTTTCTTTCCGGCCAACATCTGTGTGCATATTACCTTATATTTATTGCTCCATGCATGTCAAATTCCCTGGGGTATGGACTTGCTTTACTCATTCATAATTGCATGAAATATCAACCAAATTCAGTAATTTTGACATGTATGGATAGCTTAGATCTGGCGCTACATGTTGCAATTATCGGCGGCTTCCTAGAGTTAAAACTTGTGGAGAAAATTCAAACCTCGCAATGTTTATTTTCTTCCCGGCCACCATCTGTGTGCAGATTACCTTTTATTTATTGCTCCATGCCTGTCAAATTCCCTGGGGTATGGACTTGCTTTACTCATTCATAATTGCATGAAATATCAACCAAATTCAGTAATTTTGACATGTATGGATAGCGTAGATCTGGCGCTACATGTTGCAATTATCGGCGGCTTCTTACAGTTAAAACTTGTGGAGAAAATTCAAACCTCGCAATGTTTATTTTCTTTCCGGCCAACATCTGTGTGCATATTACCTTATATTTATTGCTCCATGCATGTCAAATTCCCTGGGGTATGACTTGCTTTACTCATTCATAATTGCATGAAATATCAACCAAATTCAGTAATTTTGACATGTATGGATAGCTTAGATCTGGCGCTACATGTTGCAATTATCGGCGGCTTCCTAGAGTTAAAACTTGTGGAGAAAATTCAAACCTCGCAATGTTTATTTTCTTCCCGGCCACCATCTGTGTGCAGATTACCTTTTATTTATTGCTCCATGCCTGTCAAATTCCCTGGGGTATGGACTTGCTTTACTCATTCATAATTGCATGAAATATCAACCAAATTCAGTAATTTTGACGTGTATGGGTAGCTTAGATCTGGCGCTACATGTTGCAATTATCGGCGGCTTCTTAGAGTTACAACTTGTGGAGAAAATTCAAACCTCGCAATGTTTATTTTCTTTCCGGCCAACATCTGTGTACATGTTACCGTCTATTTATTGCTCCATGCATGTCAAATTCCCTGGGGTATGGACTTGCTTTACTCATTCATAATTGCATGAAATATCAACCAAATTCAGTAATTTTGACATGTATGGATAGCTTAGATCTGGCGCTACATGTTGCAATTATCGGCGGCTTCTTAGAGTTAAAACTTGTGGAGAAAATTCAAACCTCGCAATGTTTATTTTCTTTCCGGCCAACATCTGTGTGCATATTACCTTCTATTTATTGCTCCATGCCTGTCAAATTCCCTGGGGTATGACTTGCTTTACTCATTCATAATTGCATGAAATATCAACCAAATTCAGTAATTTTGACATGTATGGATAGCTTAGATCTGGCGCTACATGTTGCAATTATCGGCGGCTTCTTAGAGTTAAAACTTGTGGAGAAAATTCAAACCTCGCAATGTTTATTTTCTTTCCGGCCAACATCTGTGTACATGTTACCGTCTATTTATTGCTCCATGCATGTCAAATTCCTGGGGTAGGGACTTGCTTTACTCATTCATAATTGCATGAAATATCAACCAAATTCAGTAATTTTGACATGTATGGATAGCTTAGATCTGGCGCTACATGTTGCAATTATCGGCGGCTTCCTAGAGTTAAAACTTGTGGAGAAAATTCAAACCTCGCAATGTTTATTTTCTTCCCGGCCACCATCTGTGTGCAGATTACCTTTTATTTATTGCTCCATGCATGTCAAATTCCCTGGGGTATGGACTTGCTTTACTCATTCATAATTGCATGAAATATCAACCAAATTCAGTAATTTTGACATGTATGGATAGCTTAGATTTGGCGCTACATGTTGCAATTATCGGCGGCTTCCTAGAGTTAAAACTTGTGGAGAAAATTCAAACCTCGCAATGTTTATTTTCTTTCCGGCCAACATCTGTGTGCATATTACCTTCTATTTATTGCTCCATGCCTGTCAAATTCCCTGGGGTATGACTTGCTTTACTCATTCATAATTGCATGAAATATCAACCAAATTCAGTAATTTCGACATGTATGGGTAGCTTAGATCTGGCGCTACATGTTGCAATTATCGGCGGCTTCTTAGAGTTAAAACTTGTGGAGAAAATTCAAACCTCGCAATGTTTATTTTCTTTCCGGCCAACATCTGTGTACATGTTACCGTCTATTTATTGCTCCATGCATGTCAAATTCCCTGGGGTATGGACTTGCTTTACTCATTCATAATTGCATGAAATATCAACCAAATTCAGTAATTTTGACATGTATGGATAGCTTAGATCTGGCGCTACATGTTGCAATTATCGGCGGCTTCCTAGAGTTAAAACTTGTGGAGAAAATTCAAACCTCGCAATGTTTATTTTCTTTCCGGCCAACATCTGTGTGCATATTACCTTCTATTTATTGCTCCATGCCTGTCAAATTCCCTGGGGTATGACTTGCTTTACTCATTCATAATTGCATGAAATATCAACCAAATTCAGTAATTTTGACATGTATGGGTAGCTTAGATCTGGCGCTACATGTTGCAATTATCGGCGGCTTCTTAGAGTTAAAACTTGTGGAGAAAATTCAAACCTCGCAATGTTTATTTTCTTTCCGGCCAACATCTGTGTACATGTTACAGTCTATTTATTGCTCCATGCATGTCAAATTCCCTGGGGTATGGACTTGCTTTACTCATTCATAATTGCATGAAATATCAACCAAATTCAGTAATTTTGACACGTATGGATAGCTTAGATCTGGCGCTACATGTTGCAATTATCGGCGGCTTCTTAGAGTTAAAACTTGTGGAGAAAATTCAAACCTCGCAATGTTTATTTTCTTCCCGGCCACCATCTGTGTGCAGATTACCTTTTATTTATTGCTCCATGCATGTCAAATTCCCTGGGGTATGGACTTGCTTTACTCATTCATAATTGCATGAAATATCAACCAAATTCAGTAATTTTGACATGTATGGATAGCTTAGATTTGGCGCTACATGTTGCAATTATCGGCGGCTTCTTAGAGTTAAAACTTGTGGAGAAAATTCAAACCTCGCAATGTTTATTTTCTTTCCGGCCAACATCTGTGTGCATATTACCTTCTATTTATTGCTCCATGCCTGTCAAATTCCCTGGGGTATGACTTGCTTTACTCATTCATAATTGCATGAAATATCAACCAAATTCAGTAATTTTGACATGTATGGGTAGCTTAGATCTGGCGCTACATGTTGCAATTATCGGCGGCTTCTTAGAGTTAAAACTTGTGGAGAAAATTCAAACCTCGCAATGTTTATTTTCTTTCCGGCCAACATCTGTGTACATGTTACCGTCTATTTATTGCTCCATGCATGTCAAATTCCCTGGGGTATGGACTTGCTTTACTCATTCATAATTGCATGAAATGTCAACCAAATTCAGTAATTTTGACATGTATGGATAGCTTAGATCTGGCGCTACATGTTGCAATTATCGGCGGCTTCTTACAGTTAAAACTTGTGGAGAAAATTCAAACCTCGCAATGTTTATTTTCTTTCCGGCCAACATCTGTGTGCATATTACCTTCTATTTATTGCTCCATGCCTGTCAAATTCCCTGGGGTATGACTTGCTTTACTCATTCATAATTGCATGAAATATCAACCAAATTCAGTAATTTTGACATGTATGGGTAGCTTAGATCTGGCGCTACATGTTGCAATTATCGGCGGCTTCCTAGAGTTAAAACTTGTGGAGAAAATTCAAACCTCGCAATGTTTATTTTCTTCCCGGCCACCATCTGTGTGCAGATTACCTTTTATTTATTGCTCCATGCCTGTCAAATTCCCTGGGGTATGGACTTGCTTTACTCATTCATAATTGCATGAAATATCAACCAAATTCAGTAATTTTGACATGTATGGATAGCTTAGATCTGGCGCTACATGTTGCAATTATCGGCGGCTTCTTACAGTTAAAACTTGTGGAGAAAATTCAAACCTCGCAATGTTTATTTTCTTTCCGGCCAACATCTGTGTGCATATTACCTTATATTTATTGCTCCATGCATGTCAAATTCCCTGGGGTATGACTTGCTTTACTCATTCATAATTGCATGAAATATCAACCAAATTCAGTAATTTTGACATGTATGGGTAGCTTAGATCTGGCGCTACATGTTGCAATTATCGGCGGCTTCTTAGAGTTAAAACTTGTGGAGAAAATTCAAACCTCGCAATGTTTATTTTCTTTCCGGCCAACATCTGTGTACATGTTACCGTCTATTTATTGCTCCATGCATGTCAAATTCCCTGGGGTATGGACTTGCTTTACTCATTCATAATTGCATGAAATGTCAACCAAATTCAGTAATTTTGACATGTATGGATAGCTTAGATCTGGCGCTACATGTTGCAATTATCGGCGGCTTCTTACAGTTAAAACTTGTGGAGAAAATTCAAACCTCGCAATGTTTATTTTCTTTCCGGCCAACATCTGTGTGCATATTACCTTCTATTTATTGCTCCATGCCTGTCAAATTCCCTGGGGTATGACTTGCTTTACTCATTCATAATTGCATGAAATATCAACCAAATTCAGTAATTTTGACATGTATGGGTAGCTTAGATCTGGCGCTACATGTTGCAATTATCGGCGGCTTCTTAGAGTTAAAACTTGTGGAGAAAATTCAAACCTCGCAATGTTTATTTTCTTTCCGGCCAACATCTGTGTACATGTTACCGTCTATTTATTGCTCCATGCATGTCAAATTCCCTGGGGTATGGACTTGCTTTACTCATTCATAATTGCATGAAATATCAACCAAATTCAGTAATTTTGACATGTATGGATAGCTTAGATCTTTTGCTACATGTTGCAATTATCGGCGGCTTCTTAGAGTTAAAACTTGTGGAGAAAATTCAAACCTCGCAATGTTTATTTTCTTTCCGGCCAACATCTGTGTACATGTTACCGTCTATTTATTGCTCCATGCATGTCAAATTCCCTGGGGTATGGACTTGCTTTACTCATTCATAATTGCATGAAATATCAACCAAATTCAGTAATTTTGACATGTATGGATAGCTTAGATCTGGCGCTACATGTTGCAATTATCGGCGGCTTCCTAGAGTTAAAACTTGTGGAGAAAATTCAAACCTCGCAATGTTTATTTTCTTTCCGGCCAACATCTGTGTGCATATTACCTTATATTTATTGCTCCATGCATGTCAAATTCCCTGGGGTATGGACTTGCTTTACTCATTCATAATTGCATGAAATATCAACCAAATTCAGTAATTTTGACATGTATGGATAGCTTAGATCTGGCGCTACATGTTGCAATTATCGGCGGCTTCCTAGAGTTAAAACTTGTGGAGAAAATTCAAACCTCGCAATGTTTATTTTCTTCCCGGCCACCATCTGTGTGCAGATTACCTTTTATTTATTGCTCCATGCCTGTCAAATTCCCTGGGGTATGGACTTGCTTTACTCATTCATAATTGCATGAAATATCTACCAAATTCAGTAATTTTGACATGTATGGATAGCTTAGATCTGGCGCTACATGTTGCAATTATCGGCGGCTTCTTACAGTTAAAACTTGTGGAGAAAATTCAAACCTCGCAATGTTTATTTTCTTTCCGGCCAACATCTGTGTGCATATTACCTTATATTTATTGCTCCATGCATGTCAAATTCCCTGGGGTATGACTTGCTTTACTCATTCATAATTGCATGAAATATCAACCAAATTCAGTAATTTTGACATGTATGGATAGCTTAGATCTGGCGCTACATGTTGCAATTATCGGCGGCTTCCTAGAGTTAAAACTTGTGGAGAAAATTCAAACCTCGCAATGTTTATTTTCTTCCCGGCCACCATCTGTGTGCAGATTACCTTTTATTTATTGCTCCATGCCTGTCAAATTCCCTGGGGTATGGACTTGCTTTACTCATTCATAATTGCATGAAATATCAACCAAATTCAGTAATTTTGACGTGTATGGGTAGCTTAGATCTGGCGCTACATGTTGCAATTATCGGCGGCTTCTTAGAGTTACAACTTGTGGAGAAAATTCAAACCTCGCAATGTTTATTTTCTTTCCGGCCAACATCTGTGTACATGTTACCGTCTATTTATTGCTCCATGCATGTCAAATTCCCTGGGGTATGGACTTGCTTTACTCATTCATAATTGCATGAAATATCAACCAAATTCAGTAATTTTGACATGTATGGATAGCTTAGATCTGGCGCTACATGTTGCAATTATCGGCGGCTTCTTAGAGTTAAAACTTGTGGAGAAAATTCAAACCTCGCAATGTTTATTTTCTTTCCGGCCAACATCTGTGTGCATATTACCTTCTATTTATTGCTCCATGCCTGTCAAATTCCCTGGGGTATGACTTGCTTTACTCATTCATAATTGCATGAAATATCAACCAAATTCAGTAATTTTGACATGTATGGATAGCTTAGATCTGGCGCTACATGTTGCAATTATCGGCGGCTTCTTAGAGTTAAAACTTGTGGAGAAAATTCAAACCTCGCAATGTTTATTTTCTTTCCGGCCAACATCTGTGTACATGTTACCGTCTATTTATTGCTCCATGCATGTCAAATTCCCTGGGGTAGGGACTTGCTTTACTCATTCATAATTGCATGAAATATCAACCAAATTCAGTAATTTTGACATGTATGGATAGCTTAGATCTGGCGCTACATGTTGCAATTATCGGCGGCTTCCTAGAGTTAAAACTTGTGGAGAAAATTCAAACCTCGCAATGTTTATTTTCTTCCCGGCCACCATCTGTGTGCAGATTACCTTTTATTTATTGCTCCATGCATGTCAAATTCCCTGGGGTATGGACTTGCTTTACTCATTCATAATTGCATGAAATATCAACCAAATTCAGTAATTTTGACATGTATGGATAGCTTAGATTTGGCGCTACATGTTGCAATTATCGGCGGCTTCCTAGAGTTAAAACTTGTGGAGAAAATTCAAACCTCGCAATGTTTATTTTCTTTCCGGCCAACATCTGTGTGCATATTACCTTCTATTTATTGCTCCATGCCTGTCAAATTCCCTGGGGTATGACTTGCTTTACTCATTCATAATTGCATGAAATATCAACCAAATTCAGTAATTTTGACATGTATGGGTAGCTTAGATCTGGCGCTACATGTTGCAATTATCGGCGGCTTCTTAGAGTTAAAACTTGTGGAGAAAATTCAAACCTCGCAATGTTTATTTTCTTTCCGGCCAACATCTGTGTACATGTTACCGTCTATTTATTGCTCCATGCATGTCAAATTCCCTGGGGTATGGACTTGCTTTACTCATTCATAATTGCATGAAATATCAACCAAATTCAGTAATTTTGACACGTATGGATAGCTTAGATCTGGCGCTACATGTTGCAATTATCGGCGGCTTCTTAGAGTTAAAACTTGTGGAGAAAATTCAAACCTCGCAATGTTTATTTTCTTCCCGGCCACCATCTGTGTGCAGATTACCTTTTATTTATTGCTCCATGCATGTCAAATTCCCTGGGGTATGGACTTGCTTTACTCATTCATAATTGCATGAAATATCAACCAAATTCAGTAATTTTGACATGTATGGATAGCTTAGATTTGGCGCTACATGTTGCAATTATCGGCGGCTTCTTAGAGTTAAAACTTGTGGAGAAAATTCAAACCTCGCAATGTTTATTTTCTTTCCGGCCAACATCTGTGTGCATATTACCTTCTATTTATTGCTCCATGCCTGTCAAATTCCCTGGGGTATGACTTGCTTTACTCATTCATAATTGCATGAAATATCAACCAAATTCAGTAATTTTGACATGTATGGGTAGCTTAGATCTGGCGCTACATGTTGCAATTATCGGCGGCTTCTTAGAGTTAAAACTTGTGGAGAAAATTCAAACCTCGCAATGTTTATTTTCTTTCCGGCCAACATCTGTGTACATGTTACCGTCTATTTATTGCTCCATGCATGTCAAATTCCCTGGGGTATGGACTTGCTTTACTCATTCATAATTGCATGAAATGTCAACCAAATTCAGTAATTTTGACATGTATGGATAGCTTAGATCTGGGGCTACATGTTGCAATTATCGGCGGCTTCTTAGAGTTAAAACTTGTGGAGAAAATTCAAACCTCGCAATGTTTATTTTCTTTCCGGCCAACATCTGTGTACATGTTACCTTTTATTTATTGCTCCATGCCTGTCAAATTCCCTGGGGTATGGACTTGCTTTACTCATTCATAATTGCATGAAATATCAACCAAATTCAGTAATTTTGACATGTATGGATAGCTTAGATCTGGCGCTACATGTTGCAATTATCGGCGGCTTCCTAGAGTTAAAACTTGTGGAGAAAATTCAAACCTCGCAATGTTTATTTTCTTCCCGGCCACCATCTGTGTGCAGATTACCTTTTATTTATTGCTCCATGCCTGTCAAATTCCCTGGGGTATGGACTTGCTTTACTCATTCATAATTGCATGAAATATCAACCAAATTCAGTAATTTTGACGTGTATGGGTAGCTTAGATCTGGCGCTACATGTTGCAATTATCGGCGGCTTCTTAGAGTTACAACTTGTGGAGAAAATTCAAACCTCGCAATGTTTATTTTCTTTCCGGCCAACATCTGTGTACATGTTACCGTCTATTTATTGCTCCATGCATGTCAAATTCCCTGGGGTATGGACTTGCTTTACTCATTCATAATTGCATGAAATATCAACCAAATTCAGTAATTTTGACATGTATGGATAGCTTAGATCTGGCGCTACATGTTGCAATTATCGGCGGCTTCTTAGAGTTAAAACTTGTGGAGAAAATTCAAACCTCGCAATGTTTATTTTCTTTCCGGCCAACATCTGTGTGCATATTACCTTCTATTTATTGCTCCATGCCTGTCAAATTCCCTGGGGTATGACTTGCTTTACTCATTCATAATTGCATGAAATATCAACCAAATTCAGTAATTTTGACATGTATGGATAGCTTAGATCTGGCGCTACATGTTGCAATTATCGGCGGCTTCTTAGAGTTAAAACTTGTGGAGAAAATTCAAACCTCGCAATGTTTATTTTCTTTCCGGCCAACATCTGTGTACATGTTACCGTCTATTTATTGCTCCATGCATGTCAAATTCCCTGGGGTAGGGACTTGCTTTACTCATTCATAATTGCATGAAATATCAACCAAATTCAGTAATTTTGACATGTATGGATAGCTTAGATCTGGCGCTACATGTTGCAATTATCGGCGGCTTCCTAGAGTTAAAACTTGTGGAGAAAATTCAAACCTCGCAATGTTTATTTTCTTCCCGGCCACCATCTGTGTGCAGATTACCTTTTATTTATTGCTCCATGCATGTCAAATTCCCTGGGGTATGGACTTGCTTTACTCATTCATAATTGCATGAAATATCAACCAAATTCAGTAATTTTGACATGTATGGATAGCTTAGATTTGGCGCTACATGTTGCAATTATCGGCGGCTTCCTAGAGTTAAAACTTGTGGAGAAAATTCAAACCTCGCAATGTTTATTTTCTTTCCGGCCAACATCTGTGTGCATATTACCTTCTATTTATTGCTCCATGCCTGTCAAATTCCCTGGGGTATGACTTGCTTTACTCATTCATAATTGCATGAAATATCAACCAAATTCAGTAATTTTGACATGTATGGGTAGCTTAGATCTGGCGCTACATGTTGCAATTATCGGCGGCTTCTTAGAGTTAAAACTTGTGGAGAAAATTCAAACCTCGCAATGTTTATTTTCTTTCCGGCCAACATCTGTGTACATGTTACCGTCTATTTATTGCTCCATGCATGTCAAATTCCCTGGGGTATGGACTTGCTTTACTCATTCATAATTGCATGAAATATCAACCAAATTCAGTAATTTTGACATGTATGGATAGCTTAGATCTGGCGCTACATGTTGCAATTATCGGCGGCTTCCTAGAGTTAAAACTTGTGGAGAAAATTCAAACCTCGCAATGTTTATTTTCTTTCCGGCCAACATCTGTGTGCATATTACCTTCTATTTATTGCTCCATGCCTGTCAAATTCCCTGGGGTATGACTTGCTTTACTCATTCATAATTGCATGAAATATCAACCAAATTCAGTAATTTTGACATGTATGGGTAGCTTAGATCTGGCGCTACATGTTGCAATTATCGGCGGCTTCTTAGAGTTAAAACTTGTGGAGAAAATTCAAACCTCGCAATGTTTATTTTCTTTCCGGCCAACATCTGTGTACATGTTACAGTCTATTTATTGCTCCATGCATGTCAAATTCCCTGGGGTATGGACTTGCTTTACTCATTCATAATTGCATGAAATATCAACCAAATTCAGTAATTTTGACACGTATGGATAGCTTAGATCTGGCGCTACATGTTGCAATTATCGGCGGCTTCTTAGAGTTAAAACTTGTGGAGAAAATTCAAACCTCGCAATGTTTATTTTCTTTCCGGCCAACATCTGTGTGCATATTACCTTCTATTTATTGCTCCATGCCTGTCAAATTCCCTGGAATATGACTTGCTTTACTCATTCATAATTGCATGAAATATCAACCAAATTCAGTAATTTTGACATGTATGGGTAGCTTAGATCTGGCGCTACATGTTGCAATTATCGGCGGCTTCTTAGAGTTAAAACTTGTGGAGAAAATTCAAACCTCGCAATGTTTATTTTCTTTCCGGCCAACATCTGTGTACATGTTACCGTCTATTTATTGCTCCATGCATGTCAAATTCCCTGGGGTATGGACTTGCTTTACTCATTCATAATTGCATGAAATATCAACCAAATTCAGTAATTTTGACATGTATGGATAGCTTAGATCTGGCGCTACATGTTGCAATTATCGGCGGCTTCCTAGAGTTAAAACTTGTGGAGAAAATTCAAACCTCGCAATGTTTATTTTCTTTCCGGCCAACATCTGTGTGCATATTACCTTCTATTTATTGCTCCATGCCTGTCAAATTCCCTGGGGTATGACTTGCTTTACTCATTCATAATTGCATGAAATATCAACCAAATTCAGTAATTTTGACATGTATGGGTAGCTTAGATCTGGCGCTACATGTTGCAATTATCGGCGGCTTCTTAGAGTTAAAACTTGTGGAGAAAATTCAAACCTCGCAATGTTTATTTTCTTTCCGGCCAACATCTGTGTACATGTTACAGTCTATTTATTGCTCCATGCATGTCAAATTCCCTGGGGTATGGACTTGCTTTACTCATTCATAATTGCATGAAATATCAACCAAATTCAGTAATTTTGACACGTATGGATAGCTTAGATCTGGCGCTACATGTTGCAATTATCGGCGGCTTCTTAGAGTTAAAACTTGTGGAGAAAATTCAAACCTCGCAATGTTTATTTTCTTCCCGGCCACCATCTGTGTGCAGATTACCTTTTATTTATTGCTCCATGCATGTCAAATTCCCTGGGGTATGGACTTGCTTTACTCATTCATAATTGCATGAAATATCAACCAAATTCAGTAATTTTGACATGTATGGATAGCTTAGATTTGGCGCTACATGTTGCAATTATCGGCGGCTTCTTAGAGTTAAAACTTGTGGAGAAAATTCAAACCTCGCAATGTTTATTTTCTTTCCGGCCAACATCTGTGTGCATATTACCTTCTATTTATTGCTCCATGCCTGTCAAATTCCCTGGGGTATGACTTGCTTTACTCATTCATAATTGCATGAAATATCAACCAAATTCAGTAATTTTGACATGTATGGGTAGCTTAGATCTGGCGCTACATGTTGCAATTATCGGCGGCTTCTTAGAGTTAAAACTTGTGGAGAAAATTCAAACCTCGCAATGTTTATTTTCTTTCCGGCCAACATCTGTGTACATGTTACCGTCTATTTATTGCTCCATGCATGTCAAATTCCCTGGGGTATGGACTTGCTTTACTCATTCATAATTGCATGAAATGTCAACCAAATTCAGTAATTTTGACATGTATGGATAGCTTAGATCTGGGGCTACATGTTGCAATTATCGGCGGCTTCTTAGAGTTAAAACTTGTGGAGAAAATTCAAACCTCGCAATGTTTATTTTCTTTCCGGCCAACATCTGTGTACATGTTACCTTTTATTTATTGCTCCATGCCTGTCAAATTCCCTGGGGTATGGACTTGCTTTACTCATTCATAATTGCATGAAATGTCAACCAAATTCAGTAATTTTGACATGTATGGATAGCTTAGATCTGGCGCTACATGTTGCAATTATCGGCGGCTTCTTAGAGTTAAAACTTGTGGAGAAAATTCAAACCTCGCAATGTTTATTTTCTTTCCGGCCAACATCTGTGTGCATATTACCTTCTATTTATTGCTCCATGCCTGTCAAATTCCCTGGGGTATGACTTGCTTTACTCATTCATAATTGCATGAAATATCAACCAAATTCAGTAATTTTGACATGTATGGATAGCTTAGATCTGGCGCTACATGTTGCAATTATCGGCGGCTTCCTAGAGTTAAAACTTGTGGAGAAAATTCAAACCTCGCAATGTTTATTTTCTTCCCGGCCACCATCTGTGTGCAGATTACCTTTTATTTATTGCTCCATGCCTGTCAAATTCCCTGGGGTATGGACTTGCTTTACTCATTCATAATTGCATGAAATATCAACCAAATTCAGTAATTTTGACGTGTATGGGTAGCTTAGATCTGGCGCTACATGTTGCAATTATCGGCGGCTTCTTAGAGTTACAACTTGTGGAGAAAATTCAAACCTCGCAATGTTTATTTTCTTTCCGGCCAACATCTGTGTACATGTTACCGTCTATTTATTGCTCCATGCATGTCAAATTCCCTGGGGTATGGACTTGCTTTACTCATTCATAATTGCATGAAATATCAACCAAATTCAGTAATTTTGACATGTATGGATAGCTTAGATCTGGCGCTACATGTTGCAATTATCGGCGGCTTCTTAGAGTTAAAACTTGTGGAGAAAATTCAAACCTCGCAATGTTTATTTTCTTTCCGGCCAACATCTGTGTGCATATTACCTTCTATTTATTGCTCCATGCCTGTCAAATTCCCTGGGGTATGACTTGCTTTACTCATTCATAATTGCATGAAATATCAACCAAATTCAGTAATTTTGACATGTATGGATAGCTTAGATCTGGCGCTACATGTTGCAATTATCGGCGGCTTCTTAGAGTTAAAACTTGTGGAGAAAATTCAAACCTCGCAATGTTTATTTTCTTTCCGGCCAACATCTGTGTACATGTTACCGTCTATTTATTGCTCCATGCATGTCAAATTCCCTGGGGTAGGGACTTGCTTTACTCATTCATAATTGCATGAAATATCAACCAAATTCAGTAATTTTGACATGTATGGATAGCTTAGATCTGGCGCTACATGTTGCAATTATCGGCGGCTTCCTAGAGTTAAAACTTGTGGAGAAAATTCAAACCTCGCAATGTTTATTTTCTTTCCGGCCAACATCTGTGTGCATATTACCTTCTATTTATTGCTCCATGCCTGTCAAATTCCCTGGGGTATGACTTGCTTTACTCATTCATAATTGCATGAAATATCAACCAAATTCAGTAATTTTGACATGTATGGGTAGCTTAGATCTGGCGCTACATGTTGCAATTATCGGCGGCTTCTTAGAGTTAAAACTTGTGGAGAAAATTCAAACCTCGCAATGTTTATTTTCTTTCCGGCCAACATCTGTGTACATGTTACCGTCTATTTATTGCTCCATGCATGTCAAATTCCCTGGGGTATGGACTTGCTTTACTCATTCATAATTGCATGAAATGTCAACCAAATTCAGTAATTTTGACATGTATGGATAGCTTAGATCTGGGGCTACATGTTGCAATTATCGGCGGCTTCTTAGAGTTAAAACTTGTGGAGAAAATTCAAACCTCGCAATGTTTATTTTCTTCCCGGCCACCATCTGTGTGCAGATTACCTTTTATTTATTGCTCCATGCATGTCAAATTCCCTGGGGTATGGACTTGCTTTACTCATTCATAATTGCATGAAATATCAACCAAATTCAGTAATTTTGACATGTATGGATAGCTTAGATTTGGCGCTACATGTTGCAATTATCGGCGGCTTCTTAGAGTTAAAACTTGTGGAGAAAATTCAAACCTCGCAATGTTTATTTTCTTTCCGGCCAACATCTGTGTACATGTTACCGTCTATTTATTGCTCCATGCATGTCAAATTCCCTGGGGTATGGACTTGCTTTACTCATTCATAATTGCATGAAATATCAACCAAATTCAGTAATTTTGACATGTATGGATAGCTTAGATCTGGCGCTACATGTTGCAATTATCGGCGGCTTCCTAGAGTTAAAACTTGTGGAGAAAATTCAAACCTCGCAATGTTTATTTTCTTTCCGGCCAACATCTGTGTGCATATTACCTTCTATTTATTGCTCCATGCCTGTCAAATTCCCTGGGGTATGACTTGCTTTACTCATTCATAATTGCATGAAATATCAACCAAATTCAGTAATTTTGACATGTATGGGTAGCTTAGATCTGGCGCTACATGTTGCAATTATCGGCGGCTTCTTAGAGTTAAAACTTGTGGAGAAAATTCAAACCTCGCAATGTTTATTTTCTTTCCGGCCAACATCTGTGTACATGTTACAGTCTATTTATTGCTCCATGCATGTCAAATTCCCTGGGGTATGGACTTGCTTTACTCATTCATAATTGCATGAAATATCAACCAAATTCAGTAATTTTGACACGTATGGATAGCTTAGATCTGGCGCTACATGTTGCAATTATCGGCGGCTTCTTAGAGTTAAAACTTGTGGAGAAAATTCAAACCTCGCAATGTTTATTTTCTTCCCGGCCACCATCTGTGTGCAGATTACCTTTTATTTATTGCTCCATGCATGTCAAATTCCCTGGGGTATGGACTTGCTTTACTCATTCATAATTGCATGAAATATCAACCAAATTCAGTAATTTTGACATGTATGGATAGCTTAGATTTGGCGCTACATGTTGCAATTATCGGCGGCTTCTTAGAGTTAAAACTTGTGGAGAAAATTCAAACCTCGCAATGTTTATTTTCTTTCCGGCCAACATCTGTGTGCATATTACCTTCTATTTATTGCTCCATGCCTGTCAAATTCCCTGGGGTATGACTTGCTTTACTCATTCATAATTGCATGAAATATCAACCAAATTCAGTAATTTTGACATGTATGGGTAGCTTAGATCTGGCGCTACATGTTGCAATTATCGGCGGCTTCTTAGAGTTAAAACTTGTGGAGAAAATTCAAACCTCGCAATGTTTATTTTCTTTCCGGCCAACATCTGTGTACATGTTACCGTCTATTTATTGCTCCATGCATGTCAAATTCCCTGGGGTATGGACTTGCTTTACTCATTCATAATTGCATGAAATGTCAACCAAATTCAGTAATTTTGACATGTATGGATAGCTTAGATCTGGGGCTACATGTTGCAATTATCGGCGGCTTCTTAGAGTTAAAACTTGTGGAGAAAATTCAAACCTCGCAATGTTTATTTTCTTTCCGGCCAACATCTGTGTACATGTTACCTTTTATTTATTGCTCCATGCCTGTCAAATTCCCTGGGGTATGGACTTGCTTTACTCATTCATAATTGCATGAAATGTCAACCAAATTCAGTAATTTTGACATGTATGGATAGCTTAGATCTGGCGCTACATGTTGCAATTATCGGCGGCTTCTTAGAGTTAAAACTTGTGGAGAAAATTCAAACCTCGCAATGTTTATTTTCTTTCCGGCCAACATCTGTGTGCATATTACCTTCTATTTATTGCTCCATGCCTGTCAAATTCCCTGGGGTATGACTTGCTTTACTCATTCATAATTGCATGAAATATCAACCAAATTCAGTAATTTTGACATGTATGGATAGCTTAGATCTGGCGCTACATGTTGCAATTATCGGCGGCTTCTTAGAGTTAAAACTTGTGGAGAAAATTCAAACCTCGCAATGTTTATTTTCTTTCCGGCCAACATCTGTGTGCAGATTACCTTTTATTTATTGCTCCATGCATGTCAAATTCCCTGGGGTATGGACTTGCTTTACTCATTCATAATTGCATGAAATATCAACCAAATTCAGTAATTTTGACACGTATGGATAGCTTAGATCTGGCGCTACATGTTGCAATTATCGGCGGCTTCTTAGAGTTAAAACTTGTGGAGAAAATTCAAACCTCGCAATGTTTATTTTCTTCCCGGCCACCATCTGTGTGCAGATTACCTTTTATTTATTGCTCCATGCATGTCAAATTCCCTGGGGTATGGACTTGCTTTACTCATTCATAATTGCATGAAATATCAACCAAATTCAGTAATTTTGACATGTATGGATAGCTTAGATTTGGCGCTACATGTTGCAATTATCGGCGGCTTCTTAGAGTTAAAACTTGTGGAGAAAATTCAAACCTCGCAATGTTTATTTTCTTTCCGGCCAACATCTGTGTGCATATTACCTTCTATTTATTGCTCCATGCCTGTCAAATTCCCTGGGGTATGACTTGCTTTACTCATTCATAATTGCATGAAATATCAACCAAATTCAGTAATTTTGACATGTATGGGTAGCTTAGATCTGGCGCTACATGTTGCAATTATCGGCGGCTTCTTAGAGTTAAAACTTGTGGAGAAAATTCAAACCTCGCAATGTTTATTTTCTTTCCGGCCAACATCTGTGTACATGTTACCGTCTATTTATTGCTCCATGCATGTCAAATTCCCTGGGGTATGGACTTGCTTTACTCATTCATAATTGCATGAAATGTCAACCAAATTCAGTAATTTTGACATGTATGGATAGCTTAGATCTGGGGCTACATGTTGCAATTATCGGCGGCTTCTTAGAGTTAAAACTTGTGGAGAAAATTCAAACCTCGCAATGTTTATTTTCTTTCCGGCCAACATCTGTGTACATGTTACCTTTTATTTATTGCTCCATGCCTGTCAAATTCCCTGGGGTATGGACTTGCTTTACTCATTCATAATTGCATGAAATGTCAACCAAATTCAGTAATTTTGACATGTATGGATAGCTTAGATCTGGCGCTACATGTTGCAATTATCGGCGGCTTCTTAGAGTTAAAACTTGTGGAGAAAATTCAAACCTCGCAATGTTTATTTTCTTTCCGGCCAACATCTGTGTGCATATTACCTTCTATTTATTGCTCCATGCCTGTCAAATTCCCTGGGGTATGACTTGCTTTACTCATTCATAATTGCATGAAATATCAACCAAATTCAGTAATTTTGACATGTATGGATAGCTTAGATCTGGCGCTACATGTTGCAATTATCGGCGGCTTCCTAGAGTTAAAACTTGTGGAGAAAATTCAAACCTCGCAATGTTTATTTTCTTCCCGGCCACCATCTGTGTGCAGATTACCTTTTATTTATTGCTCCATGCCTGTCAAATTCCCTGGGGTATGGACTTGCTTTACTCATTCATAATTGCATGAAATATCAACCAAATTCAGTAATTTTGACGTGTATGGGTAGCTTAGATCTGGCGCTACATGTTGCAATTATCGGCGGCTTCTTAGAGTTACAACTTGTGGAGAAAATTCAAACCTCGCAATGTTTATTTTCTTTCCGGCCAACATCTGTGTACATGTTACCGTCTATTTATTGCTCCATGCATGTCAAATTCCCTGGGGTATGGACTTGCTTTACTCATTCATAATTGCATGAAATATCAACCAAATTCAGTAATTTTGACATGTATGGATAGCTTAGATCTGGCGCTACATGTTGCAATTATCGGCGGCTTCTTAGAGTTAAAACTTGTGGAGAAAATTCAAACCTCGCAATGTTTATTTTCTTTCCGGCCAACATCTGTGTGCATATTACCTTCTATTTATTGCTCCATGCCTGTCAAATTCCCTGGGGTATGACTTGCTTTACTCATTCATAATTGCATGAAATATCAACCAAATTCAGTAATTTTGACATGTATGGATAGCTTAGATCTGGCGCTACATGTTGCAATTATCGGCGGCTTCTTAGAGTTAAAACTTGTGGAGAAAATTCAAACCTCGCAATGTTTATTTTCTTTCCGGCCAACATCTGTGTACATGTTACCGTCTATTTATTGCTCCATGCATGTCAAATTCCCTGGGGTAGGGACTTGCTTTACTCATTCATAATTGCATGAAATATCAACCAAATTCAGTAATTTTGACATGTATGGATAGCTTAGATCTGGCGCTACATGTTGCAATTATCGGCGGCTTCCTAGAGTTAAAACTTGTGGAGAAAATTCAAACCTCGCAATGTTTATTTTCTTTCCGGCCAACATCTGTGTGCATATTACCTTCTATTTATTGCTCCATGCCTGTCAAATTCCCTGGGGTATGACTTGCTTTACTCATTCATAATTGCATGAAATATCAACCAAATTCAGTAATTTTGACATGTATGGGTAGCTTAGATCTGGCGCTACATGTTGCAATTATCGGCGGCTTCTTAGAGTTAAAACTTGTGGAGAAAATTCAAACCTCGCAATGTTTATTTTCTTTCCGGCCAACATCTGTGTACATGTTACCGTCTATTTATTGCTCCATGCATGTCAAATTCCCTGGGGTATGGACTTGCTTTACTCATTCATAATTGCATGAAATGTCAACCAAATTCAGTAATTTTGACATGTATGGATAGCTTAGATCTGGGGCTACATGTTGCAATTATCGGCGGCTTCTTAGAGTTAAAACTTGTGGAGAAAATTCAAACCTCGCAATGTTTATTTTCTTTCCGGCCAACATCTGTGTACATGTTACCTTTTATTTATTGCTCCATGCCTGTCAAATTCCCTGGGGTATGGACTTGCTTTACTCATTCATAATTGCATGAAATATCAACCAAATTCAGTAATTTTGACATGTATGGATAGCTTAGATCTGGCGCTACATGTTGCAATTATCGGCGGCTTCTTAGAGTTAAAACTTGTGGAGAAAATTCAAACCTCGCAATGTTTATTTTCTTTCCGGCCAACATCTGTGTACATGTTACCGTCTATTTATTGCTCCATGCATGTCAAATTCCCTGGGGTAGGGACTTGCTTTACTCATTCATAATTGCATGAAATATCAACCAAATTCAGTAATTTTGACATGTATGGATAGCTTAGATCTGGCGCTACATGTTGCAATTATCGGCGGCTTCCTAGAGTTAAAACTTGTGGAGAAAATTCAAACCTCGCAATGTTTATTTTCTTCCCGGCCACCATCTGTGTGCAGATTACCTTTTATTTATTGCTCCATGCATGTCAAATTCCCTGGGGTATGGACTTGCTTTACTCATTCATAATTGCATGAAATATCAACCAAATTCAGTAATTTTGACATGTATGGATAGCTTAGATTTGGCGCTACATGTTGCAATTATCGGCGGCTTCCTAGAGTTAAAACTTGTGGAGAAAATTCAAACCTCGCAATGTTTATTTTCTTTCCGGCCAACATCTGTGTGCATGTTACCGTCTATTTATTGCTCCATGCATGTCAAATTCCCTGGGGTAGGGACTTGCTTTACTCATTCATAATTGCATGAAATATCAACCAAATTCAGTAATTTTGACATGTATGGATAGCTTAGATCTGGCGCTACATGTTGCAATTATCGGCGGCTTCCTAGAGTTAAAACTTGTGGAGAAAATTCAAACCTCGCAATGTTTATTTTCTTTCCGGCCAACATCTGTGTGCATATTACCTTCTATTTATTGCTCCATGCCTGTCAAATTCCCTGGGGTATGACTTGCTTTACTCATTCATAATTGCATGAAATATCAACCAAATTCAGTAATTTTGACATGTATGGGTAGCTTAGATCTGGCGCTACATGTTGCAATTATCGGCGGCTTCTTAGAGTTAAAACTTGTGGAGAAAATTCAAACCTCGCAATGTTTATTTTCTTTCCGGCCAACATCTGTGTACATGTTACCGTCTATTTATTGCTCCATGCATGTCAAATTCCCTGGGGTATGGACTTGCTTTACTCATTCATAATTGCATGAAATGTCAACCAAATTCAGTAATTTTGACATGTATGGATAGCTTAGATCTGGGGCTACATGTTGCAATTATCGGCGGCTTCTTAGAGTTAAAACTTGTGGAGAAAATTCAAACCTCGCAATGTTTATTTTCTTTCCGGCCAACATCTGTGTACATGTTACCTTTTATTTATTGCTCCATGCCTGTCAAATTCCCTGGGGTATGGACTTGCTTTACTCATTCATAATTGCATGAAATATCAACCAAATTCAGTAATTTTGACATGTATGGATAGCTTAGATCTGGCGCTACATGTTGCAATTATCGGCGGCTTCTTAGAGTTAAAACTTGTGGAGAAAATTCAAACCTCGCAATGTTTATTTTCTTTCCGGCCAACATCTGTGTACATGTTACCGTCTATTTATTGCTCCATGCATGTCAAATTCCCTGGGGTAGGGACTTGCTTTACTCATTCATAATTGCATGAAATATCAACCAAATTCAGTAATTTTGACATGTATGGATAGCTTAGATCTGGCGCTACATGTTGCAATTATCGGCGGCTTCCTAGAGTTAAAACTTGTGGAGAAAATTCAAACCTCGCAATGTTTATTTTCTTCCCGGCCACCATCTGTGTGCAGATTACCTTTTATTTATTGCTCCATGCATGTCAAATTCCCTGGGGTATGGACTTGCTTTACTCATTCATAATTGCATGAAATATCAACCAAATTCAGTAATTTTGACATGTATGGATAGCTTAGATTTGGCGCTACATGTTGCAATTATCGGCGGCTTCCTAGAGTTAAAACTTGTGGAGAAAATTCAAACCTCGCAATGTTTATTTTCTTTCCGGCCAACATCTGTGTGCATATTACCTTCTATTTATTGCTCCATGCCTGTCAAATTCCCTGGGGTATGACTTGCTTTACTCATTCATAATTGCATGAAATATCAACCAAATTCAGTAATTTTGACATGTATGGGTAGCTTAGATCTGGCGCTACATGTTGCAATTATCGGCGGCTTCTTAGAGTTAAAACTTGTGGAGAAAATTCAAACCTCGCAATGTTTATTTTCTTTCCGGCCAACATCTGTGTACATGTTACCGTCTATTTATTGCTCCATGCATGTCAAATTCCCTGGGGTATGGACTTGCTTTACTCATTCATAATTGCATGAAATATCAACCAAATTCAGTAATTTTGACATGTATGGATAGCTTAGATCTGGCGCTACATGTTGCAATTATCGGCGGCTTCTTAGAGTTAAAACTTGTGGAGAAAATTCAAACCTCGCAATGTTTATTTTCTTTCCGGCCAACATCTGTGTGCATATTACCTTCTATTTATTGCTCCATGCCTGTCAAATTCCCTGGGGTATGACTTGCTTTACTCATTCATAATTGCATGAAATATCAACAAAATTCAGTAATTTTGACATGTATGGATAGCTTAGATCTGGCGCTACATGTTGCAATTATCGGCGGCTTCCTAGAGTTAAAACTTGTGGAGAAAATTCAAACCTCGCAATGTTTATTTTCTTCCCGGCCACCATCTGTGTGCAGATTACCTTTTATTTATTGCTCCATGCCTGTCAAATTCCCTGGGGTATGGACTTGCTTTACTCATTCATAATTGCATGAAATATCAACCAAATTCAGTAATTTTGACGTGTATGGGTAGCTTAGATCTGGCGCTACATGTTGCAATTATCGGCGGCTTCTTAGAGTTACAACTTGTGGAGAAAATTCAAACCTCGCAATGTTTATTTTCTTTCCGGCCAACATCTGTGTACATGTTACCGTCTATTTATTGCTCCATGCATGTCAAATTCCCTGGGGTATGGACTTGCTTTACTCATTCATAATTGCATGAAATATCAACCAAATTCAGTAATTTTGACATGTATGGATAGATTAGATCTGGCGCTACATGTTGCAATTATCGGCGGCTTCTTAGAGTTAAAACTTGTGGAGAAAATTCAAACCTCGCAATGTTTATTTTCTTTCCGGCCAACATCTGTGTGCATATTACCTTCTATTTATTGCTCCATGCCTGTCAAATTCCCTGGGGTATGACTTGCTTTACTCATTCATAATTGCATGAAATATCAACCAAATTCAGTAATTTTGACATGTATGGATAGCTTAGATCTGGCGCTACATGTTGCAATTATCGGCGGCTTCTTAGAGTTAAAACTTGTGGAGAAAATTCAAACCTCGCAATGTTTATTTTCTTTCCGGCCAACATCTGTGTACATGTTACCGTCTATTTATTGCTCCATGCATGTCAAATTCCCTGGGGTAGGGACTTGCTTTACTCATTCATAATTGCATGAAATATCAACCAAATTCAGTAATTTTGACATGTATGGATAGCTTAGATCTGGCGCTACATGTTGCAATTATCGGCGGCTTCCTAGAGTTAAAACTTGTGGAGAAAATTCAAACCTCGCAATGTTTATTTTCTTCCCGGCCACCATCTGTGTGCAGATTACCTTTTATTTATTGCTCCATGCATGTCAAATTCCCTGGGGTATGGACTTGCTTTACTCATTCATAATTGCATGAAATATCAACCAAATTCAGTAATTTTGACATGTATGGATAGCTTAGATTTGGCGCTACATGTTGCAATTATCGGCGGCTTCCTAGAGTTAAAACTTGTGGAGAAAATTCAAACCTCGCAATGTTTATTTTCTTTCCGGCCAACATCTGTGTGCATATTACCTTCTATTTATTGCTCCATGCCTGTCAAATTCCCTGGGGTATGACTTGCTTTACTCATTCATAATTGCATGAAATATCAACCAAATTCAGTAATTTTGACATGTATGGGTAGCTTAGATCTGGCGCTACATGTTGCAATTATCGGCGGCTTCTTAGAGTTAAAACTTGTGGAGAAAATTCAAACCTCGCAATGTTTATTTTCTTTCCGGCCAACATCTGTGTACATGTTACCGTCTATTTATTGCTCCATGCATGTCAAATTCCCTGGGGTATGGACTTGCTTTACTCATTCATAATTGCATGAAATATCAACCAAATTCAGTAATTTTGACATGTATGGATAGCTTAGATCTGGCGCTACATGTTGCAATTATCGGCGGCTTCTTAGAGTTAAAACTTGTGGAGAAAATTCAAACCTCGCAATGTTTATTTTCTTTCCGGCCAACATCTGTGTGCATATTACCTTCTATTTATTGCTCCATGCCTGTCAAATTCCCTGGGGTATGACTTGCTTTACTCATTCATAATTGCATGAAATATCAACCAAATTCAGTAATTTTGACATGTATGGATAGCTTAGATCTGGCGCTACATGTTGCAATTATCGGCGGCTTCTTAGAGTTAAAACTTGTGGAGAAAATTCAAACCTCGCAATGTTTATTTTCTTTCCGGCCAACATCTGTGTACATGTTACCGTCTATTTATTGCTCCATGCATGTCAAATTCCCTGGGGTAGGGACTTGCTTTACTCATTCATAATTGCATGAAATATCAACCAAATTCAGTAATTTTGACATGTATGGATAGCTTAGATCTGGCGCTACATGTTGCAATTATCGGCGGCTTCCTAGAGTTAAAACTTGTGGAGAAAATTCAAACCTCGCAATGTTTATTTTCTTCCCGGCCACCATCTGTGTGCAGATTACCTTTTATTTATTGCTCCATGCATGTCAAATTCCCTGGGGTATGGACTTGCTTTACTCATTCATAATTGCATGAAATATCAACCAAATTCAGTAATTTTGACATGTATGGATAGCTTAGATTTGGCGCTACATGTTGCAATTATCGGCGGCTTCCTAGAGTTAAAACTTGTGGAGAAAATTCAAACCTCGCAATGTTTATTTTCTTTCCGGCCAACATCTGTGTGCATATTACCTTCTATTTATTGCTCCATGCCTGTCAAATTCCCTGGGGTATGACTTGCTTTACTCATTCATAATTGCATGAAATATCAACCAAATTCAGTAATTTTGACATGTATGGGTAGCTTAGATCTGGCGCTACATGTTGCAATTATCGGCGGCTTCTTAGAGTTAAAACTTGTGGAGAAAATTCAAACCTCGCAATGTTTATTTTCTTTCCGGCCAACATCTGTGTACATGTTACCGTCTATTTATTGCTCCATGCATGTCAAATTCCCTGGGGTATGGACTTGCTTTACTCATTCATAATTGCATGAAATATCAACCAAATTCAGTAATTTTGACATGTATGGATAGCTTAGATCTGGCGCTACATGTTGCAATTATCGGCGGCTTCCTAGAGTTAAAACTTGTGGAGAAAATTCAAACCTCGCAATGTTTATTTTCTTTCCGGCCAACATCTGTGTGCATATTACCTTCTATTTATTGCTCCATGCCTGTCAAATTCCCTGGGGTATGACTTGCTTTACTCATTCATAATTGCATGAAATATCAACCAAATTCAGTAATTTTGACATGTATGGGTAACTTAGATCTGGCGCTACATGTTGCAATTATCGGCGGCTTCTTAGAGTTAAAACTTGTGGAGAAAATTCAAACCTCGCAATGTTTATTTTCTTTCCGGCCAACATCTGTGTACATGTTACAGTCTATTTATTGCTCCATGCATGTCAAATTCCCTGGGGTATGGACTTGCTTTACTCATTCATAATTGCATGAAATATCAACCAAATTCAGTAATTTTGACACGTATGGATAGCTTAGATCTGGCGCTACATGTTGCAATTATCGGCGGCTTCTTAGAGTTAAAACTTGTGGAGAAAATTCAAACCTCGCAATGTTTATTTTCTTCCCGGCCACCATCTGTGTGCAGATTACCTTTTATTTATTGCTCCATGCATGTCAAATTCCCTGGGGTATGGACTTGCTTTACTCATTCATAATTGCATGAAATATCAACCAAATTCAGTAATTTTGACATGTATGGATAGCTTAGATTTGGCGCTACATGTTGCAATTATCGGCGGCTTCTTAGAGTTAAAACTTGTGGAGAAAATTCAAACCTCGCAATGTTTATTTTCTTTCCGGCCAACATCTGTGTGCATATTACCTTCTATTTATTGCTCCATGCCTGTCAAATTCCCTGGGGTATGACTTGCTTTACTCATTCATAATTGCATGAAATATCAACCAAATTCAGTAATTTTGACATGTATGGGTAGCTTAGATCTGGCGCTACATGTTGCAATTATCGGCGGCTTCTTAGAGTTAAAACTTGTGGAGAAAATTCAAACCTCGCAATGTTTATTTTCTTTCCGGCCAACATCTGTGTACATGTTACCGTCTATTTATTGCTCCATGCATGTCAAATTCCCTGGGGTATGGACTTGCTTTACTCATTCATAATTGCATGAAATGTCAACCAAATTCAGTAATTTTGACATGTATGGATAGCTTAGATCTGGCGCTACATGTTGCAATTATCGGCGGCTTCTTACAGTTAAAACTTGTGGAGAAAATTCAAACCTCGCAATGTTTATTTTCTTTCCGGCCAACATCTGTGTGCATATTACCTTCTATTTATTGCTCCATGCCTGTCAAATTCCCTGGGGTATGACTTGCTTTACTCATTCATAATTGCATGAAATATCAACCAAATTCAGTAATTTTGACATGTATGGGTAGCTTAGATCTGGCGCTACATGTTGCAATTATCGGCGGCTTCTTAGAGTTAAAACTTGTGGAGAAAATTCAAACCTCGCAATGTTTATTTTCTTTCCGGCCAACATCTGTGTACATGTTACCGTCTATTTATTGCTCCATGCATGTCAAATTCCCTGGGGTATGGACTTGCTTTACTCATTCATAATTGCATGAAATATCAACCAAATTCAGTAATTTTGACATGTATGGATAGCTTAGATCTTTTGCTACATGTTGCAATTATCGGCGGCTTCTTACAGTTAAAACTTGTGGAGAAAATTCAAACCTCGCAATGTTTATTTTCTTTCCGGCCAACATCTGTGTACATGTTACCGTCTATTTATTGCTCCATGCATGTCAAATTCCCTGGGGTATGGACTTGCTTTACTCATTCATAATTGCATGAAATATCAACCAAATTCAGTAATTTTGACATGTATGGATAGCTTAGATCTGGCGCTACATGTTGCAATTATCGGCGGCTTCCTAGAGTTAAAACTTGTGGAGAAAATTCAAACCTCGCAATGTTTATTTTCTTTCCGGCCAACATCTGTGTGCATATTACCTTATATTTATTGCTCCATGCATGTCAAATTCCCTGGGGTATGGACTTGCTTTACTCATTCATAATTGCATGAAATATCAACCAAATTCAGTAATTTTGACATGTATGGATAGCTTAGATCTGGCGCTACATGTTGCAATTATCGGCGGCTTCCTAGAGTTAAAACTTGTGGAGAAAATTCAAACCTCGCAATGTTTATTTTCTTCCCGGCCACCATCTGTGTGCAGATTACCTTTTATTTATTGCTCCATGCCTGTCAAATTCCCTGGGGTATGGACTTGCTTTACTCATTCATAATTGCATGAAATATCAACCAAATTCAGTAATTTTGACATGTATGGATAGCTTAGATCTGGCGCTACATGTTGCAATTATCGGCGGCTTCTTACAGTTAAAACTTGTGGAGAAAATTCAAACCTCGCAATGTTTATTTTCTTTCCGGCCAACATCTGTGTGCATATTACCTTATATTTATTGCTCCATGCATGTCAAATTCCCTGGGGTATGACTTGCTTTACTCATTCATAATTGCATGAAATATCAACCAAATTCAGTAATTTTGACATGTATGGATAGCTTAGATCTGGCGCTACATGTTGCAATTATCGGCGGCTTCCTAGAGTTAAAACTTGTGGAGAAAATTCAAACCTCGCAATGTTTATTTTCTTCCCGGCCACCATCTGTGTGCAGATTACCTTTTATTTATTGCTCCATGCCTGTCAAATTCCCTGGGGTATGGACTTGCTTTACTCATTCATAATTGCATGAAATATCAACCAAATTCAGTAATTTTGACGTGTATGGGTAGCTTAGATCTGGCGCTACATGTTGCAATTATCGGCGGCTTCTTAGAGTTACAACTTGTGGAGAAAATTCAAACCTCGCAATGTTTATTTTCTTTCCGGCCAACATCTGTGTACATGTTACCGTCTATTTATTGCTCCATGCATGTCAAATTCCCTGGGGTATGGACTTGCTTTACTCATTCATAATTGCATGAAATATCAACCAAATTCAGTAATTTTGACATGTATGGATAGCTTAGATCTGGCGCTACATGTTGCAATTATCGGCGGCTTCTTAGAGTTAAAACTTGTGGAGAAAATTCAAACCTCGCAATGTTTATTTTCTTTCCGGCCAACATCTGTGTGCATATTACCTTCTATTTATTGCTCCATGCCTGTCAAATTCCCTGGGGTATGACTTGCTTTACTCATTCATAATTGCATGAAATATCAACCAAATTCAGTAATTTTGACATGTATGGATAGCTTAGATCTGGCGCTACATGTTGCAATTATCGGCGGCTTCTTAGAGTTAAAACTTGTGGAGAAAATTCAAACCTCGCAATGTTTATTTTCTTTCCGGCCAACATCTGTGTACATGTTACCGTCTATTTATTGCTCCATGCATGTCAAATTCCCTGGGGTAGGGACTTGCTTTACTCATTCATAATTGCATGAAATATCAACCAAATTCAGTAATTTTGACATGTATGGATAGCTTAGATCTGGCGCTACATGTTGCAATTATCGGCGGCTTCCTAGAGTTAAAACTTGTGGAGAAAATTCAAACCTCGCAATGTTTATTTTCTTCCCGGCCACCATCTGTGTGCAGATTACCTTTTATTTATTGCTCCATGCATGTCAAATTCCCTGGGGTATGGACTTGCTTTACTCATTCATAATTGCATGAAATATCAACCAAATTCAGTAATTTTGACATGTATGGATAGCTCAGATTTGGCGCTACATGTTGCAATTATCGGCGGCTTCCTAGAGTTAAAACTTGTGGAGAAAATTCAAACCTCGCAATGTTTATTTTCTTTCCGGCCAACATCTGTGTGCATATTACCTTCTATTTATTGCTCCATGCCTGTCAAATTCCCTGGGGTATGACTTGCTTTACTCATTCATAATTGCATGAAATATCAACCAAATTCAGTAATTTTGACATGTATGGGTAGCTTAGATCTGGCGCTACATGTTGCAATTATCGGCGGCTTCTTAGAGTTAAAACTTGTGGAGAAAATTCAAACCTCGCAATGTTTATTTTCTTTCCGGCCAACATCTGTGTACATGTTACCGTCTATTTATTGCTCCATGCATGTCAAATTCCCTGGGGTATGGACTTGCTTTACTCATTCATAATTGCATGAAATATCAACCAAATTCAGTAATTTTGACATGTATGGATAGCTTAGATCTGGCGCTACATGTTGCAATTATCGGCGGCTTCCTAGAGTTAAAACTTGTGGAGAAAATTCAAACCTCGCAATGTTTATTTTCTTTCCGGCCAACATCTGTGTGCATATTACCTTCTATTTATTGCTCCATGCCTGTCAAATTCCCTGGGGTATGACTTGCTTTACTCATTCATAATTGCATGAAATATCAACCAAATTCAGTAATTTTGACATGTATGGGTAGCTTAGATCTGGCGCTACATGTTGCAATTATCGGCGGCTTCTTAGAGTTAAAACTTGTGGAGAAAATTCAAACCTCGCAATGTTTATTTTCTTTCCGGCCAACATCTGTGTACATGTTACAGTCTATTTATTGCTCCATGCATGTCAAATTCCCTGGGGTATGGACTTGCTTTACTCATTCATAATTGCATGAAATATCAACCAAATTCAGTAATTTTGACACGTATGGATAGCTTAGATCTGGCGCTACATGTTGCAATTATCGGCGGCTTCTTAGAGTTAAAACTTGTGGAGAAAATTCAAACCTCGCAATGTTTATTTTCTTCCCGGCCACCATCTGTGTGCAGATTACCTTTTATTTATTGCTCCATGCATGTCAAATTCCCTGGGGTATGGACTTGCTTTACTCATTCATAATTGCATGAAATATCAACCAAATTCAGTAATTTTGACATGTATGGATAGCTTAGATTTGGCGCTACATGTTGCAATTATCGGCGGCTTCTTAGAGTTAAAACTTGTGGAGAAAATTCAAACCTCGCAATGTTTATTTTCTTTCCGGCCAACATCTGTGTGCATATTACCTTCTATTTATTGCTCCATGCCTGTCAAATTCCCTGGGGTATGACTTGCTTTACTCATTCATAATTGCATGAAATATCAACCAAATTCAGTAATTTTGACATGTATGGGTAGCTTAGATCTGGCGCTACATGTTGCAATTATCGGCGGCTTCTTAGAGTTAAAACTTGTGGAGAAAATTCAAACCTCGCAATGTTTATTTTCTTTCCGGCCAACATCTGTGTACATGTTACCGTCTATTTATTGCTCCATGCATGTCAAATTCCCTGGGGTATGGACTTGCTTTACTCATTCATAATTGCATGAAATGTCAACCAAATTCAGTAATTTTGACATGTATGGATAGCTTAGATCTGGGGCTACATGTTGCAATTATCGGCGGCTTCTTAGAGTTAAAACTTGTGGAGAAAATTCAAACCTCGCAATGTTTATTTTCTTTCCGGCCAACATCTGTGTACATGTTACCTTTTATTTATTGCTCCATGCCTGTCAAATTCCCTGGGGTATGGACTTGCTTTACTCATTCATAATTGCATGAAATGTCAACCAAATTCAGTAATTTTGACATGTATGGATAGCTTAGATCTGGCGCTACATGTTGCAATTATCGGCGGCTTCTTAGAGTTAAAACTTGTGGAGAAAATTCAAACCTCGCAATGTTTATTTTCTTTCCGGCCAACATCTGTGTGCATATTACCTTCTATTTATTGCTCCATGCCTGTCAAATTCCCTGGGGTATGACTTGCTTTACTCATTCATAATTGCATGAAATATCAACCAAATTCAGTAATTTTGACATGTATGGGTAACTTAGATCTGGCGCTACATGTTGCAATTATCGGCGGCTTCTTAGAGTTAAAACTTGTGGAGAAAATTCAAACCTCGCAATGTTTATTTTCTTTCCGGCCAACATCTGTGTACATGTTACAGTCTATTTATTGCTCCATGCATGTCAAATTCCCTGGGGTATGGACTTGCTTTACTCATTCATAATTGCATGAAATATCAACCAAATTCAGTAATTTTGACACGTATGGATAGCTTAGATCTGGCGCTACATGTTGCAATTATCGGCGGCTTCTTAGAGTTAAAACTTGTGGAGAAAATTCAAACCTCGCAATGTTTATTTTCTTCCCGGCCACCATCTGTGTGCAGATTACCTTTTATTTATTGCTCCATGCATGTCAAATTCCCTGGGGTATGGACTTGCTTTACTCATTCATAATTGCATGAAATATCAACCAAATTCAGTAATTTTGACATGTATGGATAGCTTAGATTTGGCGCTACATGTTGCAATTATCGGCGGCTTCTTAGAGTTAAAACTTGTGGAGAAAATTCAAACCTCGCAATGTTTATTTTCTTTCCGGCCAACATCTGTGTGCATATTACCTTCTATTTATTGCTCCATGCCTGTCAAATTCCCTGGGGTATGACTTGCTTTACTCATTCATAATTGCATGAAATATCAACCAAATTCAGTAATTTTGACATGTATGGGTAGCTTAGATCTGGCGCTACATGTTGCAATTATCGGCGGCTTCTTAGAGTTAAAACTTGTGGAGAAAATTCAAACCTCGCAATGTTTATTTTCTTTCCGGCCAACATCTGTGTACATGTTACCGTCTATTTATTGCTCCATGCATGTCAAATTCCCTGGGGTATGGACTTGCTTTACTCATTCATAATTGCATGAAATGTCAACCAAATTCAGTAATTTTGACATGTATGGATAGCTTAGATCTGGCGCTACATGTTGCAATTATCGGCGGCTTCTTACAGTTAAAACTTGTGGAGAAAATTCAAACCTCGCAATGTTTATTTTCTTTCCGGCCAACATCTGTGTGCATATTACCTTCTATTTATTGCTCCATGCCTGTCAAATTCCCTGGGGTATGACTTGCTTTACTCATTCATAATTGCATGAAATATCAACCAAATTCAGTAATTTTGACATGTATGGGTAGCTTAGATCTGGCGCTACATGTTGCAATTATCGGCGGCTTCTTAGAGTTAAAACTTGTGGAGAAAATTCAAACCTCGCAATGTTTATTTTCTTTCCGGCCAACATCTGTGTACATGTTACCGTCTATTTATTGCTCCATGCATGTCAAATTCCCTGGGGTATGGACTTGCTTTACTCATTCATAATTGCATGAAATATCAACCAAATTCAGTAATTTTGACATGTATGGATAGCTTAGATCTTTTGCTACATGTTGCAATTATCGGCGGCTTCTTACAGTTAAAACTTGTGGAGAAAATTCAAACCTCGCAATGTTTATTTTCTTTCCGGCCAACATCTGTGTACATGTTACCGTCTATTTATTGCTCCATGCATGTCAAATTCCCTGGGGTATGGACTTGCTTTACTCATTCATAATTGCATGAAATATCAACCAAATTCAGTAATTTTGACATGTATGGATAGCTTAGATCTGGCGCTACATGTTGCAATTATCGGCGGCTTCCTAGAGTTAAAACTTGTGGAGAAAATTCAAACCTCGCAATGTTTATTTTCTTTCCGGCCAACATCTGTGTGCATATTACCTTATATTTATTGCTCCATGCATGTCAAATTCCCTGGGGTATGGACTTGCTTTACTCATTCATAATTGCATGAAATATCAACCAAATTCAGTAATTTTGACATGTATGGATAGCTTAGATCTGGCGCTACATGTTGCAATTATCGGCGGCTTCCTAGAGTTAAAACTTGTGGAGAAAATTCAAACCTCGCAATGTTTATTTTCTTCCCGGCCACCATCTGTGTGCAGATTACCTTTTATTTATTGCTCCATGCCTGTCAAATTCCCTGGGGTATGGACTTGCTTTACTCATTCATAATTGCATGAAATATCAACCAAATTCAGTAATTTTGACATGTATGGATAGCTTAGATCTGGCGCTACATGTTGCAATTATCGGCGGCTTCTTACAGTTAAAACTTGTGGAGAAAATTCAAACCTCGCAATGTTTATTTTCTTTCCGGCCAACATCTGTGTGCATATTACCTTATATTTATTGCTCCATGCATGTCAAATTCCCTGGGGTATGACTTGCTTTACTCATTCATAATTGCATGAAATATCAACCAAATTCAGTAATTTTGACATGTATGGATAGCTTAGATCTGGCGCTACATGTTGCAATTATCGGCGGCTTCCTAGAGTTAAAACTTGTGGAGAAAATTCAAACCTCGCAATGTTTATTTTCTTCCCGGCCACCATCTGTGTGCAGATTACCTTTTATTTATTGCTCCATGCCTGTCAAATTCCCTGGGGTATGGACTTGCTTTACTCATTCATAATTGCATGAAATATCAACCAAATTCAGTAATTTTGACGTGTATGGGTAGCTTAGATCTGGCGCTACATGTTGCAATTATCGGCGGCTTCTTAGAGTTACAACTTGTGGAGAAAATTCAAACCTCGCAATGTTTATTTTCTTTCCGGCCAACATCTGTGTACATGTTACCGTCTATTTATTGCTCCATGCATGTCAAATTCCCTGGGGTATGGACTTGCTTTACTCATTCATAATTGCATGAAATATCAACCAAATTCAGTAATTTTGACATGTATGGATAGCTTAGATCTGGCGCTACATGTTGCAATTATCGGCGGCTTCTTAGAGTTAAAACTTGTGGAGAAAATTCAAACCTCGCAATGTTTATTTTCTTTCCGGCCAACATCTGTGTGCATATTACCTTCTATTTATTGCTCCATGCCTGTCAAATTCCCTGGGGTATGACTTGCTTTACTCATTCATAATTGCATGAAATATCAACCAAATTCAGTAATTTTGACATGTATGGATAGCTTAGATCTGGCGCTACATGTTGCAATTATCGGCGGCTTCTTAGAGTTAAAACTTGTGGAGAAAATTCAAACCTCGCAATGTTTATTTTCTTTCCGGCCAACATCTGTGTACATGTTACCGTCTATTTATTGCTCCATGCATGTCAAATTCCCTGGGGTAGGGACTTGCTTTACTCATTCATAATTGCATGAAATATCAACCAAATTCAGTAATTTTGACATGTATGGATAGCTTAGATCTGGCGCTACATGTTGCAATTATCGGCGGCTTCCTAGAGTTAAAACTTGTGGAGAAAATTCAAACCTCGCAATGTTTATTTTCTTCCCGGCCACCATCTGTGTGCAGATTACCTTTTATTTATTGCTCCATGCATGTCAAATTCCCTGGGGTATGGACTTGCTTTACTCATTCATAATTGCATGAAATATCAACCAAATTCAGTAATTTTGACATGTATGGATAGCTCAGATTTGGCGCTACATGTTGCAATTATCGGCGGCTTCCTAGAGTTAAAACTTGTGGAGAAAATTCAAACCTCGCAATGTTTATTTTCTTTCCGGCCAACATCTGTGTGCATATTACCTTCTATTTATTGCTCCATGCCTGTCAAATTCCCTGGGGTATGACTTGCTTTACTCATTCATAATTGCATGAAATATCAACCAAATTCAGTAATTTTGACATGTATGGGTAGCTTAGATCTGGCGCTACATGTTGCAATTATCGGCGGCTTCTTAGAGTTAAAACTTGTGGAGAAAATTCAAACCTCGCAATGTTTATTTTCTTTCCGGCCAACATCTGTGTACATGTTACAGTCTATTTATTGCTCCATGCATGTCAAATTCCCTGGGGTATGGACTTGCTTTACTCATTCATAATTGCATGAAATATCAACCAAATTCAGTAATTTTGACACGTATGGATAGCTTAGATCTGGCGCTACATGTTGCAATTATCGGCGGCTTCTTAGAGTTAAAACTTGTGGAGAAAATTCAAACCTCGCAATGTTTATTTTCTTCCCGGCCACCATCTGTGTGCAGATTACCTTTTATTTATTGCTCCATGCATGTCAAATTCCCTGGGGTATGGACTTGCTTTACTCATTCATAATTGCATGAAATATCAACCAAATTCAGTAATTTTGACATGTATGGATAGCTTAGATTTGGCGCTACATGTTGCAATTATCGGCGGCTTCTTAGAGTTAAAACTTGTGGAGAAAATTCAAACCTCGCAATGTTTATTTTCTTTCCGGCCAACATCTGTGTGCATATTACCTTCTATTTATTGCTCCATGCCTGTCAAATTCCCTGGGGTATGACTTGCTTTACTCATTCATAATTGCATGAAATATCAACCAAATTCAGTAATTTTGACATGTATGGGTAGCTTAGATCTGGCGCTACATGTTGCAATTATCGGCGGCTTCTTAGAGTTAAAACTTGTGGAGAAAATTCAAACCTCGCAATGTTTATTTTCTTTCCGGCCAACATCTGTGTACATGTTACCGTCTATTTATTGCTCCATGCATGTCAAATTCCCTGGGGTATGGACTTGCTTTACTCATTCATAATTGCATGAAATATCAACCAAATTCAGTAATTTTGACATGTATGGATAGCTTAGATCTGGCGCTACATGTTGCAATTATCGGCGGCTTCCTAGAGTTAAAACTTGTGGAGAAAATTCAAACCTCGCAATGTTTATTTTCTTCCCGGCCACCATCTGTGTGCAGATTACCTTTTATTTATTGCTCCATGCCTGTCAAATTCCCTGGGGTATGGACTTGCTTTACTCATTCATAATTGCATGAAATATCAACCAAATTCAGTAATTTTGACGTGTATGGGTAGCTTAGATCTGGCGCTACATGTTGCAATTATCGGCGGCTTCTTAGAGTTACAACTTGTGGAGAAAATTCAAACCTCGCAATGTTTATTTTCTTTCCGGCCAACATCTGTGTACATGTTACCGTCTATTTATTGCTCCATGCATGTCAAATTCCCTGGGGTATGGACTTGCTTTACTCATTCATAATTGCATGAAATATCAACCAAATTCAGTAATTTTGACATGTATGGATAGCTTAGATCTGGCGCTACATGTTGCAATTATCGGCGGCTTCTTAGAGTTAAAACTTGTGGAGAAAATTCAAACCTCGCAATGTTTATTTTCTTTCCGGCCAACATCTGTGTGCATATTACCTTCTATTTATTGCTCCATGCCTGTCAAATTCCCTGGGGTATGACTTGCTTTACTCATTCATAATTGCATGAAATATCAACCAAATTCAGTAATTTTGACATGTATGGATAGCTTAGATCTGGCGCTACATGTTGCAATTATCGGCGGCTTCTTAGAGTTAAAACTTGTGGAGAAAATTCAAACCTCGCAATGTTTATTTTCTTTCCGGCCAACATCTGTGTACATGTTACCGTCTATTTATTGCTCCATGCATGTCAAATTCCCTGGGGTAGGGACTTGCTTTACTCATTCATAATTGCATGAAATATCAACCAAATTCAGTAATTTTGACATGTATGGATAGCTTAGATCTGGCGCTACATGTTGCAATTATCGGCGGCTTCCTAGAGTTAAAACTTGTGGAGAAAATTCAAACCTCGCAATGTTTATTTTCTTCCCGGCCACCATCTGTGTGCAGATTACCTTTTATTTATTGCTCCATGCATGTCAAATTCCCTGGGGTATGGACTTGCTTTACTCATTCATAATTGCATGAAATATCAACCAAATTCAGTAATTTTGACATGTATGGATAGCTCAGATTTGGCGCTACATGTTGCAATTATCGGCGGCTTCCTAGAGTTAAAACTTGTGGAGAAAATTCAAACCTCGCAATGTTTATTTTCTTTCCGGCCAACATCTGTGTGCATATTACCTTCTATTTATTGCTCCATGCCTGTCAAATTCCCTGGGGTATGACTTGCTTTACTCATTCATAATTGCATGAAATATCAACCAAATTCAGTAATTTTGACATGTATGGGTAGCTTAGATCTGGCGCTACATGTTGCAATTATCGGCGGCTTCTTAGAGTTAAAACTTGTGGAGAAAATTCAAACCTCGCAATGTTTATTTTCTTTCCGGCCAACATCTGTGTACATGTTACCGTCTATTTATTGCTCCATGCATGTCAAATTCCCTGGGGTATGGACTTGCTTTACTCATTCATAATTGCATGAAATATCAACCAAATTCAGTAATTTTGACATGTATGGATAGCTTAGATCTGGCGCTACATGTTGCAATTATCGGCGGCTTCCTAGAGTTAAAACTTGTGGAGAAAATTCAAACCTCGCAATGTTTATTTTCTTTCCGGCCAACATCTGTGTGCATATTACCTTCTATTTATTGCTCCATGCCTGTCAAATTCCCTGGGGTATGACTTGCTTTACTCATTCATAATTGCATGAAATATCAACCAAATTCAGTAATTTTGACATGTATGGGTAGCTTAGATCTGGCGCTACATGTTGCAATTATCGGCGGCTTCTTAGAGTTAAAACTTGTGGAGAAAATTCAAACCTCGCAATGTTTATTTTCTTTCCGGCCAACATCTGTGTACATGTTACAGTCTATTTATTGCTCCATGCATGTCAAATTCCCTGGGGTATGGACTTGCTTTACTCATTCATAATTGCATGAAATATCAACCAAATTCAGTAATTTTGACACGTATGGATAGCTTAGATCTGGCGCTACATGTTGCAATTATCGGCGGCTTCTTAGAGTTAAAACTTGTGGAGAAAATTCAAACCTCGCAATGTTTATTTTCTTCCCGGCCACCATCTGTGTGCAGATTACCTTTTATTTATTGCTCCATGCATGTCAAATTCCCTGGGGTATGGACTTGCTTTACTCATTCATAATTGCATGAAATATCAACCAAATTCAGTAATTTTGACATGTATGGATAGCTTAGATTTGGCGCTACATGTTGCAATTATCGGCGGCTTCTTAGAGTTAAAACTTGTGGAGAAAATTCAAACCTCGCAATGTTTATTTTCTTTCCGGCCAACATCTGTGTGCATATTACCTTCTATTTATTGCTCCATGCCTGTCAAATTCCCTGGGGTATGACTTGCTTTACTCATTCATAATTGCATGAAATATCAACCAAATTCAGTAATTTTGACATGTATGGGTAGCTTAGATCTGGCGCTACATGTTGCAATTATCGGCGGCTTCTTAGAGTTAAAACTTGTGGAGAAAATTCAAACCTCGCAATGTTTATTTTCTTTCCGGCCAACATCTGTGTACATGTTACCGTCTATTTATTGCTCCATGCATGTCAAATTCCCTGGGGTATGGACTTGCTTTACTCATTCATAATTGCATGAAATGTCAACCAAATTCAGTAATTTTGACATGTATGGATAGCTTAGATCTGGGGCTACATGTTGCAATTATCGGCGGCTTCTTAGAGTTAAAACTTGTGGAGAAAATTCAAACCTCGCAATGTTTATTTTCTTTCCGGCCAACATCTGTGTACATGTTACCTTTTATTTATTGCTCCATGCCTGTCAAATTCCCTGGGGTATGGACTTGCTTTACTCATTCATAATTGCATGAAATGTCAACCAAATTCAGTAATTTTGACATGTATGGATAGCTTAGATCTGGCGCTACATGTTGCAATTATCGGCGGCTTCTTAGAGTTAAAACTTGTGGAGAAAATTCAAACCTCGCAATGTTTATTTTCTTTCCGGCCAACATCTGTGTGCATATTACCTTCTATTTATTGCTCCATGCCTGTCAAATTCCCTGGGGTATGACTTGCTTTACTCATTCATAATTGCATGAAATATCAACCAAATTCAGTAATTTTGACATGTATGGGTAGCTTAGATCTGGCGCTACATGTTGCAATTATCGGCGGCTTCTTAGAGTTAAAACTTGTGGAGAAAATTCAAACCTCGCAATGTTTATTTTCTTTCCGGCCAACATCTGTGTACATGTTACCGTCTATTTATTGCTCCATGCATGTCAAATTCCCTGGGGTATGGACTTGCTTTACTCATTCATAATTGCATGAAATATCAACCAAATTCAGTAATTTTGACATGTATGGATAGCTTAGATCTGGGGCTACATGTTGCAATTATCGGCGGCTTCTTAGAGTTAAAACTTGTGGAGAAAATTCAAACCTCGCAATGTTTATTTTCTTTCCGGCCAACATCTGTGTACATGTTACCGTCTATTTATTGCTCCATGCATGTCAAATTCCCTGGGGTATGGACTTGCTTTACTCATTCATAATTGCATGAAATATCAACCAAATTCAGTAATTTTGACATGTATGGATAGCTTAGATCTGGCGCTACATGTTGCAATTATCGGCGGCTTCCTAGAGTTAAAGGGACACATTGCTTTGGATTTTGCGATTTGGGCTATAAAAATGAAATGAATATGGTTGGGAAGCCTTTTTAAAAGTAGAATATAAAAATTCACATAACTATCCTTTCAAATTGCGTGGCTTTTGTTTAATTTCGTGACAAATAACGGTCCGCCATTTTGTAGAACCAAATTTTTGACTCCACAAAATGGCGGACCGTGTTCACCAGTCGTTGTTCCAGTCGCATCTGGTTGAAGTACGTTCTGTTGATCCATTTTGATGTACTGTGGCACGGCGCGCAGCACTGGCGATATGTGTCGCAAGGTAGAGAATTGTACCTGGCGATCATCTGATAGGTTCACAAGGCCACTGGCTGCGGCGCTAGCCTAAAGACTCTTACAGCGTATTTTGCGCATTATTTAGACGGTGGTATTTAGTACTGGAAATAAGTCTATGTTTCGCGGGTCAGATGTCAGGGGTAAGCGGCCAATTTGTTGTTTTGTAATCACTACTCACTATTAAATTACAACACATTATACGTATTTTTTTGCATAAACAACTCTTATAAAAGATAAGGAACATTTCCAAACAGCAAAATTTCATGACATTTGAAGGCAATGTGTCCCTTTAAAACTTGTGGAGAAAATTCAAACCTCGCAATGTTGATTTTCTTCCCGGCCACCATCTGTGTGCAGATTACCTTTTATTTATTGCTCCATGCCTGTCAAATTCCCTGGGGTATGGACTTGCTTTACTCATTCATAATTGCATGAAATATCAACCAAATTCAGTAATTTTGACATGTATGGATAGCTTAGATCTGGCGCTACATGTTGCAATTATCGGCGGCTTCTTACAGTTAAAACTTGTGGAGAAAATTCAAACCTCGCAATGTTTATTTTCTTTCCGGCCAACATCTGTGTGCATATTACCTTATATTTATTGCTCCATGCATGTCAAATTCCCTGGGGTATGACTTGCTTTACTCATTCATAATTGCATGAAATATCAACCAAATTCAGTAATTTTGACATGTATGGATAGCTTAGATCTGGCGCTACATGTTGCAATTATCGGCGGCTTCCTAGAGTTAAAACTTGTGGAGAAAATTCAAACCTCGCAATGTTTATTTTCTTCCCGGCCACCATCTGTGTGCAGATTACCTTTTATTTATTGCTCCATGCCTGTCAAATTCCCTGGGGTATGGACTTGCTTTACTCATTCATAATTGCATGAAATATCAACCAAATTCAGTAATTTTGACATGTATGGATAGCTTAGATCTGGCGCTACATGTTGCAATTATCGGCGGCTTCTTAGAGTTAAAACTTGTGGAGAAAATTCAAACCTCGCAATGTTTATTTTCTTTCCGGCCAACATCTGTGTGCATATTACCTTCTATTTATTGCTCCATGCCTGTCAAATTCCCTGGGGTATGACTTGCTTTACTCATTCATAATTGCATGAAATATCAACCAAATTCAGTAATTTTGACATGTATGGATAGCTTAGATCTGGCGCTACATGTTGCAATTATCGGCGGCTTCTTAGAGTTAAAACTTGTGGAGAAAATTCAAACCTCGCAATGTTTATTTTCTTTCCGGCCAACATCTGTGTACATGTTACCGTCTATTTATTGCTCCATGCATGTCAAATTCCCTGGGGTATGGACTTGCTTTACTCATTCATAATTGCATGAAATATCAACCAAATTCAGTAATTTTGACATGTATGGATAGCTTAGATCTGGGGCTACATGTTGCAATTATCGGCGGCTTCTTAGAGTTAAAACTTGTGGAGAAAATTCAAACCTCGCAATGTTTATTTTCTTTCCGGCCAACATCTGTGTACATGTTACCTTTTATTTATTGCTCCATGCCTGTCAAATTCCCTGGGGTATGGACTTGCTTTACTCATTCATAATTGCATGAAATGTCAACCAAATTCAGTAATTTTGACATGTATGGATAGCTTAGATCTGGCGCTACATGTTGCAATTATCGGCGGCTTCTTAGAGTTAAAACTTGTGGAGAAAATTCAAACCTCGCAATGTTTATTTTCTTTCCGGCCAACATCTGTGTGCATATTACCTTCTATTTATTGCTCCATGCCTGTCAAATTCCCTGGGGTATGACTTGCTTTACTCATTCATAATTGCATGAAATATCAACCAAATTCAGTAATTTTGACATGTATGGGTAACTTAGATCTGGCGCTACATGTTGCAATTATCGGCGGCTTCTTAGAGTTAAAACTTGTGGAGAAAATTCAAACCTCGCAATGTTTATTTTCTTTCCGGCCAACATCTGTGTACATGTTACCGTCTATTTATTGCTCCATGCATGTCAAATTCCCTGGGGTATGGACTTGCTTTACTCATTCATAATTGCATGAAATATCAACCAAATTCAGTAATTTTGACATGTATGGATAGCTTAGATCTGGCGCTACATGTTGCAATTATCGGCGGCTTCTTAGAGTTAAAACTTGTGGAGAAAATTCAAACCTCGCAATGTTTATTTTCTTTCCGGCCAACATCTGTGTACATGTTACCGTCTATTTATTGCTCCATGCATGTCAAATTCCCTGGGGTATGGACTTGCTTTACTCATTCATAATTGCATGAAATATCAACCAAATTCAGTAATTTTGACATGTATGGATAGCTTAGATCTGGCGCTACATGTTGCAATTATCGGCGGCTTCCTAGAGTTAAAACTTGTGGAGAAAATTCAAACCTCGCAATGTTTATTTTCTTCCCGGCCACCATCTGTGTGCAGATTACCTTTTATTTATTGCTCCATGCCTGTCAAATTCCCTGGGGTATGGACTTGCTTTACTCATTCATAATTGCATGAAATATCAACCAAATTCAGTAATTTTGACATGTATGGATAGCTTAGATCTGGCGCTACATGTTGCAATTATCGGCGGCTTCTTAGAGTTAAAACTTGTGGAGAAAATTCAAACCTCGCAATGTTTATTTCTTTCCGGCCAACATCTGTGTGCATATTACCTTCTATTTATTGCTCCATGCATGTCAAATTCCCTGGGGTATGACTTGCTTTACTCATTCATAATTGCATGAAATATCAACCAAATTCAGTAATTTTGACATGTATGGGTAGCTTAGATCTGGCGCTACATGTTGCAATTATCGGCGGCTTCTTAGAGTTAAAACTTGTGGAGAAAATTCAAACCTCGCAATGTTTATTTTCTTTCCGGCCAACATCTGTGTACATGTTACAGTCTATTTATTGCTCCATGCATGTCAAATTCCCTGGGGTATGGACTTGCTTTACTCATTCATAATTGCATGAAATATCAACCAAATTCAGTAATTTTGACATGTATGGATAGCTTAGATCTGGCGCTACATGTTGCAATTATCAGCGGCTTCTTAGAGTTAAAACTTGTGGAGAAAATTCAAACCTCGCAATGTTTATTTTCTTCCCGGCCACCATCTGTGTGCAGATTACCTTTTATTTATTGCTCCATGCATGTCAAATTCCCTGGGGTATGGACTTGCTTTACTCATTCATAATTGCATGAAATATTAACCAAATTCAGTAATTTTGACATGTATGGATAGCTTAGATTTGGCGCTACATGTTGCAATTATCGGCGGCTTCTTAGAGTTAAAACTTGTGGAGAAAATTCAAACCTCGCAATGTTTATTTTCTTTCCGGCCAACATCTGTGTACATGTTACCGTCTATTTATTGCTCCATGCATGTCAAATTCCCTGGGGTATGGACTTGCTTTACTCATTCATAATTGCATGAAATATCAACCAAATTCAGTAATTTTGACATGTATGGATAGCTTAGATCTGGGGCTACATGTTGCAATTATCGGCGGCTTCTTAGAGTTAAAACTTGTGGAGAAAATTCAAACCTCGCAATGTTTATTTTCTTTCCGGCCAACATCTGTGTACATGTTACCTTTTATTTATTGCTCCATGCCTGTCAAATTCCCTGGGGTATGGACTTGCTTTACTCATTCATAATTGCATGAAATGTCAACCAAATTCAGTAATTTTGACATGTATGGATAGCTTAGATCTGGCGCTACATGTTGCAATTATCGGCGGCTTCTTAGAGTTAAAACTTGTGGAGAAAATTCAAACCTCGCAATGTTTATTTTCTTTCCGGCCAACATCTGTGTGCATATTACCTTCTATTTATTGCTCCATGCCTGTCAAATTCCCTGGGGTATGACATGCTTTACTCATTCATAATTGCATGAAATATCAACCAAATTCAGTAATTTTGACATGTATGGGTAACTTAGATCTGGCGCTACATGTTGCAATTATCGGCGGCTTCTTAGAGTTAAAACTTGTGGAGAAAATTCAAACCTCGCAATGTTTATTTTCTTTCCGGCCAACATCTGTGTACATGTTACCGTCTATTTATTGCTCCATGCATGTCAAATTCCCTGGGGTATGGACTTGCTTTACTCATTCATAATTGCATGAAATATCAACCAAATTCAGTAATTTTGACATGTATGGATAGCTTAGATCTGGCGCTACATGTTGCAATTATCGGCGGCTTCTTAGAGTTAAAACTTGTGGAGAAAATTCAAACCTCGCAATGTTTATTTTCTTTCCGGCCAACATCTGTGTGCATATTACCTTCTATTTATTGCTCCATGCATGTCAAATTCCCTGGGGTATGACTTGCTTTACTCATTCATAATTGCATGAAATATCAACCAAATTCAGTAATTTTGACATGTATGGGTAGCTTAGATCTGGCGCTACATGTTGCAATTATCGGCGGCTTCTTAGAGTTAAAACTTGTGGAGAAAATTCAAACCTCGCAATGTTTATTTTCTTTCCGGCCAACATCTGTGTACATGTTACAGTCTATTTATTGCTCCATGCATGTCAAATTCCCTGGGGTATGGACTTGCTTTACTCATTCATAATTGCATGAAATATCAACCAAATTCAGTAATTTTGACATGTATGGATAGCTTAGATCTGGCGCTACATGTTGCAATTATCGGCGGCTTCTTAGAGTTAAAACTTGTGGAGAAAATTCAAACCTCGCAATGTTTATTTTCTTCCCGGCCACCATCTGTGTGCAGATTACCTTTTATTTATTGCTCCATGCATGTCAAATTCCCTGGGGTATGGACTTGCTTTACTCATTCATAATTGCATGAAATATTAACAAAATTCAGTAATTTTGACATGTATGGATAGCTTAGATTTGGCGCTACATGTTGCAATTATCGGCGGCTTCTTAGAGTTAAAACTTGTGGAGAAAATTCAAACCTCGCAATGTTTATTTTCTTTCCGGCCAACATCTGTGTACATGTTACCGTCTATTTATTGCTCCATGCATGTCAAATTCCCTGGGGTATGGACTTGCTTTACTCATTCATAATTGCATGAAATATCAACCAAATTCAGTAATTTTGACATGTATGGATAGCTTAGATCTGGGGCTACATGTTGCAATTATCGGCGGCTTCTTAGAGTTAAAACTTGTGGAGAAAATTCAAACCTCGCAATGTTTATTTTCTTTCCGGCCAACATCTGTGTACATGTTACCTTTTATTTATTGCTCCATGCCTGTCAAATTCCCTGGGGTATGGACTTGCTTTACTCATTCATAATTGCATGAAATATCAACCAAATTCAGTAATTTTGACATGTATGGATAGCTTAGATCTGGCGCTACATGTTGCAATTATCGGCGGCTTCTTAGAGTTAAAACTTGTGGAGAAAATTCAAACCTCGCAATGTTTATTTTCTTTCCGGCCAACATCTGTGTGCATATTACCTTCTATTTATTGCTCCATGCATGTCAAATTCCCTGGGGTATGACTTGCTTTACTCATTCATAATTGCATGAAATATCAACCAAATTCAGTAATTTTGACATGTATGGGTAGCTTAGATCTGGCGCTACATGTTGCAATTATCGGCGGCTTCTTAGAGTTAAAACTTGTGGAGAAAATTCAAACCTCGCAATGTTTATTTTCTTTCCGGCCAACATCTGTGTACATGTTACAGTCTATTTATTGCTCCATGCATGTCAAATTCCCTGGGGTATGGACTTGCTTTACTCATTCATAATTGCATGAAATATCAACCAAATTCAGTAATTTTGACATGTATGGATAGCTTAGATCTGGCGCTACATGTTGCAATTATCGGCGGCTTCTTAGAGTTAAAACTTGTGGAGAAAATTCAAACCTCGCAATGTTTATTTTCTTCCCGGCCACCATCTGTGTGCAGATTACCTTTTATTTATTGCTCCATGCATGTCAAATTCCCTGGGGTATGGACTTGCTTTACTCATTCATAATTGCATGAAATATTAACCAAATTCAGTAATTTTGACATGTATGGATAGCTTAGATTTGGCGCTACATGTTGCAATTATCGGCGGCTTCTTAGAGTTAAAACTTGTGGAGAAAATTCAAACCTCGCAATGTTTATTTTCTTTCCGGCCAACATCTGTGTACATGTTACCGTCTATTTATTGCTCCATGCATGTCAAATTCCCTGGGGTATGGACTTGCTTTACTCATTCATAATTGCATGAAATATCAACCAAATTCAGTAATTTTGACATGTATGGATAGCTTAGATCTGGGGCTACATGTTGCAATTATCGGCGGCTTCTTAGAGTTAAAACTTGTGGAGAAAATTCAAACCTCGCAATGTTTATTTTCTTTCCGGCCAACATCTGTGTACATGTTACCGTCTATTTATTGCTCCATGCATGTCAAATTCCCTGGGGTATGGACTTGCTTTACTCATTCATAATTGCATGAAATATCAACCAAATTCAGTAATTTTGACATGTATGGATAGCTTAGATCTGGCGCTACATGTTGCAATTATCGGCGGCTTCTTAGAGTTAAAACTTGTGGAGAAAATTCAAACCTCGCAATGTTTATTTTCTTTCCGGCCAACATCTGTGTACATGTTACCGTCTATTTATTGCTCCATGCATGTCAAATTCCCTGGGGTATGGACTTGCTTTACTCATTCATAATTGCATGAAATATTAACAAAATTCAGTAATTTTGACATGTATGGATAGCTTAGATTTGGCGCTACATGTTGCAATTATCGGCGGCTTCTTAGAGTTAAAACTTGTGGAGAAAATTCAAACCTCGCAATGTTTATTTTCTTTCCGGCCAACATCTGTGTACATGTTACCGTCTATTTATTGCTCCATGCATGTCAAATTCCCTGGGGTATGGACTTGCTTTACTCATTCATAATTGCATGAAATATCAACCAAATTCAGTAATTTTGACATGTATGGATAGCTTAGATCTGGGGCTACATGTTGCAATTATCGGCGGCTTCTTAGAGTTAAAACTTGTGGAGAAAATTCAAACCTCGCAATGTTTATTTTCTTTCCGGCCAACATCTGTGTACATGTTACCTTTTATTTATTGCTCCATGCCTGTCAAATTCCCTGGGGTATGGACTTGCTTTACTCATTCATAATTGCATGAAATATCAACCAAATTCAGTAATTTTGACATGTATGGATAGCTTAGATCTGGCGCTACATGTTGCAATTATCGGCGGCTTCTTAGAGTTAAAACTTGTGGAGAAAATTCAAACCTCGCAATGTTTATTTTCTTTCCGGCCAACATCTGTGTGCATATTACCTTCTATTTATTGCTCCATGCATGTCAAATTCCCTGGGGTATGACTTGCTTTACTCATTCATAATTGCATGAAATATCAACCAAATTCAGTAATTTTGACATGTATGGGTAGCTTAGATCTGGCGCTACATGTTGCAATTATCGGCGGCTTCTTAGAGTTAAAACTTGTGGAGAAAATTCAAACCTCGCAATGTTTATTTTCTTTCCGGCCAACATCTGTGTACATGTTACAGTCTATTTATTGCTCCATGCATGTCAAATTCCCTGGGGTATGGACTTGCTTTACTCATTCATAATTGCATGAAATATCAACCAAATTCAGTAATTTTGACATGTATGGATAGCTTAGATCTGGCGCTACATGTTGCAATTATCGGCGGCTTCTTAGAGTTAAAACTTGTGGAGAAAATTCAAACCTCGCAATGTTTATTTTCTTCCCGGCCACCATCTGTGTGCAGATTACCTTTTATTTATTGCTCCATGCATGTCAAATTCCCTGGGGTATGGACTTGCTTTACTCATTCATAATTGCATGAAATATTAACCAAATTCAGTAATTTTGACATGTATGGATAGCTTAGATTTGGCGCTACATGTTGCAATTATCGGCGGCTTCTTAGAGTTAAAACTTGTGGAGAAAATTCAAACCTCGCAATGTTTATTTTCTTTCCGGCCAACATCTGTGTACATGTTACCGTCTATTTATTGCTCCATGCATGTCAAATTCCCTGGGGTATGGACTTGCTTTACTCATTCATAATTGCATGAAATATCAACCAAATTCAGTAATTTTGACATGTATGGATAGCTTAGATCTGGGGCTACATGTTGCAATTATCGGCGGCTTCTTAGAGTTAAAACTTGTGGAGAAAATTCAAACCTCGCAATGTTTATTTTCTTTCCGGCCAACATCTGTGTACATGTTACCGTCTATTTATTGCTCCATGCATGTCAAATTCCCTGGGGTATGGACTTGCTTTACTCATTCATAATTGCATGAAATATCAACCAAATTCAGTAATTTTGACATGTATGGATAGCTTAGATCTGGCGCTACATGTTGCAATTATCGGCGGCTTCTTAGAGTTAAAACTTGTGGAGAAAATTCAAACCTCGCAATGTTTATTTTCTTTCCGGCCAACATCTGTGTACATGTTACCGTCTATTTATTGCTCCATGCATGTCAAATTCCCTGGGGTATGGACTTGCTTTACACATTCATAATTGCATGAAATATCAACCAAATTCAGTAATTTTGACATGTATGGATAGCTTAGATCTGGCGCTACATGTTGCAATTATCGGCGGCTTCCTAGAGTTAAAACTTGTGGAGAAAATTCAAACCTCGCAATGTTTATTTTCTTCCCGGCCACCATCTGTGTGCAGATTACCTTTTATTTATTGCTCCATGCCTGTCAAATTCCCTGGGGTATGGACTTGCTTTACTCATTCATAATTGCATGAAATATCAACCAAATTCAGTAGAGTTAAAACTTGTGGAGAAAATTCAAACCTCGCAATGTTTATTTTCTTTCCGGCCAACATCTGTGTACATGTTACCGTCTATTTATTGCTCCATGCATGTCAAATTCCCTGGGGTATGGACTTGCTTTACTCATTCATAATTGCATGAAATATCAACCAAATTCAGTAATTTTGACATGTATGGGTAACTTAGATCTGGCGCTACATGTTGCAATTATCGGCGGCTTCTTAGAGTTAAAACTTGTGGAGAAAATTCAAACCTCGCAATGTTTATTTTCTTTCCGGCCAACATCTGTGTACATGTTACCTTTTATTTATTGCTCCATGCCTGTCAAATTCCCTGGGGTATGGACTTGCTTTACTCATTCATAATTGCATGAAATGTCAACCAAATTCAGTAATTTTGACATGTATGGATAGCTTAGATCTGGCGCTACATGTTGCAATTATCGGCGGCTTCTTAGAGTTAAAACTTGTGGAGAAAATTCAAACCTCGCAATGTTTATTTTCTTTCCGGCCAACATCTGTGTGCATATTACCTTCTATTTATTGCTCCATGCCTGTCAAATTCCCTGGGGTATGACTTGCTTTACTCATTCATAATTGCATGAAATATCAACCAAATTCAGTAATTTTGACATGTATGGGTAACTTAGATCTGGCGCTACATGTTGCAATTATCGGCGGCTTCTTAGAGTTAAAACTTGTGGAGAAAATTCAAACCTCGCAATGTTTATTTTCTTTCCGGCCAACATCTGTGTACATGTTACCGTCTATTTATTGCTCCATGCATGTCAAATTCCCTGGGGTATGACTTGCTTTACTCATTCATAATTGCATGAAATATCAACCAAATTCAGTAATTTTGACATGTATGGGTAGCTTAGATCTGGCGCTACATGTTGCAATTATCGGCGGCTTCTTAGAGTTAAAACTTGTGGAGAAAATTCAAACCTCGCAATGTTTATTTTCTTTCCGGCCAACATCTGTGTACATGTTACAGTCTATTTATTGCTCCATGCATGTCAAATTCCCTGGGGTATGGACTTGCTTTACTCATTCATAATTGCATGAAATATCAACCAAATTCAGTAATTTTGACATGTATGGATAGCTTAGATCTGGCGCTACATGTTGCAATTATCGGCGGCTTCTTAGAGTTAAAACTTGTGGAGAAAATTCAAACCTCGCAATGTTTATTTTCTTCCCGGCCACCATCTGTGTGCAGATTACCTTTTATTTATTGCTCCATGCATGTCAAATTCCCTGGGGTATGGACTTGCTTTACTCATTCATAATTGCATGAAATATTAACAAAATTCAGTAATTTTGACATGTATGGATAGCTTAGATTTGGCGCTACATGTTGCAATTATCGGCGGCTTCTTAGAGTTAAAACTTGTGGAGAAAATTCAAACCTCGCAATGTTTATTTTCTTTCCGGCCAACATCTGTGTACATGTTACCGTCTATTTATTGCTCCATGCATGTCAAATTCCCTGGGGTATGGACTTGCTTTACTCATTCATAATTGCATGAAATATCAACCAAATTCAGTAATTTTGACATGTATGGATAGCTTAGATCTGGGGCTACATGTTGCAATTATCGGCGGCTTCTTAGAGTTAAAACTTGTGGAGAAAATTCAAACCTCGCAATGTTTATTTTCTTTCCGGCCAACATCTGTGTACATGTTACCTTTTATTTATTGCTCCATGCCTGTCAAATTCCCTGGGGTATGGACTTGCTTTACTCATTCATAATTGCATGAAATATCAACCAAATTCAGTAATTTTGACATGTATGGATAGCTTAGATCTGGCGCTACATGTTGCAATTATCGGCGGCTTCTTAGAGTTAAAACTTGTGGAGAAAATTCAAACCTCGCAATGTTTATTTTCTTTCCGGCCAACATCTGTGTGCATATTACCTTCTATTTATTGCTCCATGCATGTCAAATTCCCTGGGGTATGACTTGCTTTACTCATTCATAATTGCATGAAATATCAACCAAATTCAGTAATTTTGACATGTATGGGTAGCTTAGATCTGGCGCTACATGTTGCAATTATCGGCGGCTTCTTAGAGTTAAAACTTGTGGAGAAAATTCAAACCTCGCAATGTTTATTTTCTTTCCGGCCAACATCTGTGTACATGTTACAGTCTTTTTATTGCTCCATGCATGTCAAATTCCCTGGGGTATGGACTTGCTTTACTCATTCATAATTGCATGAAATATCAACCAAATTCAGTAATTTTGACATGTATGGATAGCTTAGATCTGGCGCTACATGTTGCAATTATCGGCGGCTTCTTAGAGTTAAAACTTGTGGAGAAAATTCAAACCTCGCAATGTTTATTTTCTTCCCGGCCACCATCTGTGTGCAGATTACCTTTTATTTATTGCTCCATGCATGTCAAATTCCCTGGGGTATGGACTTGCTTTACTCATTCATAATTGCATGAAATATTAACCAAATTCAGTAATTTTGACATGTATGGATAGCTTAGATTTGGCGCTACATGTTGCAATTATCGGCGGCTTCTTAGAGTTAAAACTTGTGGAGAAAATTCAAACCTCGCAATGTTTATTTTCTTTCCGGCCAACATCTGTGTACATGTTACCGTCTATTTATTGCTCCATGCATGTCAAATTCCCTGGGGTATGGACTTGCTTTACTCATTCATAATTGCATGAAATATCAACCAAATTCAGTAATTTTGACATGTATGGATAGCTTAGATCTGGGGCTACATGTTGCAATTATCGGCGGCTTCTTAGAGTTAAAACTTGTGGAGAAAATTCAAACCTCGCAATGTTTATTTTCTTTCCGGCCAACATCTGTGTACATGTTACCGTCTATTTATTGCTCCATGCATGTCAAATTCCCTGGGGTATGGACTTGCTTTACTCATTCATAATTGCATGAAATATCAACCAAATTCAGTAATTTTGACATGTATGGATAGCTTAGATCTGGCGCTACATGTTGCAATTATCGGCGGCTTCTTAGAGTTAAAACTTGTGGAGAAAATTCAAACCTCGCAATGTTTATTTTCTTTCCGGCCAACATCTGTGTACATGTTACCGTCTATTTATTGCTCCATGCATGTCAAATTCCCTGGGGTATGGACTTGCTTTACACATTCATAATTGCATGAAATATCAACCAAATTCAGTAATTTTGACATGTATGGATAGCTTAGATCTGGCGCTACATGTTGCAATTATCGGCGGCTTCCTAGAGTTAAAACTTGTGGAGAAAATTCAAACCTCGCAATGTTTATTTTCTTCCCGGCCACCATCTGTGTGCAGATTACCTTTTATTTATTGCTCCATGCCTGTCAAATTCCCTGGGGTATGGACTTGCTTTACTCATTCATAATTGCATGAAATATCAACCAAATTCAGTAGAGTTAAAACTTGTGGAGAAAATTCAAACCTCGCAATGTTTATTTTCTTTCCGGCCAACATCTGTGTACATGTTACCGTCTATTTATTGCTCCATGCATGTCAAATTCCCTGGGGTATGGACTTGCTTTACTCATTCATAATTGCATGAAATATCAACCAAATTCAGTAATTTTGACATGTATGGGTAACTTAGATCTGGCGCTACATGTTGCAATTATCGGCGGCTTCTTAGAGTTAAAACTTGTGGAGAAAATTCAAACCTCGCAATGTTTATTTTCTTTCCGGCCAACATCTGTGTACATGTTACCTTTTATTTATTGCTCCATGCCTGTCAAATTCCCTGGGGTATGGACTTGCTTTACTCATTCATAATTGCATGAAATGTCAACCAAATTCAGTAATTTTGACATGTATGGATAGCTTAGATCTGGCGCTACATGTTGCAATTATCGGCGGCTTCTTAGAGTTAAAACTTGTGGAGAAAATTCAAACCTCGCAATGTTTATTTTCTTTCCGGCCAACATCTGTGTGCATATTACCTTCTATTTATTGCTCCATGCCTGTCAAATTCCCTGGGGTATGACTTGCTTTACTCATTCATAATTGCATGAAATATCAACCAAATTCAGTAATTTTGACATGTATGGGTAACTTAGATCTGGCGCTACATGTTGCAATTATCGGCGGCTTCTTAGAGTTAAAACTTGTGGAGAAAATTCAAACCTCGCAATGTTTATTTTCTTTCCGGCCAACATCTGTGTACATGTTACCGTCTATTTATTGCTCCATGCATGTCAAATTCCCTGGGGTATGGACTTGCTTTACTCATTCATAATTGCATGAAATATCAACCAAATTCAGTAATTTTGACATGTATGGATAGCTTAGATCTGGCGCTACATGTTGCAATTATCGGCGGCTTCTTAGAGTTAAAACTTGTGGAGAAAATTCAAACCTCGCAATGTTTATTTTCTTTCCGGCCAACATCTGTGTGCATATTACCTTCTATTTATTGCTCCATGCATGTCAAATTCCCTGGGGTATGACTTGCTTTACTCATTCATAATTGCATGAAATATCAACCAAATTCAGTAATTTTGACATGTATGGGTAGCTTAGATCTGGCGCTACATGTTGCAATTATCGGCGGCTTCTTAGAGTTAAAACTTGTGGAGAAAATTCAAACCTCGCAATGTTTATTTTCTTTCCGGCCAACATCTGTGTACATGTTACAGTCTATTTATTGCTCCATGCATGTCAAATTCCCCGGGGTATGGACTTGCTTTACTCATTCATAATTGCATGAAATATCAACCAAATTCAGTAATTTTGACATGTATGGATAGCTTAGATCTGGCGCTACATGTTGCAATTATCGGCGGCTTCTTAGAGTTAAAACTTGTGGAGAAAATTCAAACCTCGCAATGTTTATTTTCTTCCCGGCCACCATCTGTGTGCAGATTACCTTTTATTTATTGCTCCATGCATGTCAAATTCCCTGGGGTATGGACTTGCTTTACTCATTCATAATTGCATGAAATATTAACCAAATTCAGTAATTTTGACATGTATGGATAGCTTAGATTTGGCGCTACATGTTGCAATTATCGGCGGCTTCTTAGAGTTAAAACTTGTGGAGAAAATTCAAACCTCGCAATGTTTATTTTCTTTCCGGCCAACATCTGTGTACATGTTACCGTCTATTTATTGCTCCATGCATGTCAAATTCCCTGGGGTATGGACTTGCTTTACTCATTCATAATTGCATGAAATATCAACCAAATTCAGTAATTTTGACATGTATGGATAGCTTAGATCTGGGGCTACATGTTGCAATTATCGGCGGCTTCTTAGAGTTAAAACTTGTGGAGAAAATTCAAACCTCGCAATGTTTATTTTCTTTCCGGCCAACATCTGTGTACATGTTACCGTCTATTTATTGCTCCATGCATGTCAAATTCCCTGGGGTATGGACTTGCTTTACTCATTCATAATTGCATGAAATATCAACCAAATTCAGTAATTTTGACATGTATGGATAGCTTAGATCTGGCGCTACATGTTGCAATTATCGGCGGCTTCTTAGAGTTAAAACTTGTGGAGAAAATTCAAACCTCGCAATGTTTATTTTCTTTCCGGCCAACATCTGTGTACATGTTACCGTCTATTTATTGCTCCATGCATGTCAAATTCCCTGGGGTATGGACTTGCTTTACACATTCATAATTGCATGAAATATCAACCAAATTCAGTAATTTTGACATGTATGGATAGCTTAGATCTGGCGCTACATGTTGCAATTATCGGCGGCTTCCTAGAGTTAAAACTTGTGGAGAAAATTCAAACCTCGCAATGTTTATTTTCTTCCCGGCCACCATCTGTGTGCAGATTACCTTTTATTTATTGCTCCATGCCTGTCAAATTCCCTGGGGTATGGACTTGCTTTACTCATTCATAATTGCATGAAATATCAACCAAATTCAGTAGAGTTAAAACTTGTGGAGAAAATTCAAACCTCGCAATGTTTATTTTCTTTCCGGCCAACATCTGTGTACATGTTACCGTCTATTTATTGCTCCATGCATGTCAAATTCCCTGGGGTATGGACTTGCTTTACTCATTCATAATTGCATGAAATATCAACCAAATTCAGTAATTTTGACATGTATGGATAGCTTAGATCTGGCGCTACATGTTGCAATTATCGGCGGCTTCTTAGAGTTAAAACTTGTGGAGAAAATTCAAACCTCGCAATGTTTATTTTCTTTCCGGCCAACATCTGTGTGCATATTACCTTCTATTTATTGCTCCATGCCTGTCAAATTCCCTGGGGTATGACTTGCTTTACTCATTCATAATTGCATGAAATATCAACCAAATTCAGTAATTTTGACATGTATGGATAGCTTAGATCTGGCGCTACATGTTGCAATTATCGGCGGCTTCTTAGAGTTAAAACTTGTGGAGAAAATTCAAACCTCGCAATGTTTATTTTCTTTCCGGCCAACATCTGTGTACATGTTACCGTCTATTTATTGCTCCATGCATGTCAAATTCCCTGGGGTATGGACTTGCTTTACTCATTCATAATTGCATGAAATATCAACCAAATTCAGTAATTTTGACATGTATGGATAGCTTAGATCTGGCGCTACATGTTGCAATTATCGGCGGCTTCCTAGAGTTAAAACTTGTGGAGAAAATTCAAACCTCGCAATGTTTATTTTCTTCCCGGCCACCATCTGTGTGCAGATTACCTTTTATTTATTGCTCCATGCCTGTCAAATTCCCTGGGGTATGGACTTGCTTTACTCATTCATAATTGCATGAAATATCAACCAAATTCAGTAATTTTGACATGTATGGATAGCTTAGATCTGGCGCTACATGTTGCAATTATCGGCGGCTTCTTAGAGTTAAAACTTGTGGAGAAAATTCAAACCTCGCAATGTTTATTTTCTTTCCGGCCAACATCTGTGTGCATATTACCTTCTATTTATTGCTCCATGCCTGTCAAATTCCCTGGGGTATGACTTGCTTTACTCATTCATAATTGCATGAAATATCAACCAAATTCAGTAATTTTGACATGTATGGGTAGCTTAGATCTGGCGCTACATGTTGCAATTATCGGCGGCTTCTTAGAGTTAAAACTTGTGGAGAAAATTCAAACCTCGCAATGTTTATTTTCTTTCCGGCCAACATCTGTGTGCATATTACCTTCTATTTATTGCTCCATGCCTGTCAAATTCCCTGGGGTATGACTTGCTTTACTCATTCATAATTGCATGAAATATCAACCAAATTCAGTAATTTTGACATGTATGGATAGCTTAGATCTGGCGCTACATGTTGCAATTATCGGCGGCTTCTTAGAGTTAAAACTTGTGGAGAAAATTCAAACCTCGCAATGTTTATTTTCTTTCCGGCCAACATCTGTGTACATGTTACCGTCTATTTATTGCTCCATGCATGTCAAATTCCCTGGGGTATGGACTTGCTTTACTCATTCATAATTGCATGAAATATCAACCAAATTCAGTAATTTTGACATGTATGGATAGCTTAGATCTGGCGCTACATGTTGCAATTATCGGCGGCTTCCTAGAGTTAAAACTTGTGGAGAAAATTCAAACCTCGCAATGTTTATTTTCTTCCCGGCCACCATCTGTGTGCAGATTACCTTTTATTTATTGCTCCATGCCTGTCAAATTCCCTGGGGTATGGACTTGCTTTACTCATTCATAATTGCATGAAATATCAACCAAATTCAGTAATTTTGACATGTATGGATAGCTTAGATCTGGCGCTACATGTTGCAATTATCGGCGGCTTCTTAGAGTTAAAACTTGTGGAGAAAATTCAAACCTCGCAATGTTTATTTTCTTTCCGGCCAACATCTGTGTGCATATTACCTTCTATTTATTGCTCCATGCCTGTCAAATTCCCTGGGGTATGACTTGCTTTACTCATTCATAATTGCATGAAATATCAACCAAATTCAGTAATTTTGACATGTATGGGTAGCTTAGATCTGGCGCTACATGTTGCAATTATCGGCGGCTTCTTAGAGTTAAAACTTGTGGAGAAAATTCAAACCTTGCAATGTTTATTTTCTTTCCGGCCAACATCTGTGTGCATATTACCTTCTATTTATTGCTCCATGCCTGTCAAATTCCCTGGGGTATGACTTGCTTTACTCATTCATAATTGCATGAAATATCAACCAAATTCAGTAATTTTGACATGTATGGGTAACTTAGATCTGGCGCTACATGTTGCAATTATCGGCGGCTTCTTAGAGTTAAAACTTGTGGAGAAAATTCAAACCTCGCAATGTTTATTTTCTTTCCGGCCAACATCTGTGTACATGTTACCGTCTATTTATTGCTCCATGCATGTCAAATTCCCTGGGGTATGGACTTGCTTTACTCATTCATAATTGCATGAAATATCAACCAAATTCAGTAATTTTGACATGTATGGATAGCTTAGATCTGGCGCTACATGTTGCAATTATCGGCGGCTTCTTAGAGTTAAAACTTGTGGAGAAAATTCAAACCTCGCAATGTTTATTTTCTTTCCGGCCAACATCTGTGTGCATATTACCTTCTATTTATTGCTCCATGCATGTCAAATTCCCTGGGGTATGACTTGCTTTACTCATTCATAATTGCATGAAATATCAACCAAATTCAGTAATTTTGACATGTATGGGTAGCTTAGATCTGGCGCTACATGTTGCAATTATCGGCGGCTTCTTAGAGTTAAAACTTGTGGAGAAAATTCAAACCTCGCAATGTTTATTTTCTTTCCGGCCAACATCTGTGTACATGTTACAGTCTATTTATTGCTCCATGCATGTCAAATTCCCTGGGGTATGGACTTGCTTTACTCATTCATAATTGCATGAAATATCAACCAAATTCAGTAATTTTGACATGTATGGATAGCTTAGATCTGGCGCTACATGTTGCAATTATCGGCGGCTTCTTAGAGTTAAAACTTGTGGAGAAAATTCAAACCTCGCAATGTTTATTTTCTTCCCGGCCACCATCTGTGTGCAGATTACCTTTTATTTATTGCTCCATGCATGTCAAATTCCCTGGGGTATGGACTTGCTTTACTCATTCATAATTGCATGAAATATTAACCAAATTCAGTAATTTTGACATGTATGGATAGCTTAGATTTGGCGCTACATGTTGCAATTATCGGCGGCTTCTTAGAGTTAAAACTTGTGGAGAAAATTCAAACCTCGCAATGTTTATTTTCTTTCCGGCCAACATCTGTGTACATGTTACCGTCTATTTATTGCTCCATGCATGTCAAATTCCCTGGGGTATGGACTTGCTTTACTCATTCATAATTGCATGAAATATCAACCAAATTCAGTAATTTTGACATGTATGGATAGCTTAGATCTGGGGCTACATGTTGCAATTATCGGCGGCTTCTTAGAGTTAAAACTTGTGGAGAAAATTCAAACCTCGCAATGTTTATTTTCTTTCCGGCCAACATCTGTGTACATGTTACCGTCTATTTATTGCTCCATGCATGTCAAATTCCCTGGGGTATGGACTTGCTTTACTCATTCATAATTGCATGAAATATCAACCAAATTCAGTAATTTTGACATGTATGGATAGCTTAGATCTGGCGCTACATGTTGCAATTATCGGCGGCTTCTTAGAGTTAAAACTTGTGGAGAAAATTCAAACCTCGCAATGTTTATTTTCTTTCCGGCCAACATCTGTGTACATGTTACCGTCTATTTATTGCTCCATGCATGTCAAATTCCCTGGGGTATGGACTTGCTTTACACATTCATAATTGCATGAAATATCAACCAAATTCAGTAATTTTGACATGTATGGATAGCTTAGATCTGGCGCTACATGTTGCAATTATCGGCGGCTTCTTAGAGTTAAAACTTGTGGAGAAAATTCAAACCTCGCAATGTTTATTTTCTTCCCGGCCACCATCTGTGTGCAGATTACCTTTTATTTATTGCTCCATGCCTGTCAAATTCCCTGGGGTATGGACTTGCTTTACTCATTCATAATTGCATGAAATATCAACCAAATTCAGTAGAGTTAAAACTTGTGGAGAAAATTCAAACCTCGCAATGTTTATTTTCTTTCCGGCCAACATCTGTGTACATGTTACCGTCTATTTATTGCTCCATGCATGTCAAATTCCCTGGGGTATGGACTTGCTTTACTCATTCATAATTGCATGAAATATCAACCAAATTCAGTAATTTTGACATGTATGGATAGCTTAGATCTGGCGCTACATGTTGCAATTATCGGCGGCTTCTTAGAGTTAAAACTTGTGGAGAAAATTCAAACCTCGCAATGTTTATTTTCTTTCCGGCCAACATCTGTGTGCATATTACCTTCTATTTATTGCTCCATGCCTGTCAAATTCCCTGGGGTATGACTTGCTTTACTCATTCATAATTGCATGAAATATCAACCAAATTCAGTAATTTTGACATGTATGGATAGCTTAGATCTGGCGCTACATGTTGCAATTATCGGCGGCTTCTTAGAGTTAAAACTTGTGGAGAAAATTCAAACCTCGCAATGTTTATTTTCTTTCCGGCCAACATCTGTGTACATGTTACCGTCTATTTATTGCTCCATGCATGTCAAATTCCCTGGGGTATGGACTTGCTTTACTCATTCATAATTGCATGAAATATCAACCAAATTCAGTAATTTTGACATGTATGGATAGCTTAGATCTGGCGCTACATGTTGCAATTATCGGCGGCTTCCTAGAGTTAAAACTTGTGGAGAAAATTCAAACCTCGCAATGTTTATTTTCTTCCCGGCCACCATCTGTGTGCAGATTACCTTTTATTTATTGCTCCATGCCTGTCAAATTCCCTGGGGTATGGACTTGCTTTACTCATTCATAATTGCATGAAATATCAACCAAATTCAGTAATTTTGACATGTATGGATAGCTTAGATTTGGCGCTACATGTTGCAATTATCGGCGGCTTCTTAGAGTTAAAACTTGTGGAGAAAATTCAAACCTCGCAATGTTTATTTTCTTTCCGGCCAACATCTGTGTACATGTTACCGTCTATTTATTGCTCCATGCATGTCAAATTCCCTGGGGTATGGACTTGCTTTACTCATTCATAATTGCATGAAATATCAACCAAATTCAGTAATTTTGACATGTATGGATAGCTTAGATCTGGGGCTACATGTTGCAATTATCGGCGGCTTCTTAGAGTTAAAACTTGTGGAGAAAATTCAAACCTCGCAATGTTTATTTTCTTTCCGGCCAACATCTGTGTACATGTTACCGTCTATTTATTGCTCCATGCATGTCAAATTCCCTGGGGTATGGACTTGCTTTACTCATTCATAATTGCATGAAATATCAACCAAATTCAGTAATTTTGACATGTATGGATAGCTTAGATCTGGCGCTACATGTTGCAATTATCGGCGGCTTCTTAGAGTTAAAACTTGTGGAGAAAATTCAAACCTCGCAATGTTTATTTTCTTTCCGGCCAACATCTGTGTACATGTTACCGTCTATTTATTGCTCCATGCATGTCAAATTCCCTGGGGTATGGACTTGCTTTACACATTCATAATTGCATGAAATATCAACCAAATTCAGTAATTTTGACATGTATGGATAGCTTAGATCTGGCGCTACATGTTGCAATTATCGGCGGCTTCCTAGAGTTAAAACTTGTGGAGAAAATTCAAACCTCGCAATGTTTATTTTCTTCCCGGCCACCATCTGTGTGCAGATTACCTTTTATTTATTGCTCCATGCCTGTCAAATTCCCTGGGGTATGACTTGCTTTACTCATTCATAATTGCATGAAATATCAACCAAATTCAGTAATTTTGACATGTATGGGTAGCTTAGATCTGGCGCTACATGTTGCAATTATCGGCGGCTTCTTAGAGTTAAAACTTGTGGAGAAAATTCAAACCTCGCAATGTTTATTTTCTTTCCGGCCAACATCTGTGTGCATATTACCTTCTATTTATTGCTCCATGCCTGTCAAATTCCCTGGGGTATGACTTGCTTTACTCATTCATAATTGCATGAAATATCAACCAAATTCAGTAATTTTGACATGTATGGGTAGCTTAGATCTGGCGCTACATGTTGCAATTATCGGCGGCTTCTTAGAGTTAAAACTTGTGAAGAAAATTCAAACCTCGCAATGTTTATTTTCTTTCCGGCCAACATCTGTGTACATGTTACAGTCTATTTATTGCTCCATGCATGTCAAATTCCCTGGGGTATGGACTTGCTTTACTCATTCATAATTGCATGAAATATCAACCAAATTCAGTAATTTTGACATGTATGGATAGCTTAGATCTGGCGCTACATGTTGCAATTATCGGCGGCTTCTTAGAGTTAAAACTTGTGGAGAAAATTCAAACCTCGCAATGTTTATTTTCTTTCCGGCCAACATCTGTGTACATGTTACCGTCTATTTATTGCTCCATGCATGTCAAATTCCCTGGGGTATGGACTTGCTTTACTCATTCATAATTGCATGAAATATCAACCAAATTCAGTAATTTTGACATGTATGGGTAGCTTAGATCTGGCGCTACATGTTGCAATTATCGGCGGCTTCTTAGAGTTAAAACTTGTGGAGAAAATTCAAACCTCGCAATGTTTATTTTCTTTCCGGCCAACATCTGTGTACATGTTACCTTTTATTTATTGCTCCATGCCTGTCAAATTCCCTGGGGTATGGACTTGCTTTACTCATTCATAATTGCATGAAATGTCAACCAAATTCAGTAATTTTGACATGTATGGATAGCTTAGATCTGGCGCTACATGTTGCAATTATCGGCGGCTTCTTAGAGTTAAAACTTGTGGAGAAAATTCAAACCTCGCAATGTTTATTTTCTTTCCGGCCAACATCTGTGTGCATATTACCTTCTATTTATTGCTCCATGCCTGTCAAATTCCCTGGGGTATGACTTGCTTTACTCATTCATAATTGCATGAAATATCAACCAAATTCAGTAATTTTGACATGTATGGGTAACTTAGATCTGGCGCTACATGTTGCAATTATCGGCGGCTTCTTAGAGTTAAAACTTGTGGAGAAAATTCAAACCTCGCAATGTTTATTTTCTTTCCGGCCAACATCTGTGTACATGTTACCGTCTATTTATTGCTCCATGCATGTCAAATTCCCTGGGGTATGGACTTGCTTTACTCATTCATAATTGCATGAAATATCAACCAAATTCAGTAATTTTGACATGTATGGATAGCTTAGATCTGGCGCTACATGTTGCAATTATCGGCGGCTTCTTAGAGTTAAAACTTGTGGAGAAAATTCAAACCTCGCAATGTTTATTTTCTTTCCGGCCAACATCTGTGTGCATATTACCTTCTATTTATTGCTCCATGCATGTCAAATTCCCTGGGGTATGACTTGCTTTACTCATTCATAATTGCATGAAATATCAACCAAATTCAGTAATTTTGACATGTATGGGTAGCTTAGATCTGGCGCTACATGTTGCAATTATCGGCGGCTTCTTAGAGTTAAAACTTGTGGAGAAAATTCAAACCTCGCAATGTTTATTTTCTTTCCGGCCAACATCTGTGTACATGTTACAGTCTATTTATTGCTCCATGCATGTCAAATTCCCTGGGGTATGGACTTGCTTTACTCATTCATAATTGCATGAAATATCAACCAAATTCAGTAATTTTGACATGTATGGATAGCTTAGATCTGGCGCTACATGTTGCAATTATCGGCGGCTTCTTAGAGTTAAAACTTGTGGAGAAAATTCAAACCTCGCAATGTTTATTTTCTTCCCGGCCACCATCTGTGTGCAGATTACCTTTTATTTATTGCTCCATGCATGTCAAATTCCCTGGGGTATGGACTTGCTTTACTCATTCATAATTGCATGAAATATTAACCAAATTCAGTAATTTTGACATGTATGGATAGCTTAGATTTGGCGCTACATGTTGCAATTATCGGCGGCTTCTTAGAGTTAAAACTTGTGGAGAAAATTCAAACCTCGCAATGTTTATTTTCTTTCCGGCCAACATCTGTGTACATGTTACCGTCTATTTATTGCTCCATGCATGTCAAATTCCCTGGGGTATGGACTTGCTTTACTCATTCATAATTGCATGAAATATCAACCAAATTCAGTAATTTTGACATGTATGGATAGCTTAGATCTGGGGCTACATGTTGCAATTATCGGCGGCTTCTTAGAGTTAAAACTTGTGGAGAAAATTCAAACCTCGCAATGTTTATTTTCTTTCCGGCCAACATCTGTGTACATGTTACCGTCTATTTATTGCTCCATGCATGTCAAATTCCCTGGGGTATGGACTTGCTTTACTCATTCATAATTGCATGAAATATCAACCAAATTCAGTAATTTTGACATGTATGGATAGCTTAGATCTGGCGCTACATGTTGCAATTATCGGCGGCTTCTTAGAGTTAAAACTTGTGGAGAAAATTCAAACCTCGCAATGTTTATTTTCTTTCCGGCCAACATCTGTGTACATGTTACCGTCTATTTATTGCTCCATGCATGTCAAATTCCCTGGGGTATGGACTTGCTTTACACATTCATAATTGCATGAAATATCAACCAAATTCAGTAATTTTGACATGTATGGATAGCTTAGATCTGGCGCTACATGTTGCAATTATCGGCGGCTTCCTAGAGTTAAAACTTGTGGAGAAAATTCAAACCTCGCAATGTTTATTTTCTTCCCGGCCACCATCTGTGTGCAGATTACCTTTTATTTATTGCTCCATGCCTGTCAAATTCCCTGGGGTATGGACTTGCTTTACTCATTCATAATTGCATGAAATATCAACCAAATTCAGTAGAGTTAAAACTTGTGGAGAAAATTCAAACCTCGCAATGTTTATTTTCTTTCCGGCCAACATCTGTGTACATGTTACCGTCTATTTATTGCTCCATGCATGTCAAATTCCCTGGGGTATGGACTTGCTTTACTCATTCATAATTGCATGAAATATCAACCAAATTCAGTAATTTTGACATGTATGGATAGCTTAGATCTGGCGCTACATGTTGCAATTATCGGCGGCTTCTTAGAGTTAAAACTTGTGGAGAAAATTCAAACCTCGCAATGTTTATTTTCTTTCCGGCCAACATCTGTGTGCATATTACCTTCTATTTATTGCTCCATGCCTGTCAAATTCCCTGGGGTATGACTTGCTTTACTCATTCATAATTGCATGAAATATCAACCAAATTCAGTAATTTTGACATGTATGGATAGCTTAGATCTGGCGCTACATGTTGCAATTATCGGCGGCTTCTTAGAGTTAAAACTTGTGGAGAAAATTCAAACCTCGCAATGTTTATTTTCTTTCCGGCCAACATCTGTGTACATGTTACCGTCTATTTATTGCTCCATGCATGTCAAATTCCCTGGGGTATGGACTTGCTTTACTCATTCATAATTGCATGAAATATCAACCAAATTCAGTAATTTTGACATGTATGGATAGCTTAGATCTGGCGCTACATGTTGCAATTATCGGCGGCTTCCTAGAGTTAAAACTTGTGGAGAAAATTCAAACCTCGCAATGTTTATTTTCTTCCCGGCCACCATCTGTGTGCAGATTACCTTTTATTTATTGCTCCATGCCTGTCAAATTCCCTGGGGTATGGACTTGCTTTACTCATTCATAATTGCATGAAATATCAACCAAATTCAGTAATTTTGACATGTATGGATAGCTTAGATCTGGCGCTACATGTTGCAATTATCGGCGGCTTCTTAGAGTTAAAACTTGTGGAGAAAATTCAAACCTCGCAATGTTTATTTTCTTTCCGGCCAACATCTGTGTGCATATTACCTTCTATTTATTGCTCCATGCCTGTCAAATTCCCTGGGGTATGACTTGCTTTACTCATTCATAATTGCATGAAATATCAACCAAATTCAGTAATTTTGACATGTATGGGTAGCTTAGATCTGGCGCTACATGTTGCAATTATCGGCGGCTTCTTAGAGTTAAAACTTGTGGAGAAAATTCAAACCTCGCAATGTTTATTTTCTTTCCGGCCAACATCTGTGTGCATATTACCTTCTATTTATTGCTCCATGCCTGTCAAATTCCCTGGGGTATGACTTGCTTTACTCATTCATAATTGCATGAAATATCAACCAAATTCAGTAATTTTGACATGTATGGATAGCTTAGATCTGGCGCTACATGTTGCAATTATCGGCGGCTTCTTAGAGTTAAAACTTGTGGAGAAAATTCAAACCTCGCAATGTTTATTTTCTTTCCGGCCAACATCTGTGTACATGTTACCGTCTATTTATTGCTCCATGCATGTCAAATTCCCTGGGGTATGGACTTGCTTTACTCATTCATAATTGCATGAAATATCAACCAAATTCAGTAATTTTGACATGTATGGATAGCTTAGATCTGGCGCTACATGTTGCAATTATCGGCGGCTTCTTAGAGTTAAAACTTGTGGAGAAAATTCAAACCTCGCAATGTTTATTTTCTTCCCGGCCACCATCTGTGTGCAGATTACCTTTTATTTATTGCTCCATGCATGTCAAATTCCCTGGGGTATGGACTTGCTTTACTCATTCATAATTGCATGAAATATTAACCAAATTCAGTAATTTTGACATGTATGGATAGCTTAGATTTGGCGCTACATGTTGCAATTATCGGCGGCTTCTTAGAGTTAAAACTTGTGGAGAAAATTCAAACCTCGCAATGTTTATTTTCTTTCCGGCCAACATCTGTGTACATGTTACCGTCTATTTATTGCTCCATGCATGTCAAATTCCCTGGGGTATGGACTTGCTTTACTCATTCATAATTGCATGAAATATCAACCAAATTCAGTAATTTTGACATGTATGGATAGCTTAGATCTGGGGCTACATGTTGCAATTATCGGCGGCTTCTTAGAGTTAAAACTTGTGGAGAAAATTCAAACCTCGCAATGTTTATTTTCTTTCCGGCCAACATCTGTGTACATGTTACCGTCTATTTATTGCTCCATGCATGTCAAATTCCCTGGGGTATGGACTTGCTTTACTCATTCATAATTGCATGAAATATCAACCAAATTCAGTAATTTTGACATGTATGGATAGCTTAGATCTGGCGCTACATGTTGCAATTATCGGCGGCTTCTTAGAGTTAAAACTTGTGGAGAAAATTCAAACCTCGCAATGTTTATTTTCTTTCCGGCCAACATCTGTGTACATGTTACCGTCTATTTATTGCTCCATGCATGTCAAATTCCCTGGGGTATGGACTTGCTTTACACATTCATAATTGCATGAAATATCAACCAAATTCAGTAATTTTGACATGTATGGATAGCTTAGATCCGGCGCTACATGTTGCAATTATCGGCGGCTTCCTAGAGTTAAAACTTGTGGAGAAAATTCAAACCTCGCAATGTTTATTTTCTTCCCGGCCACCATCTGTGTGCAGATTACCTTTTATTTATTGCTCCATGCCTGTCAAATTCCCTGGGGTATGGACTTGCTTTACTCATTCATAATTGCATGAAATATCAACCAAATTCAGTAGAGTTAAAACTTGTGGAGAAAATTCAAACCTCGCAATGTTTATTTTCTTTCCGGCCAACATCTGTGTACATGTTACCGTCTATTTATTGCTCCATGCATGTCAAATTCCCTGGGGTATGGACTTGCTTTACTCATTCATAATTGCATGAAATATCAACCAAATTCAGTAATTTTGACATGTATGGATAGCTTAGATCTGGCGCTACATGTTGCAATTATCGGCGGCTTCTTAGAGTTAAAACTTGTGGAGAAAATTCAAACCTCGCAATGTTTATTTTCTTTCCGGCCAACATCTGTGTGCATATTACCTTCTATTTATTGCTCCATGCCTGTCAAATTCCCTGGGGTATGACTTGCTTTACTCATTCATAATTGCATGAAATATCAACCAAATTCAGTAATTTTGACATGTATGGATAGCTTAGATCTGGCGCTACATGTTGCAATTATCGGCGGCTTCCTAGAGTTAAAACTTGTGGAGAAAATTCAAACCTCGCAATGTTTATTTTCTTCCCGGCCACCATCTGTGTGCAGATTACCTTTTATTTATTGCTCCATGCCTGTCAAATTCCCTGGGGTATGGACTTGCTTTACTCATTCATAATTGCATGAAATATCAACCAAATTCAGTAATTTTGACATGTATGGATAGCTTAGATCTGGCGCTACATGTTGCAATTATCGGCGGCTTCTTAGAGTTAAAACTTGTGGAGAAAATTCAAACCTCGCAATGTTTATTTTCTTTCCGGCCAACATCTGTGTGCATATTACCTTCTATTTATTGCTCCATGCCTGTCAAATTCCCTGGGGTATGACTTGCTTTACTCATTCATAATTGCATGAAATATCAACCAAATTCAGTAATTTTGACATGTATGGGTAGCTTAGATCTGGCGCTACATGTTGCAATTATCGGCGGCTTCTTAGAGTTAAAACTTGTGGAGAAAATTCAAACCTCGCAATGTTTATTTTCTTTCCGGCCAACATCTGTGTACATGTTACCGTCTATTTATTGCTCCATGCCTGTCAAATTCCCTGGGGTATGACTTGCTTTACTCATTCATAATTGCATGAAATATCAACCAAATTCAGTAATTTTGACATGTATGGATAGCTTAGATCTGGCGCTACATGTTGCAATTATCGGCGGCTTCCTAGAGTTAAAACTTGTGGAGAAAATTCAAACCTCGCAATGTTTATTTTCTTCCCGGCCACCATCTGTGTGCAGATTACCTTTTATTTATTGCTCCATGCCTGTCAAATTCCCTGGGGTATGGACTTGCTTTACTCATTCATAATTGCATGAAATATCAACCAAATTCAGTAATTTTGACATGTATGGATAGCTTAGATCTGGCGCTACATGTTGCAATTATCGGCGGCTTCTTAGAGTTAAAACTTGTGGAGAAAATTCAAACCTCGCAATGTTTATTTTCTTTCCGGCCAACATCTGTGTGCATATTACCTTCTATTTATTGCTCCATGCCTGTCAAATTCCCTGGGGTATGACTTGCTTTACTCATTCATAATTGCATGAAATATCAACCAAATTCAGTAATTTTGACATGTATGGGTAGCTTAGATCTGGCGCTACATGTTGCAATTATCGGCGGCTTCTTAGAGTTAAAACTTGTGGAGAAAATTCAAACCTCGCAATGTTTATTTTCTTTCCGGCCAACATCTGTGTGCATATTACCTTCTATTTATTGCTCCATGCCTGTCAAATTCCCTGGGGTATGACTTGCTTTACTCATTCATAATTGCATGAAATATCAACCAAATTCAGTAATTTTGACATGTATGGATAGCTTAGATCTGGCGCTACATGTTGCAATTATCGGCGGCTTCTTAGAGTTAAAACTTGTGGAGAAAATTCAAACCTCGCAATGTTTATTTTCTTTCCGGCCAACATCTGTGTACATGTTACCGTCTATTTATTGCTCCATGCATGTCAAATTCCCTGGGGTATGGACTTGCTTTACTCATTCATAATTGCATGAAATATCAACCAAATTCAGTAATTTTGACATGTATGGATAGCTTAGATCTGGCGCTACATGTTGCAATTATCGGCGGCTTCCTAGAGTTAAAACTTGTGGAGAAAATTCAAACCTCGCAATGTTTATTTTCTTCCCGGCCACCATCTGTGTGCAGATTACCTTTTATTTATTGCTCCATGCCTGTCAAATTCCCTGGGGTATGGACTTGCTTTACTCATTCATAATTGCATGAAATATCAACCAAATTCAGTAATTTTGACATGTATGGATAGCTTAGATCTGGCGCTACATGTTGCAATTATCGGCGGCTTCTTAGAGTTAAAACTTGTGGAGAAAATTCAAACCTCGCAATGTTTATTTTCTTTCCGGCCAACATCTGTGTGCATATTACCTTCTATTTATTGCTCCATGCCTGTCAAATTCCCTGGGGTATGACTTGCTTTACTCATTCATAATTGCATGAAATATCAACCAAATTCAGTAATTTTGACATGTATGGGTAGCTTAGATCTGGCGCTACATGTTGCAATTATCGGCGGCTTCTTAGAGTTAAAACTTGTGGAGAAAATTCAAACCTCGCAATGTTTATTTTCTTTCCGGCCAACATCTGTGTGCATATTACCTTCTATTTATTGCTCCATGCCTGTCAAATTCCCTGGGGTATGACTTGCTTTACTCATTCATAATTGCATGAAATATCAACCAAATTCAGTAATTTTGACATGTATGGGTAGCTTAGATCTGGCGCTACATGTTGCAATTATCGGCGGCTTCTTAGAGTTAAAACTTGTGAAGAAAATTCAAACCTCGCAATGTTTATTTTCTTTCCGGCCAACATCTGTGTACATGTTACAGTCTATTTATTGCTCCATGCATGTCAAATTCCCTGGGGTATGGACTTGCTTTACTCATTCATAATTGCATGAAATATCAACCAAATTCAGTGATTTTGACATGTATGGATAGCTTAGATCTGGCGCTACATGTTGCAATTATCGGCGGCTTCTTAGAGTTAAAACTTGTGGAGAAAATTCAAACCTCGCAATGTTTATTTTCTTTCCGGCCAACATCTGTGTACATGTTACCGTCTATTTATTGCTCCATGCATGTCAAATTCCCTGGGGTATGGACTTGCTTTACTCATTCATAATTGCATGAAATATCAACCAAATTCAGTAATTTTGACATGTATGGATAGCTTAGATCTGGCGCTACATGTTGCAATTATCGGCGGCTTCTTAGAGTTAAAACTTGTGGAGAAAATTCAAACCTCGCAATGTTTATTTTCTTTCCGGCCAACATCTGTGTGCATATTACCTTCTATTTATTGCTCCATGCCTGTCAAATTCCCTGGGGTATGACTTGCTTTACTCATTCATAATTGCATGAAATATCAACCAAATTCAGTAATTTTGACATGTATGGATAGCTTAGATCTGGCGCTACATGTTGCAATTATCGGCGGCTTCTTAGAGTTAAAACTTGTGGAGAAAATTCAAACCTCGCAATGTTTATTTTCTTTCCGGCCAACATCTGTGTACATGTTACCGTCTATTTATTGCTCCATGCATGTCAAATTCCCTGGGGTATGGACTTGCTTTACACATTCATAATTGCATGAAATATCAACCAAATTCAGTAATTTTGACATGTATGGATAGCTTAGATCTGGCGCTACATGTTGCAATTATCGGCGGCTTCCTAGAGTTAAAACTTGTGGAGAAAATTCAAACCTCGCAATGTTTATTTTCTTCCCGGCCACCATCTGTGTGCAGATTACCTTTTATTTATTGCTCCATGCCTGTCAAATTCCCTGGGGTATGGACTTGCTTTACTCATTCATAATTGCATGAAATATCAACCAAATTCAGTAGAGTTAAAACTTGTGGAGAAAATTCAAACCTCGCAATGTTTATTTTCTTTCCGGCCAACATCTGTGTACATGTTACCGTCTATTTATTGCTCCATGCATGTCAAATTCCCTGGGGTATGGACTTGCTTTACTCATTCATAATTGCATGAAATATCAACCAAATTCAGTAATTTTGACATGTATGGATAGCTTAGATCTGGCGCTACATGTTGCAATTATCGGCGGCTTCTTAGAGTTAAAACTTGTGGAGAAAATTCAAACCTCGCAATGTTTATTTTCTTTCCGGCCAACATCTGTGTACATGTTACCGTCTATTTATTGCTCCATGCATGTCAAATTCCCTGGGGTATGGACTTGCTTTACTCATTCATAATTGCATGAAATATCAACCAAATTCAGTAATTTTGACATGTATGGATAGCTTAGATCTGGCGCTACATGTTGCAATTATCGGCGGCTTCCTAGAGTTAAAACTTGTGGAGAAAATTCAAACCTCGCAATGTTTATTTTCTTCCTGGCCAACATCTGTGTACATGTTACCTCCTATTTATTGCTCCATGCCTGTCAAAATCCCTGGGGTATGGACTTGCTTTACTCATTCATAATTGCATGAAATATCAACCAAATTCAGTAATTTTGACATGTATGGATAGCTTAGATCTGGCGCTACATGTTGCAATTATCGGCGGCTTCTTAGAGTTAAAACTTGTGGAGAAAATTCAAACCTCGCAATGTTTATTTTCTTTCCGGCCAACATCTGTGTACATGTTACCGTCTATTTATTGCTCCATGCATGTCAAATTCCCTGGGGTATGGACTTGCTTTACTCATTCATAATTGCATGAAATATCAACCAAATTCAGTAATTTTGACATGTATGGATAGCTTAGATCTGGCGCTACATGTTGCAATTATCGGCGGCTTCTTAGAGTTAAAACTTGTGGAGAAAATTCAAACCTCGCAATGTTTATTTTCTTTCCGGCCAACATCTGTGTACATGTTACCGTCTATTTATTGCTCCATGCATGTCAAATTCCCTGGGGTATGGACTTGCTTTACTCATTCATAATTGCATGAAATATCAACCAAATTCAGTAATTTTGACATGTATGGATAGCTTAGATCTGGCGCTACATGTTGCAATTATCGGCGGCTTCTTAGAGTTAAAACTTGTGGAGAAAATTCAAACCTCGCAATGTTTATTTTCTTTCCGGCCAACATCTGTGTGCATATTACCTTCTATTTATTGCTCCATGCATGTCAAATTCCCTGGGGTATGACTTGCTTTACTCATTCATAATTGCATGAAATATCAACCAAATTCAGTAATTTTGACATGTATGGGTAGCTTAGATCTGGCGCTACATGTTGCAATTATCGGCGGCTTCTTAGAGTTAAAACTTGTGGAGAAAATTCAAACCTCGCAATGTTTATTTTCTTTCCGGCCAACATCTGTGTACATGTTACAGTCTATTTATTGCTCCATGCATGTCAAATTCCCTGGGGTATGGACTTGCTTTACTCATTCATAATTGCATGAAATATCAACCAAATTCAGTAATTTTGACATGTATGGATAGCTTAGATCTGGCGCTACATGTTGCAATTATCGGCGGCTTCTTAGAGTTAAAACTTGTGGAGAAAATTCAAACCTCGCAATGTTTATTTTCTTCCCGGCCACCATATGTGTGCAGATTACCTTTTATTTATTGCTCCATGCATGTCAAATTCCCTGGGGTATGGACTTGCTTTACTCATTCATAATTGCATGAAATATTAACCAAATTCAGTAATTTTGACATGTATGGATAGCTTAGATTTGGCGCTACATGTTGCAATTATCGGCGGCTTCTTAGAGTTAAAACTTGTGGAGAAAATTCAAACCTCGCAATGTTTATTTTCTTTCCGGCCAACATCTGTGTACATGTTACCGTCTATTTATTGCTCCATGCATGTCAAATTCCCTGGGGTATGGACTTGCTTTACTCATTCATAATTGCATGAAATATCAACCAAATTCAGTAATTTTGACATGTATGGGTAGCTTAGATCTGGGGCTACATGTTGCAATTATCGGCGGCTTCTTAGAGTTAAAACTTGTGGAGAAAATTCAAACCTCGCAATGTTTATTTTCTTTCCGGCCAACATCTGTGTACATGTTACCTTTTATTTATTGCTCCATGCCTGTCAAATTCCCTGGGGTATGGACTTGCTTTACTCATTCATAATTGCATGAAATGTCAACCAAATTCAGTAATTTTGACATGTATGGATAGCTTAGATCTGGCGCTACATGTTGCAATTATCGGCGGCTTCTTAGAGTTAAAACTTGTGGAGAAAATTCAAACCTCGCAATGTTTATTTTCTTTCCGGCCAACATCTGTGTGCATATTACCTTCTATTTATTGCTCCATGCCTGTCAAATTCCCTGGGGTATGACTTGCTTTACTCATTCATAATTGCATGAAATATCAACCAAATTCAGTAATTTTGACATGTATGGGTAACTTAGATCTGGCGCTACATGTTGCAATTATCGGCGGCTTCTTAGAGTTAAAACTTGTGGAGAAAATTCAAACCTCGCAATGTTTATTTTCTTTCCGGCCAACATCTGTGTGCATATTACCTTCTATTTATTGCTCCATGCCTGTCAAATTCCCTGGGGTATGACTTGCTTTACTCATTCATAATTGCATGAAATATCAACCAAATTCAGTAATTTTGACATGTATGGATAGCTTAGATCTGGCGCTACATGTTGCAATTATCGGCGGCTTCTTAGAGTTAAAACTTGTGGAGAAAATTCAAACCTCGCAATGTTTATTTTCTTTCCGGCCAACATCTGTGTACATGTTACCGTCTATTTATTGCTCCATGCATGTCAAATTCCCTGGGGTATGGACTTGCTTTACACATTCATAATTGCATGAAATATCAACCAAATTCAGTAATTTTGACATGTATGGATAGCTTAGATCTGGCCCTACATGTTGCAATTATCGGCGGCTTCCTAGAGTTAAAACTTGTGGAGAAAATTCAAACCTCGCAATGTTTATTTTCTTCCCGGCCACCATCTGTGTGCAGATTACCTTTTATTTATTGCTCCATGCCTGTCAAATTCCCTGGGGTATGGACTTGCTTTACTCATTCATAATTGCATGAAATATCAACCAAATTCAGTAGAGTTAAAACTTGTGGAGAAAATTCAAACCTCGCAATGTTTATTTTCTTTCCGGCCAACATCTGTGTACATGTTACCGTCTATTTATTGCTCCATGCATGTCAAATTCCCTGGGGTATGGACTTGCTTTACTCATTCATAATTGCATGAAATATCAACCAAATTCAGTAATTTTGACATGTATGGATAGCTTAGATCTGGCGCTACATGTTGCAATTATCGGCGGCTTCTTAGAGTTAAAACTTGTGGAGAAAATTCAAACCTCGCAATGTTTATTTTCTTTCCGGCCAACATCTGTGTGCATATTACCTTCTATTTATTGCTCCATGCCTGTCAAATTCCCTGGGGTATGACTTGCTTTACTCATTCATAATTGCATGAAATATCAACCAAATTCAGTAATTTTGACATGTATGGATAGCTTAGATCTGGCGCTACATGTTGCAATTATCGGCGGCTTCTTAGAGTTAAAACTTGTGGAGAAAATTCAAACCTCGCAATGTTTATTTTCTTTCCGGCCAACATCTGTGTACATGTTACCGTCTATTTATTGCTCCATGCATGTCAAATTCCCTGGGGTATGGACTTGCTTTACTCATTCATAATTGCATGAAATATCAACCAAATTCAGTAATTTTGACATGTATGGATAGCTTAGATCTGGCGCTACATGTTGCAATTATCGGCGGCTTCCTAGAGTTAAAACTTGTGGAGAAAATTCAAACCTCGCAATGTTTATTTTCTTCCCGGCCACCATCTGTGTGCAGATTACCTTTTATTTATTGCTCCATGCCTGTCAAATTCCCTGGGGTATGGACTTGCTTTACTCATTCATAATTGCATGAAATATCAACCAAATTCAGTAATTTTGACATGTATGGATAGCTTAGATCTGGCGCTACATGTTGCAATTATCGGCGGCTTCTTAGAGTTAAAACTTGTGGAGAAAATTCAAACCTCGCAATGTTTATTTTCTTTCCGGCCAACATCTGTGTGCATATTACCTTCTATTTATTGCTCCATGCCTGTCAAATTCCCTGGGGTATGACTTGCTTTACTCATTCATAATTGCATGAAATATCAACCAAATTCAGTAATTTTGACATGTATGGGTAGCTTAGATCTGGCGCTACATGTTGCAATTATCGGCGGCTTCTTAGAGTTAAAACTTGTGGAGAAAATTCAAACCTCGCAATGTTTATTTTCTTTCCGGCCAACATCTGTGTGCATATTACCTTCTATTTATTGCTCCATGCCTGTCAAATTCCCTGGGGTATGACTTGCTTTACTCATTCATAATTGCATGAAATATCAACCAAATTCAGTAATTTTGACATGTATGGATAGCTTAGATCTGGCGCTACATGTTGCAATTATCGGCGGCTTCTTAGAGTTAAAACTTGTGGAGAAAATTCAAACCTCGCAATGTTTATTTTCTTTCCGGCCAACATCTGTGTACATGTTACCGTCTATTTATTGCTCCATGCATGTCAAATTCCCTGGGGTATGGACTTGCTTTACTCATTCATAATTGCATGAAATATCAACCAAATTCAGTAATTTTGACATGTATGGATAGCTTAGATCTGGCGCTACATGTTGCAATTATCGGCGGCTTCTTAGAGTTAAAACTTGTGGAGAAAATTCAAACCTCGCAATGTTTATTTTCTTTCCGGCCAACATCTGTGTGCATATTACCTTCTATTTATTGCTCCATGCCTGTCAAATTCCCTGGGGTATGACTTGCTTTACTCATTCATAATTGCATGAAATATCAACCAAATTCAGTAATTGTGACATGTATGGGTAGCTTAGATCTGGCGCTACATGTTGCAATTATCGGCGGCTTCTTAGAGTTAAAACTTGTGGAGAAAATTCAAACCTCGCAATGTTTATTTTCTTTCCGGCCAACATCTGTGTGCATATTACCTTCTATTTATTGCTCCATGCCTGTCAAATTCCCTGGGGTATGACTTGCTTTACTCATTCATAATTGCATGAAATATCAACCAAATTCAGTAATTTTGACATGTATGGGTAGCTTAGATCTGGCGCTACATGTTGCAATTATCGGCGGCTTCTTAGAGTTAAAACTTGTGAAGAAAATTCAAACCTCGCAATGTTTATTTTCTTTCCGGCCAACATCTGTGTACATGTTACAGTCTATTTATTGCTCCATGCATGTCAAATTCCCTGGGGTATGGACTTGCTTTACTCATTCATAATTGCATGAAATATCAACCAAATTCAGTAATTTTGACATGTATGGATAGCTTAGATCTGGCGCTACATGTTGCAATTATCGGCGGCTTCTTAGAGTTAAAACTTGTGGAGAAAATTCAAACCTCGCAATGTTTATTTTCTTTCCGGCCAACATCTGTGTACATGATACCGTCTACTTATTGCTCCATGCATGTCAAATTCCCTGGGGTATGGACTTGCTTTACTCATTCATAATTGCATGAAATATCAACCAAATTCAGTAATTTTGACATGTATGGATAGCTTAGATCTGGCGCTACATGTTGCAATTATCGGCGGCTTCTTAGAGTTAAAACTTGTGGAGAAAATTCAAACCTCGCAATGTTTATTTTCTTTCCGGCCAACATCTGTGTGCATATTACCTTCTATTTATTGCTCCATGCCTGTCAAATTCCCTGGGGTATGACTTGCTTTACTCATTCATAATTGCATGAAATATCAACCAAATTCAGTAATTTTGACATGTATGGATAGCTTAGATCTGGCGCTACATGTTGCAATTATCGGCGGCTTCTTAGAGTTAAAACTTGTGGAGAAAATTCAAACCTCGCAATGTTTATTTTCTTTCCGGCCAACATCTGTGTACATGTTACCGTCTATTTATTGCTCCATGCATGTCAAATTCCCTGGGGTATGGACTTGCTTTACACATTCATAATTGCATGAAATATCAACCAAATTCAGTAATTTTGACATGTATGGATAGCTTAGATCTGGCGCTACATGTTGCAATTATCGGCGGCTTCCTAGAGTTAAAACTTGTGGAGAAAATTCAAACCTCGCAATGTTTATTTTCTTCCCGGCCACCATCTGTGTGCAGATTACCTTTTATTTATTGCTCCATGCCTGTCAAATTCCCTGGGGTATGGACTTGCTTTACTCATTCATAATTGCATGAAATATCAACCAAATTCAGTAGAGTTAAAACTTGTGGAGAAAATTCAAACCTCGCAATGTTTATTTTCTTTCCGGCCAACATCTGTGTACATGTTACCGTCTATTTATTGCTCCATGCATGTCAAATTCCCTGGGGTATGGACTTGCTTTACTCATTCATAATTGCATGAAATATCAACCAAATTCAGTAATTTTGACATGTATGGATAGCTTAGATCTGGCGCTACATGTTGCAATTATCGGCGGCTTCTTAGAGTTAAAACTTGTGGAGAAAATTCAAACCTCGCAATGTTTATTTTCTTTCCGGCCAACATCTGTGTACATGTTACCGTCTATTTATTGCTCCATGCATGTCAAATTCCCTGGGGTATGGACTTGCTTTACTCATTCATAATTGCATGAAATATCAACCAAATTCAGTAATTTTGACATGTATGGATAGCTTAGATCTGGCGCTACATGTTGCAATTATCGGCGGCTTCCTAGAGTTAAAACTTGTGGAGAAAATTCAAACCTCGCAATGTTTATTTTCTTCCTGGCCAACATCTGTGTACATGTTACCTCCTATTTATTGCTCCATGCCTGTCAAAATCCCTGGGGTATGGACTTGCTTTACTCATTCATAATTGCATGAAATATCAACCAAATTCAGTAATTTTGACATGTATGGATAGCTTAGATCTGGCGCTACATGTTGCAATTATCGGCGGCTTCTTAGAGTTAAAACTTGTGGAGAAAATTCAAACCTCGCAATGTTTATTTTCTTTCTGGCCAACATCTGTGTACATGTTACCGTCTATTTATTGCTCCATGCATGTCAAATTCCCTGGGGTATGGACTTGCTTTACTCATTCATAATTGCATGAAATATCAACCAAATTCAGTAATTTTGACATGTATGGATAGCTTAGATCTGGCGCTACATGTTGCAATGATCGGCGGCTTCTTAGAGTTAAAACTTGTGGAGAAAATTCAAACCTCGCAATGTTTATTTTCTTTCCGGCCAACATCTGTGTACATGTTACCTCCTATTTATTGCTCCATGCATGTCAAATTCCCTGGGGTATGGACTTGCTTTACTCATTCATAATTGCATGAAATATCAACCAAATTCAGTAATTTTGACATGTATGGATAGCTTAGATCTGGCGCTACATGTTGCAATGATCGGCGGCTTCTTAGAGTTAAAACTTGTGGAGAAAATTCAAACCTCGCAATGTTTATTTTCTTTCCGGCCAACATCTGTGTACATGTTACCGTCTATTTATTGCTCCATGCATGTCAAATTCCCTGGGGTATGGACTTGCTTTACTCATTCATAATTGCATGAAATATCAGCCAAATTCAGTAATTTTGACATGTATGGATAGCTTAGATCTGGCGCTACATGTTGCAATTATCGGCGGCTTCTTAGAGTTAAAACTTGTGGAGAAAATTCAAACCTCGCAATGTTTATTTTCTTCCTGGCCAACATCTGTGTACATGTTACCGTCTATTTATTGCTCCATACCTGTCAAAATCCCTGGGATATGGACTTGCTTTACTCATTCATAATTGCATGAAATATCAGCCAAATTCAGTAATTTTGACATGTATGGATAGCTTAGATCTGGCGCTACATGTTGCAATTATCGGCGGCTTCTTAGAGTTAAAACTTGTGGAGAAAATTCAAACCTCGCAATGTTTATTTTCTTCCCGGCCACCATCTGTTTGCAGATTACCTTTTATTTATTGCTCCATGCCTGTCAAATTCCCTGGGGTATGGACTTACTTTACTCATTCATAATTGCATGAAATATCAACCAAATTTAGTAATTTTGACATGTATGGATAGCTTAGATCTGGCGCTACATGTTGCAATTATCGGCGGCTTCTTAGAGTTAAAACTTGTGGAGAAAATTCAAACCTCGCAATGTTTATTTTCTTTCTGGCCAACATCTGTGTACATGTTACCGTCTATTTATTGCTCCATGCATGTCAAATTCCCTGGGGTATGGACTTGCTTTACTCATTCATAATTGCATGAAATATCAACCAAATTCAGTAATTTTGACATGTATGGATAGCTTAGATCTGGCGCTACATGTTGCAATGATCGGCGGCTTCTTAGAGTTAAAACTTGTGGAGAAAATTCAAACCTCGCAATGTTTATTTTCTTTCCGGCCAACATCTGTGTACATGTTACCGTCTATTTATTGCTCCATGCATGTCAAATTCCCTGGGGTATGGACTTGCTTTACTCATTCATAATTGCATGAAATATCAGCCAAATTCAGTAATTTTGACATGTATGGATAGCTTAGATCTGGCGCTACATGTTGCAATTATCGGCGGCTTCTTAGAGTTAAAACTTGTGGAGAAAATTCAAACCTCGCAATGTTTATTTTCTTCCCGGCCACCATCTGTGTGCAGATTACCTTTTATTTATTGCTCCATGCCTGTCAAATTCCCTGGGGTATGGACTTGCTTTACTCATTCATAATTGCATGAAATATCAACCAAATTCAGTAATTTTGACATGTATGGATAGCTTAGATCTGGCGCTACATGTTGCAATTATCGGCGGCTTCTTAGAGTTAAAACTTGTGGAGAAAATTCAAACCTCGCAATGTTTATTTTCTTTCTGGCCAACATCTGTGTACATGTTACCGTCTATTTATTGCTCCATGCATGTCAAATTCCCTGGGGTATGGACTTGCTTTACTCATTCATAATTGCATGAAATATCAACCAAATTCAGTAATTTTGACATGTATGGATAGCTTAGATCTGGCGCTACATGTTGCAATGATCGGCGGCTTCTTAGAGTTAAAACTTGTGGAGAAAATTCAAACCTCGCAATGTTTATTTTCTTTCCGGCCAACATCTGTGTACATGTTACCGTCTATTTATTGCTCCATGCATGTCAAATTCCCTGGGGTATGGACTTGCTTTACTCATTCATAATTGCATGAAATATCAGCCAAATTCAGTAATTTTGACATGTATGGATAGCTTAGATCTGGCGCTACATGTTACAATTATCGGCGGCTTCTTAGAGTTAAAACTTGTGGAGAAAATTCAAACCTCGCAATGTTTATTTTCTTCCCGGCCACCATCTGTGTGCAGATTACCTTTTATTTATTGCTCCATGCCTGTCAAATTCCCTGGGGTATGGACTTGCTTTACTCATTCATAATTGCATGAAATATCAACCAAATTCAGTAATTTTGACATGTATGGATAGCTTAGATCTGGCGCTACATGTTGCAATTATCGGCGGCTTCTTAGAGTTAAAACTTGTGGAGAAAATTCAAACCTCGCAATGTTTATTTTCTTTCCGGCCAACATCTGTGTGCATATTACCTTCTATTTATTGCTCCATGCCTGTCAAATTCCCTGGGGTATGACTTGCTTTACTCATTCATAATTGCATGAAATATCAACCAAATTCAGTAATTTTGACATGTATGGGTAGCTTAGATCTGGCGCTACATGTTGCAATTATCGGCGGCTTCTTAGAGTTAAAACTTGTGGAGAAAATTCAAACCTCGCAATGTTTATTTTCTTTCCGGCCAACATCTGTGTACATGTTACCGTCTATTTATTGCTCCATGCATGTCAAATTCCCTGGGGTATGGACTTGCTTTACTCATTCATAATTGCATGAAATATCAACCAAATTCAGTAATTTTGACATGTATGGATAGCTTAGATCTGGCGCTACATGTTGCAATTATCGGCGGCTTCTTAGAGTTAAAACTTGTGGAGAAAATTCAAACCTCGCAATGTTTATTTTCTTTCCGGCCAACATCTGTGTACATGTTACCGTCTATTTATTGCTCCATGCATGTCAAATTCCCTGGGGTATGGACTTGCTTTACTCATTCATAATTGCATGAAATATCAACCAAATTCAGTAATTTTGACATGTATGGATAGCTTAGATCTGGCGCTACATGTTGCAATTATCGGCGGCTTCTTAGAGTTAAAACTTGTGGAGAAAATTCAAACCTCGCAATGTTTATTTCCTTTCCGGCCAACATCTGTGTGCATATTACCTTCTATTTATTGCTCCATGCCTGTCAAATTCCCTGGGGTATGACTTGCTTTACTCATTCATAATTGCATGAAATATCAACCAAATTCAGTAATTTTGACATGTATGGGTAGCTTAGATCTGGCGCTACATGTTGCAATTATCGGCGGCTTCTTAGAGTTAAAACTTGTGGAGAAAATTCAAACCTCGCAATGTTTATTTTCTTTCCGGCCAACATCTGTGTACATGTTACCGTCTATTTATTGCTCCATGCATGTCAAATTCCCTGGGGTATGGACTTGCTTTACTCATTCATAATTGCATGAAATATCAACCAAATTCAGTAATTTTGACATGTATGGATAGCTTAGATCTGGCGCTACATGTTGCAATTATCGGCGGCTTCTTAGAGTTAAAACTTGTGGAGAAAATTCAAACCTCGCAATGTTTATTTTCTTTCCGGCCAACATCTGTGTACATGTTACCGTCTATTTATTGCTCCATGCATGTCAAATTCCCTGGGGTATGGACTTGCTTTACTCATTCATAATTGCATGAAATATCAACCAAATTCAGTAATTTTGACATGTATGGATAGCTTAGATCTGGCGCTATATGTTGCAATTATCGGCGGCTTCTTAGAGTTAAAACTTGTGGAGAAAATTCAAACCACGCAATGTTTATTTTCTTTCCGGCCAACATCTGTGTACATGTTACCGTCTATTTATTGCTCCATGCATGTCAAATTCCCTGGGGTATGGACTTGCTTTACTCATTCATAATTGCATGAAATATCAACCAAATTCAGTAATTTTGACATGTATGGATAGCTTAGATCTGGCGCTACATGTTGCAATTATCGGCGGCTTCTTAGAGTTAAAACTTGTGGAGAAAATTCAAACCTCGCAATGTTTATTTTCTTTCCGGCCAACATCTGTGTACATGTTACCGTCTATTTATTGCTCCATGCATGTCAAATTCCCTGGGGTATGGACTTGCTTTACTCATTCATAATTGCATGAAATATCAACAAAATTCAGTAATTTTGACATGTATGGATAGCTTAGATCTGGCGCTACATGTTGCAATTATCGGCGGCTTCTTAGAGTTAAAACTTGTGGAGAAAATTCAAACCTCGCAATGTTTATTTTCTTTCCGGCCAACATCTGTGTGCATATTACCTTCTATTTATTGCTCCATGCCTGTCAAATTCCCTGGGGTATGACTTGCTTTACTCATTCATAATTGCATGAAATATCAACCAAATTCAGTAATTTTGACATGTATGGATAGCTTAGATCTGGCGCTACATGTTGCAATTATCGGCGGCTTCTTAGAGTTAAAACTTGTGGAGAAAATTCAAACCTCGCAATGTTTATTTTCTTTCCGGCCAACATCTGTGTACATGTTACCGTCTATTTATTGCTCCATGCATGTCAAATTCCCTGGGGTATGGACTTGCTTTACTCATTCATAATTGCATGAAATATCAACCAAATTCAGTAATTTTGACATGTATGGATAGCTTAGATCTGGCGCTACATGTTGCAATTATCGGCGGCTTCCTAGAGTTAAAACTTGTGGAGAAAATTCAAACCTCGCAATGTTTATTTTCTTCCTGGCCAACATCTGTGTACATGTTACTTCCTATTTATTGCTCCATACCTGTCAAAATCCCTGGGGTATGGACTTGCTTTACTCATTCATAATTGCATGAAATATCAACCAAATTCAGTAATTTTGACATGTATGGATAGCTTAGATCTGGCGCTACATGTTGCAATTATCGGCGGCTTCTTAGAGTTAAAACCTGTGGAGAAAATTCAAACCTCGCAATGTTTATTTTCTTTCCGGCCAACATCTGTGTGCATATTACCTTCTATTTATTGCTCCATGCCTGTCAAATTCCCTGGGGTATGACTTGCTTTACTCATTCATAATTGCATGAAATATCAACCAAATTCAGTAATTTTGACATGTATGGGTAGCTTAGATCTGGCGCTACATGTTGCAATTATCGGCGGCTTCTTAGAGTTAAAACTTGTGGAGAAAATTCAAACCTCGCAATGTTTATTTTCTTTCCGGCCAACATCTGTGTACATGTTACCGTCTATTTATTGCTCCATGCATGTCAAATTCCCTGGGGTATGGACTTGCTTTACTCATTCATAATTGCATGAAATATCAACCAAATTCAGTAATTTTGACATGTATGGATAGCTTAGATCTGGCGCTACATGTTGCAATTATCGGCGGCTTCTTAGAGTTAAAACTTGTGGAGAAAATTCAAACCTCGCAATGTTTATTTTCTTTCCGGCCAACATCTGTGTACATGTTACCGTCTATTTATTGCTCCATGCATGTCAAATTCCCTGGGGTATGGACTTGCTTTACTCATTCATAATTGCATGAAATATCAACCAAATTCAGTAATTTTGACATGTATGGATAGCTTAGATCTGGCGCTACATGTTGCAATTATCGGCGGCTTCTTAGAGTTAAAACTTGTGGAGAAAATTCAAACCTCGCAATGTTTATTTCCTTTCCGGCCAACATCTGTGTGCATATTACCTTCTATTTATTGCTCCATGCCTGTCAAATTCCCTGGGGTATGACTTGCTTTACTCATTCATAATTGCATGAAATATCAACCAAATTCAGTAATTTTGACATGTATGGGTAGCTTAGATCTGGCGCTACATGTTGCAATTATCGGCGGCTTCTTAGAGTTAAAACTTGAGGAGAAAATTCAAACCTCGCAATGTTTATTTTCTTTCCGGCCAACATCTGTGTACATGTTACCGTCTATTTATTGCTCCATGCATGTCAAATTCCCTGGGGTATGGACTTGCTTTACTCATTCATAATTGCATGAAATATCAACCAAATTCAGTAATTTTGACATGTATGGATAGCTTAGATCTGGCGCTACATGTTGCAATTATCGGCGGCTTCTTAGAGTTAAAACTTGTGGAGAAAATTCAAACCTCGCAATGTTTATTTTCTTTCCGGCCAACATCTGTGTACATGTTACCGTCTATTTATTGCTCCATGCATGTCAAATTCCCTGGGGTATGGACTTGCTTTACTCATTCATAATTGCATGAAATATCAACCAAATTCAGTAATTTTGACATGTATGGATAGCTTAGATCTGGCGCTATATGTTGCAATTATCGGCGGCTTCTTAGAGTTAAAACTTGTGGAGAAAATTCAAACCTCGCAATGTTTATTTTCTTTCCGGCCAACATCTGTGTACATGTTACCGTCTATTTATTGCTCCATGCATGTCAAATTCCCTGGGGTATGGACTTGCTTTACTCATTCATAATTGCATGAAATATCAACCAAATTCAGTAATTTTGACATGTATGGATAGCTTAGATCTGGCGCTACATGTTGCAATTATCGGCGGCTTCTTAGAGTTAAAACTTGTGGAGAAAATTCAAACCTCGCAATGTTTATTTTCTTTCCGGCCAACATCTGTGTACATGTTACCGTCTATTTATTGCTCCATGCATGTCAAATTCCCTGGGGTATGGACTTGCTTTACTCATTCATAATTGCATGAAATATCAACAAAATTCAGTAATTTTGACATGTATGGATAGCTTAGATCTGGCGCTACATGTTGCAATTATCGGCGGCTTCTTAGAGTTAAAACTTGTGGAGAAAATTCAAACCTCGCAATGTTTATTTTCTTTCCGGCCAACATCTGTGTGCATATTACCTTCTATTTATTGCTCCATGCCTGTCAAATTCCCTGGGGTATGACTTGCTTTACTCATTCATAATTGCATGAAATATCAACCAAATTCAGTAATTTTGACATGTATGGATAGCTTAGATCTGGCGCTACATGTTGCAATTATCGGCGGCTTCTTAGAGTTAAAACTTGTGGAGAAAATTCAAACCTCGCAATGTTTATTTTCTTTCCGGCCAACATCTGTGTACATGTTACCGTCTATTTATTGCTCCATGCATGTCAAATTCCCTGGGGTATGGACTTGCTTTACTCATTCATAATTGCATGAAATATCAACCAAATTCAGTAATTTTGACATGTATGGATAGCTTAGATCTGGCGCTACATGTTGCAATTATCGGCGGCTTCCTAGAGTTAAAACTTGTGGAGAAAATTCAAACCTCGCAATGTTTATTTTCTTCCTGGCCAACATCTGTGTACATGTTACTTCCTATTTATTGCTCCATACCTGTCAAAATCCCTGGGGTATGGACTTGCTTTACTCATTCATAATTGCATGAAATATCAACCAAATTCAGTAATTTTGACATGTATGGATAGCTTAGATCTGGCGCTACATGTTGCAATTATCGGCGGCTTCTTAGAGTTAAAACTTGTGGAGAAAATTCAAACCTCGCAATGTTTATTTTCTTTCCGGCCAACATCTGTGTACATGTTACCGTCTATTTATTGCTCCATGCATGTCAAATTCCCTGGGGTATGGACTTGCTTTACTCATTCATAATTGCATGAAATATCAACCAAATTCAGTAATTTTGACATGTATGGATAGCTTAGATCTGGCGCTACATGTTGCAATTATCGGCGGCTTCTTAGAGTTAAATCTTGTGGAGAAAATTCAAACCTCGCAATGTTTATTTTCTTCCTGGCCAACATCTGTGTACATGTTACCTCCTATTTATTGCTCCATACCTGTCAAAGTCCCTGGGGTATGGACTTGCTTTACTCATTCATAATTGCATGAAATATCAACCAAATTCAGTAATTTTGACATGTATGGATAGCTTAGATCTGGCGCTACATGTTGCAATTATCGGCGGCTTCTTAGAGTTAAAACTTGTGGAGAAAATTCAAACCTCGCAATGTTTATTTTCTTTCCGGCCAACATCTGTGTGCATATTACCTTCTATTTATTGCTCCATGCCTGTCAAATTCCCTGGGGTATGACTTGCTTTACTCATTCATAATTGCATGAAATATCAACCAAATTCAGTAATTTTGACATGTATGGATAGCTTAGATCTGGCGCTACATGTTGCAATTATCGGCGGCTTCTTAGAGTTAAAACTTGTGGAGAAAATTCAAACCTCGCAATGTTTATTTTCTTTCCGGCCAACATCTGTGTACATGTTACCGTCTATTTATTGCTCCATGCATGTCAAATTCCCTGGGGTATGGACTTGCTTTACTCATTCATAATTGCATGAAATATCAACAAAATTCAGTAATTTTGACATGTATGGATAGCTTAGATCTGGCGCTACATGTTGCAATTATCGGCGGCTTCTTAGAGTTAAAACTTGTGGAGAAAATTCAAACCTCGCAATGTTTATTTTCTTTCCGGCCAACATCTGTGTGCATATTACCTTCTATTTATTGCTCCATGCCTGTCAAATTCCCTGGGGTATGACTTGCTTTACTCATTCATAATTGCATGAAATATCAACCAAATTCAGTAATTTTGACATGTATGGATAGCTTAGATCTGGCGCTACATGTTGCAATTATCGGCGGCTTCTTAGAGTTAAAACTTGTGGAGAAAATTCAAACCTCGCAATGTTTATTTTCTTTCCGGCCAACATCTGTGTACATGTTACCGTCTATTTATTGCTCCATGCATGTCAAATTCCCTGGGGTATGGACTTGCTTTACTCATTCATAATTGCATGAAATATCAACCAAATTCAGTAATTTTGACATGTATGGATAGCTTAGATCTGGCGCTACATGTTGCAATTATCGGCGGCTTCCTAGAGTTAAAACTTGAGGAAAAAATTCAAACCTCGCAATGTTTATTTTCTTCCTGGCCAACATCTGTGTACATGTTACTTCCTATTTATTGCTCCATACCTGTCAAAATCCCTGGGGTATGGACTTGCTTTACTCATTCATAATTGCATGAAATATCAACCAAATTCAGTAATTTTGACATGTATGGATAGCTTAGATCTGGCGCTACATGTTGCAATTATCGGCGGCTTCTTAGAGTTAAAACTTGTGGAGAAAATTCAAACCTCGCAATGTTTATTTTCTTTCCGGCCAACATCTGTGTACATGTTACCGTCTATTTATTGCTCCATGCATGTCAAATTCCCTGGGGTATGGACTTGCTTTACTCATTCATAATTGCATGAAATATCAACCAAATTCAGTAATTTTGACATGTATGGATAGCTTAGATCTGGCGCTACATGTTGCAATTATCGGCGGCTTCTTAGAGTTAAATCTTGTGGAGAAAATTCAAACCTCGCAATGTTTATTTTCTTCCTGGCCAACATCTGTGTACATGTTACCTCCTATTTATTGCTCCATACCTGTCAAAGTCCCTGGGGTATGGACTTGCTTTACTCATTCATAATTGCATGAAATATCAACCAAATTCAGTAATTTTGACATGTATGGATAGCTTAGATCTGGCGCTACATGTTGCAATTATCGGCGGCTTCTTAGAGTTAAAACTTGTGGAGAAAATTCAAACCTCGCAATGTTTATTTTCTTTCCGGCCAACATCTGTGTGCATATTACCTTCTATTTATTGCTCCATGCCTGTCAAATTCCCTGGGGTATGACTTGCTTTACTCATTCATAATTGCATGAAATATCAACCAAATTCAGTAATTTTGACATGTATGGATAGCTTAGATCTGGCGCTACATGTTGCAATTATCGGCGGCTTCTTAGAGTTAAAACTTGTGGAGAAAATTCAAACCTCGCAATGTTTATTTTCTTTCCGGCCAACATCTGTGTACATGTTACCGTCTATTTATTGCTCCATGCATGTCAAATTCCCTGGGGTATGGACTTGCTTTACTCATTCATAATTGCATGAAATATCAACCAAATTCAGTAATTTTGACATGTATGGATAGCTTAGATCTGGCGCTATATGTTGCAATTATCGGCGGCTTCTTAGAGTTAAAACTTGTGGAGAAAATTCAAACCTCGCAATGTTTATTTTCTTTCCGGCCAACATCTGTGTACATGTTACCGTCTATTTATTGCTCCATGCATGTCAAATTCCCTGGGGTATGGACTTGCTTTACTCATTCATAATTGCATGAAATATCAACCAAATTCAGTAATTTTGACATGTATGGATAGCTTAGATCTGGCGCTACATGTTGCAATTATCGGCGGCTTCTTAGAGTTAAAACTTGTGGAGAAAATTCAAACCTCGCAATGTTTATTTTCTTTCCGGCCAACATCTGTGTACATGTTACCGTCTATTTATTGCTCCATGCATGTCAAATTCCCTGGGGTATGGACTTGCTTTACTCATTCATAATTGCATGAAATATCAACCAAATTCAGTAATTTTGACATGTATGGATAGCTTAGATCTGGCGCTACATGTTGCAATTATCGGCGGCTTCTTAGAGTTAAAACTTGTGGAGAAAATTCAAACCTCGCAATGTTTATTTTCTTTCCGGCCAACATCTGTGTGCATATTACCTTCTATTTATTGCTCCATGCCTGTCAAATTCCCTGGGGTATGACTTGCTTTACTCATTCATAATTGCATGAAATATCAACCAAATTCAGTAATTTTGACATGTATGGATAGCTTAGATCTGGCGCTACATGTTGCAATTATCGGCGGCTTCTTAGAGTTAAAACTTGTGGAGAAAATTCAAACCTCGCAATGTTTATTTTCTTTCCGGCCAACATCTGTGTACATGTTACCGTCTATTTATTGCTCCATGCATGTCAAATTCCCTGGGGTATGGACTTGCTTTACTCATTCATAATTGCATGAAATATCAACCAAATTCAGTAATTTTGACATGTATGGATAGCTTAGATCTGGCGCTACATGTTGCAATTATCGGCGGCTTCCTAGAGTTAAAACTTGTGGAAAAAATTCAAACCTCGCAATGTTTATTTTCTTCCTGGCCAACATCTGTGTACATGTTACTTCCTATTTATTGCTCCATACCTGTCAAAATCCCTGGGGTATGGACTTGCTTTACTCATTCATAATTGCATGAAATATCAACCAAATTCAGTAATTTTGACATGTATGGATAGCTTAGATCTGGCGCTACATGTTGCAATTATCGGCGGCTTCTTAGAGTTAAAACTTGTGGAGAAAATTCAAACCTCGCAATGTTTATTTTCTTTCCGGCCAACATCTGTGTACATGTTACCGTCTATTTATTGCTCCATGCATGTCAAATTCCCTGGGGTATGGACTTGCTTTACTCATTCATAATTGCATGAAATATCAACCAAATTCAGTAATTTTGACATGTATGGATAGCTTAGATCTGGCGCTACATGTTGCAATTATCGGCGGCTTCTTAGAGTTAAATCTTGTGGAGAAAATTCAAACCTCGCAATGTTTATTTTCTTCCTGGCCAACATCTGTGTACATGTTACCTCCTATTTATTGCTCCATACCTGTCAAAGTCCCTGGGGTATGGACTTGCTTTACTCATTCATAATTGCATGAAATATCAACCAAATTCAGTAATTTTGACATGTATGGATAGCTTAGATCTGGCGCTACATGTTGCAATTATCGGCGGCTTCTTAGAGTTAAAACTTGTGGAGAAAATTCAAACCTCGCAATGTTTATTTTCTTTCCGGCCAACATCTGTGTGCATATTACCTTCTATTTATTGCTCCATGCCTGTCAAATTCCCTGGGGTATGACTTGCTTTACTCATTCATAATTGCATGAAATATCAACCAAATTCAGTAATTTTGACATGTATGGATAGCTTAGATCTGGCGCTACATGTTGCAATTATCGGCGGCTTCTTAGAGTTAAAACTTGTGGAGAAAATTCAAACCTCGCAATGTTTATTTTCTTTCCGGCCAACATCTGTGTACATGTTACCGTCTATTTATTGCTCCATGCATGTCAAATTCCCTGGGGTATGGACTTGCTTTACTCATTCATAATTGCATGAAATATCAACCAAATTCAGTAATTTTGACATGTATGGATAGCTTAGATCTGGCGCTATATGTTGCAATTATCGGCGGCTTCTTAGAGTTAAAACTTGTGGAGAAAATTCAAACCTCGCAATGTTTATTTTCTTTCCGGCCAACATCTGTGTACATGTTACCGTCTATTTATTGCTCCATGCATGTCAAATTCCCTGGGGTATGGACTTGCTTTACTCATTCATAATTGCATGAAATATCAACCAAATTCAGTAATTTTGACATGTATGGATAGCTTAGATCTGGCGCTACATGTTGCAATTATCGGCGGCTTCTTAGAGTTAAAACTTGTGGAGAAAATTCAAACCTCGCAATGTTTATTTTCTTTCCGGCCAACATCTGTGTACATGTTACCGTCTATTTATTGCTCCATGCATGTCAAATTCCCTGGGGTATGGACTTGCTTTACTCATTCATAATTGCATGAAATATCAACAAAATTCAGTAATTTTGACATGTATGGATAGCTTAGATCTGGCGCTACATGTTGCAATTATCGGCGGCTTCTTAGAGTTAAAACTTGTGGAGAAAATTCAAACCTCGCAATGTTTATTTTCTTTCCGGCCAACATCTGTGTGCATATTACCTTCTATTTATTGCTCCATGCCTGTCAAATTCCCTGGGGTATGACTTGCTTTACTCATTCATAATTGCATGAAATATCAACCAAATTCAGTAATTTTGACATGTATGGATAGCTTAGATCTGGCGCTACATGTTGCAATTATCGGCGGCTTCTTAGAGTTAAAACTTGTGGAGAAAATTCAAACCTCGCAATGTTTATTTTCTTTCCGGCCAACATCTGTGTACATGTTACCGTCTATTTATTGCTCCATGCATGTCAAATTCCCTGGGGTATGGACTTGCTTTACTCATTCATAATTGCATGAAATATCAACCAAATTCAGTAATTTTGACATGTATGGATAGCTTAGATCTGGCGCTACATGTTGCAATTATCGGCGGCTTCCTAGAGTTAAAACTTGTGGAGAAAATTCAAACCTCGCAATGTTTATTTTCTTCCTGGCCAACATCTGTGTACATGTTACTTCCTATTTATTGCTCCATACCTGTCAAAATCCCTGGGGTATGGACTTGCTTTACTCATTCATAATTGCATGAAATATCAACCAAATTCAGTAATTTTGACATGTATGGATAGCTTAGATCTGGCGCTACATGTTGCAATTATCGGCGGCTTCTTAGAGTTAAAACTTGTGGAGAAAATTCAAACCTCGCAATGTTTATTTTCTTTCCGGCCAACATCTGTGTACATGTTACCGTCTATTTATTGCTCCATGCATGTCAAATTCCCTGGGGTATGGACTTGCTTTACTCATTCATAATTGCATGAAATATCAACCAAATTCAGTAATTTTGACATGTATGGATAGCTTAGATCTGGCGCTACATGTTGCAATTATCGGCGGCTTCTTAGAGTTAAATCTTGTGGAGAAAATTCAAACCTCGCAATGTTTATTTTCTTCCTGGCCAACATCTGTGTACATGTTACCTCCTATTTATTGCTCCATACCTGTCAAAGTCCCTGGGGTATGGACTTGCTTTACTCATTCATAATTGCATGAAATATCAACCAAATTCAGTAATTTTGACATGTATGGATAGCTTAGATCTGGCGCTACATGTTGCAATTATCGGCGGCTTCTTAGAGTTAAAACTTGTGGAGAAAATTCAAACCTCGCAATGTTTATTTTCTTTCCGGCCAACATCTGTGTGCATATTACCTTCTATTTATTGCTCCATGCCTGTCAAATTCCCTGGGGTATGACTTGCTTTACTCATTCATAATTGCATGAAATATCAACCAAATTCAGTAATTTTGACATGTATGGATAGCTTAGATCTGGCGCTACATGTTGCAATTATCGGCGGCTTCTTAGAGTTAAAACTTGTGGAGAAAATTCAAACCTCGCAATGTTTATTTTCTTTCCGGCCAACATCTGTGTACATGTTACCGTCTATTTATTGCTCCATGCATGTCAAATTCCCTGGGGTATGGACTTGCTTTACTCATTCATAATTGCATGAAATATCAACAAAATTCAGTAATTTTGACATGTATGGATAGCTTAGATCTGGCGCTACATGTTGCAATTATCGGCGGCTTCTTAGAGTTAAAACTTGTGGAGAAAATTCAAACCTCGCAATGTTTATTTTCTTTCCGGCCAACATCTGTGTGCATATTACCTTCTATTTATTGCTCCATGCCTGTCAAATTCCCTGGGGTATGACTTGCTTTACTCATTCATAATTGCATGAAATATCAACCAAATTCAGTAATTTTGACATGTATGGATAGCTTAGATCTGGCGCTACATGTTGCAATTATCGGCGGCTTCCTAGAGTTAAAACTTGTGGAGAAAATTCAAACCTCGCAATGTTTATTTTCTTCCTGGCCAACATCTGTGTACATGTTACTTCCTATTTATTGCTCCATACCTGTCAAAATCCCTGGGGTATGGACTTGCTTTACTCATTCATAATTGCATGAAATATCAACCAAATTCAGTAATTTTGACATGTATGGATAGCTTAGATCTGGCGCTACATGTTGCAATTATCGGCGGCTTCTTAGAGTTAAAACTTGTGGAGAAAATTCAAACCTCGCAATGTTTATTTTCTTTCCGGCCAACATCTGTGTACATGTTACCGTCTATTTATTGCTCCATGCATGTCAAATTCCCTGGGGTATGGACTTGCTTTACTCATTCATAATTGCATGAAATATCAACCAAATTCAGTAATTTTGACATGTATGGATAGCTTAGATCTGGCGCTACATGTTGCAATTATCGGCGGCTTCTTAGAGTTAAATCTTGTGGAGAAAATTCAAACCTCGCAATGTTTATTTTCTTCCTGGCCAACATCTGTGTACATGTTACCTCCTATTTATTGCTCCATACCTGTCAAAGTCCCTGGGGTATGGACTTGCTTTACTCATTCATAATTGCATGAAATATCAACCAAATTCAGTAATTTTGACATGTATGGATAGCTTAGATCTGGCGCTACATGTTGCAATTATCGGCGGCTTCTTAGAGTTAAAACTTGTGGAGAAAATTCAAACCTCGCAATGTTTATTTTCTTTCCGGCCAACATCTGTGTGCATATTACCTTCTATTTATTGCTCCATGCCTGTCAAATTCCCTGGGGTATGACTTGCTTTACTCATTCATAATTGCATGAAATATCAACCAAATTCAGTAATTTTGACATGTATGGATAGCTTAGATCTGGCGCTACATGTTGCAATTATCGGCGGCTTCTTAGAGTTAAAACTTGTGGAGAAAATTCAAACCTCGCAATGTTTATTTTCTTTCCGGCCAACATCTGTGTACATGTTACCGTCTATTTATTGCTCCATGCATGTCAAATTCCCTGGGGTATGGACTTGCTTTACTCATTCATAATTGCATGAAATATCAACAAAATTCAGTAATTTTGACATGTATGGATAGCTTAGATCTGGCGCTACATGTTGCAATTATCGGCGGCTTCTTAGAGTTAAAACTTGTGGAGAAAATTCAAACCTCGCAATGTTTATTTTCTTTCCGGCCAACATCTGTGTGCATATTACCTTCTATTTATTGCTCCATGCCTGTCAAATTCCCTGGGGTATGACTTGCTTTACTCATTCATAATTGCATGAAATATCAACCAAATTCAGTAATTTTGACATGTATGGATAGCTTAGATCTGGCGCTACATGTTGCAATTATCGGCGGCTTCTTAGAGTTAAAACTTGTGGAGAAAATTCAAACCTCGCAATGTTTATTTTCTTTCCGGCCAACATCTGTGTACATGTTACCGTCTATTTATTGCTCCATGCATGTCAAATTCCCTGGGGTATGGACTTGCTTTACTCATTCATAATTGCATGAAATATCAACCAAATTCAGTAATTTTGACATGTATGGATAGCTTAGATCTGGCGCTACATGTTGCAATTATCGGCGGCTTCCTAGAGTTAAAACTTGTGGAGAAAATTCAAACCTCGCAATGTTTATTTTCTTCCTGGCCAACATCTGTGTACATGTTACTTCCTATTTATTGCTCCATACCTGTCAAAATCCCTGGGGTATGGACTTGCTTTACTCATTCATAATTGCATGAAATATCAACCAAATTCAGTAATTTTGACATGTATGGATAGCTTAGATCTGGCGCTACATGTTGCAATTATCGGCGGCTTCTTAGAGTTAAAACTTGTGGAGAAAATTCAAACCTCGCAATGTTTATTTTCTTTCCGGCCAACATCTGTGTACATGTTACCGTCTATTTATTGCTCCATGCATGTCAAATTCCCTGGGGTATGGACTTGCTTTACTCATTCATAATTGCATGAAATATCAACCAAATTCAGTAATTTTGACATGTATGGATAGCTTAGATCTGGCGCTACATGTTGCAATTATCGGCGGCTTCTTAGAGTTAAAACTTGTGGAGAAAATTCAAACCTCGCAATGTTTATTTTCTTTCCGGCCAACATCTGTGTACATGTTACCGTCTATTTATTGCTCCATGCATGTCAAATTCCCTGGGGTATGGACTTGCTTTACTCATTCATAATTGCATGAAATATCAACCAAATTCAGTAATTTTGACATGTATGGATAGCTTAGATCTGGCGCTACATGTTGCAATTATCGGCGGCTTCTTAGAGTTAAAACTTGTGGATAAAATTCAAACCTCGCAATGTTTATTTTCTTTCCGGCCAACATCTGTGTACATGTTACCGTCTATTTATTGCTCCATGCATGTCAAATTCCCTGGGGTATGGACTTGCTTTACTCATTCATAATTGCATGAAATATCAACCAAATTCAGTAATTTTGACATGTATGGATAGCTTAGATCTGGCGCTACATGTTGCAATTATCGGCGGCTTCTTAGAGTTAAAACTTGTGGAGAAAATTCAAACCTCGCAATGTTTATTTTCTTTCCGGCCAACATCTGTGTACATGTTACCGTCTATTTATTGCTCCATGCATGTCAAATTCCCTGGGGTATGGACTTGCTTTACTCATTCATAATTGCATGAAATATCAACCAAATTCAGTAATTTTGACATGTATGGATAGCTTAGATCTGGCGCTACATGTTGCAATTATCGGCGGCTTCTTAGAGTTAAAACTTGTGGAGAAAATTCAAACCTCGCAATGTTTATTTTCTTTCCGGCCAACATCTGTGTGCATATTACCTTCTATTTATTGCTCCATGCCTGTCAAATTCCCTGGGGTATGACTTGCTTTACTCATTCATAATTGCATGAAATATCAACCAAATTCAGTAATTTTGACATGTATGGATAGCTTAGATCTGGCGCTACATGTTGCAATTATCGGCGGCTTCTTAGAGTTAAAACTTGTGGAGAAAATTCAAACCTCGCAATGTTTATTTTCTTTCCGGCCAACATCTGTGTACATGTTACCGTCTATTTATTGCTCCATGCATGTCAAATTCCCTGGGGTATGGACTTGCTTTACTCATTCATAATTGCATGAAATATCAACAAAATTCAGTAATTTTGACATGTATGGATAGCTTAGATCTGGCGCTACATGTTGCAATTATCGGCGGCTTCTTAGAGTTAAAACTTGTGGAGAAAATTCAAACCTCGCAATGTTTATTTTCTTTCCGGCCAACATCTGTGTGCATATTACCTTCTATTTATTGCTCCATGCCTGTCAAATTCCCTGGGGTATGACTTGCTTTACTCATTCATAATTGCATGAAATATCAACCAAATTCAGTAATTTTGACATGTATGGATAGCTTAGATCTGGCGCTACATGTTGCAATTATCGGCGGCTTCTTAGAGTTAAAACTTGTGGAGAAAATTCAAACCTCGCAATGTTTATTTTCTTTCCGGCCAACATCTGTGTACATGTTACCGTCTATTTATTGCTCCATGCATGTCAAATTCCCTGGGGTATGGACTTGCTTTACTCATTCATAATTGCATGAAATATCAACCAAATTCAGTAATTTTGACATGTATGGATAGCTTAGATCTGGCGCTACATGTTGCAATTATCGGCGGCTTCCTAGAGTTAAAACTTGTGGAGAAAATTCAAACCTCGCAATGTTTATTTTCTTCCTGGCCAACATCTGTGTACATGTTACTTCCTATTTATTGCTCCATACCTGTCAAAATCCCTGGGGTATGGACTTGCTTTACTCATTCATAATTGCATGAAATATCAACCAAATTCAGTAATTTTGACATGTATGGATAGCTTAGATCTGGCGCTACATGTTGCAATTATCGGCGGCTTCTTAGAGTTAAAACTTGTGGAGAAAATTCAAACCTCGCAATGTTTATTTTCTTTCCGGCCAACATCTGTGTACATGTTACCGTCTATTTATTGCTCCATGCATGTCAAATTCCCTGGGGTATGGACTTGCTTTACTCATTCATAATTGCATGAAATATCAACCAAATTCAGTAATTTTGACATGTATGGATAGCTTAGATCTGGCGCTACATGTTGCAATTATCGGCGGCTTCTTAGAGTTAAATCTTGTGGAGAAAATTCAAACCTCGCAATGTTTATTTTCTTCCTGGCCAACATCTGTGTACATGTTACCTCCTATTTATTGCTCCATACCTGTCAAAGTCCCTGGGGTATGGACTTGCTTTACTCATTCATAATTGCATGAAATATCAACCAAATTCAGTAATTTTGACATGTATGGATAGCTTAGATCTGGCGCTACATGTTGCAATTATCGGCGGCTTCTTAGAGTTAAAACTTGTGGAGAAAATTCAAACCTCGCAATGTTTATTTTCTTTCCGGCCAACATCTGTGTACATGTTACCGTCTATTTATTGCTCCATGCATGTCAAATTCCCTGGGGTATGGACTTGCTTTACTCATTCATAATTGCATGAAATATCAACCAAATTCAGTCATTTTGACATGTATGGATAGCTTAGATCTGGCGCTACATGTTGCAATTATCGGCGGCTTCTTAGAGTTAAAACTTGTGGAGAAAATTCAAACCTCGCAATGTTTATTTTCTTTCCGGCCAACATCTGTGTACATGTTACCGTCTATTTATTGCTCCATGCATGTCAAATTCCCTGGGGTATGGACTTGCTTTACTCATTCATAATTGCATGAAATATCAACCAAATTCAGTAATTTTGACATGTATGGATAGCTTAGATCTGGCGCTACATGTTGCAATTATCGGCGGCTTCCTAGAGTTAAAACGTGTGGAGAAAATTCAAACCTCGCAATGTTTATTTTCTTTCCGGCCAACATATGTGTACATGTTACCGTCTATTTATTGCTCCATGCATGTCAAATTCCCTGGGGTATGGACTTGCTTTACTCATTCATAATTGCATGAAATATCAACCAAATTCAGTAATTTTGACATGTATGGATAGCTTAGATCTGGCGCTACATGTTGCAATTATCGGCGGCTTCTTAGAGTTAAAACTTGTGGATAAAATTCAAACCTCGCAATGTTTATTTTCTTTCCGGCCAACATCTGTGTACATGTTACCGTCTATTTATTGCTCCATGCATGTCAAATTCCCTGGGGTATGGACTTGCTTTACTCATTCATAATTGCATGAAATATCAACCAAATTCAGTAATTTTGACATGTATGGATAGCTTAGATCTGGCGCTACATGTTGCAATTATCGGCGGCTTCTTAGAGTTAAAACTTGTGGAGAAAATTCAAACCTCGCAATGTTTATTTTCTTTCCGGCCAACATCTGTGTACATGTTACCGTCTATTTATTGCTCCATGCATGTCAAATTCCCTGGGGTATGGACTTGCTTTACTCATTCATAATTGCATGAAATATCAACCAAATTCAGTAATTTTGACATGTATGGATAGCTTAGATCTGGCGCTACATGTTGCAATTATCGGCGGCTTCTTAGAGTTAAATCTTGTGGAGAAAATTCAAACCTCGCAATGTTTATTTTCTTCCTGGCCAACATCTGTGTACATGTTACCTCCTATTTATTGCTCCATACCTGTCAAAGTCCCTGGGGTATGGACTTGCTTTACTCATTCATAATTGCATGAAATATCAACCAAATTCAGTAATTTTGACATGTATGGATAGCTTAGATCTGGCGCTACATGTTGCAATTATCGGCGGCTTCTTAGAGTTAAAACTTGTGGAGAAAATTCAAACCTCGCAATGTTTATTTTCTTTCCGGCCAACATCTGTGTGCATATTACCTTCTATTTATTGCTCCATGCCTGTCAAATTCCCTGGGGTATGACTTGCTTTACTCATTCATAATTGCATGAAATATCAACCAAATTCAGTAATTTTGACATGTATGGATAGCTTAGATCTGGCGCTACATGTTGCAATTATCGGCGGCTTCTTAGAGTTAAAACTTGTGGAGAAAATTTAAACCTCGCAATGTTTATTTTCTTTCCGGCCAACATCTGTGTACATGTTACCGTCTATTTATTGCTCCATGCATGTCAAATTCCCTGGGGTATGGACTTGCTTTACTCATTCATAATTGCATGAAATATCAACAAAATTCAGTAATTTTGACATGTATGGATAGCTTAGATCTGGCGCTACATGTTGCAATTATCGGCGGCTTCTTAGAGTTAAAACTTGTGGAGAAAATTCAAACCTCGCAATGTTTATTTTCTTTCCGGCCAACATCTGTGTGCATATTACCTTCTATTTATTGCTCCATGCCTGTCAAATTCCCTGGGGTATGACTTGCTTTACTCATTCATAATTGCATGAAATATCAACCAAATTCAGTAATTTTGACATGTATGGATAGCTTAGATCTGGCGCTACATGTTGCAATTATCGGCGGCTTCTTAGAGTTAAAACTTGTGGAGAAAATTCAAACCTCGCAATGTTTATTTTCTTTCCGGCCAACATCTGTGTACATGTTACCGTCTATTTATTGCTCCATGCATGTCAAATTCCCTGGGGTATGGACTTGCTTTACTCATTCATAATTGCATGAAATATCAACCAAATTCAGTAATTTTGACATGTATGGATAGCTTAGATCTGGCGCTACATGTTGCAATTATCGGCGGCTTCCTAGAGTTAAAACTTGTGGAAAAAATTCAAACCTCGCAATGTTTATTTTCTTTCTGGCCAACATCTGTGTACATGTTACTTCCTATTTATTGCTCCATACCTGTCAAAATCCCTGGGGTATGGACTTGCTTTACTCATTCATAATTGCATGAAATATCAACCAAATTCAGTAATTTTGACATGTATGGATAGCTTAGATCTGGCGCTACATGTTGCAATTATCGGCGGCTTCTTAGAGTTAAAACTTGTGGAGAAAATTCAAACCTCGCAATGTTTATTTTCTTTCCGGCCAACATCTGTGTACATGTTACCGTCTATTTATTGCTCCATGCATGTCAAATTCCCTGGGGTATGGACTTGCTTTACTCATTCATAATTGCATGAAATATCAACCAAATTCAGTAATTTTGACATGTATGGATAGCTTAGATCTGGCGCTACATGTTGCAATTATCGGCGGCTTCTTAGAGTTAAATCTTGTGGAGAAAATTCAAACCTCGCAATGTTTATTTTCTTCCTGGCCAACATCTGTGTACATGTTACCTCCTATTTATTGCTCCATACCTGTCAAAGTCCCTGGGGTATGGACTTGCTTTACTCATTCATAATTGCATGAAATATCAACCAAATTCAGTAATTTTGACATGTATGGATAGCTTAGATCTGGCGCTACATGTTGCAATTATCGGCGGCTTCTTAGAGTTAAAACTTGTGGAGAAAATTCAAACCTCGCAATGTTTATTTTCTTTCCGGCCAACATCTGTGTGCATATTACCTTCTATTTATTGCTCCATGCCTGTCAAATTCCCTGGGGTATGACTTGCTTTACTCATTCATAATTGCATGAAATATCAACCAAATTCAGTAATTTTGACATGTATGGATAGCTTAGATCTGGCGCTACATGTTGCAATTATCGGCGGCTTCTTAGAGTTAAAACTTGTGGAGAAAATTCAAACCTCGCAATGTTTATTTTCTTTCCGGCCAACATCTGTGTACATGTTACCGTCTATTTATTGCTCCATGCATGTCAAATTCCCTGGGGTATGGACTTGCTTTACTCATTCATAATTGCATGAAATATCAACCAAATTCAGTAATTTTGACATGTATGGATAGCTTAGATCTGGCGCTATATGTTGCAATTATCGGCGGCTTCTTAGAGTTAAAACTTGTGGAGAAAATTCAAACCTCGCAATGTTTATTTTCTTTCCGGCCAACATCTGTGTACATGTTACCGTCTATTTATTGCTCCATGCATGTCAAATTCCCTGGGGTATGGACTTGCTTTACTCATTCATAATTGCATGAAATATCAACCAAATTCAGTAATTTTGACATGTATGGATAGCTTAGATCTGGCGCTACATGTTGCAATTATCGGCGGCTTCTTAGAGTTAAAACTTGTGGAGAAAATTCAAACCTCGCAATGTTTATTTTCTTTCCGGCCAACATCTGTGTACATGTTACCGTCTATTTATTGCTCCATGCATGTCAAATTCCCTGGGGTATGGACTTGCTTTACTCATTCATAATTGCATGAAATATCAACAAAATTCAGTAATTTTGACATGTATGGATAGCTTAGATCTGGCGCTACATGTTGCAATTATCGGCGGCTTCTTAGAGTTAAAACTTGTGGAGAAAATTCAAACCTCGCAATGTTTATTTTCTTTCCGGCCAACATCTGTGTGCATATTACCTTCTATTTATTGCTCCATGCCTGTCAAATTCCCTGGGGTATGACTTGCTTTACTCATTCATAATTGCATGAAATATCAACCAAATTCAGTAATTTTGACATGTATGGATAGCTTAGATCTGGCGCTACATGTTGCAATTATCGGCGGCTTCTTAGAGTTAAAACTTGTGGAGAAAATTCAAACCTCGCAATGTTTATTTTCTTTCCGGCCAACATCTGTGTACATGTTACCGTCTATTTATTGCTCCATGCATGTCAAATTCCCTGGGGTATGGACTTGCTTTACTCATTCATAATTGCATGAAATATCAACCAAATTCAGTAATTTTGACATGTATGGATAGCTTAGATCTGGCGCTACATGTTGCAATTATCGGCGGCTTCCTAGAGTTAAAACTTGTGGAAAAAATTCAAACCTCGCAATGTTTATTTTCTTCCTGGCCAACATCTGTGTACATGTTACTTCCTATTTATTGCTCCATACCTGTCAAAATCCCTGGGGTATGGACTTGCTTTACTCATTCATAATTGCATGAAATATCAACCAAATTCAGTAATTTTGACATGTATGGATAGCTTAGATCTGGCGCTACATGTTGCAATTATCGGCGGCTTCTTAGAGTTAAAACTTGTGGAGAAAATTCAAACCTCGCAATGTTTATTTTCTTTCCGGCCAACATCTGTGTACATGTTACCGTCTATTTATTGCTCCATGCATGTCAAATTCCCTGGGGTATGGACTTGCTTTACTCATTCATAATTGCATGAAATATCAACCAAATTCAGTAATTTTGACATGTATGGATAGCTTAGATCTGGCGCTACATGTTGCAATTATCGGCGGCTTCTTAGAGTTAAATCTTGTGGAGAAAATTCAAACCTCGCAATGTTTATTTTCTTCCTGGCCAACATCTGTGTACATGTTACCTCCTATTTATTGCTCCATACCTGTCAAAGTCCCTGGGGTATGGACTTGCTTTACTCATTCATAATTGCATGAAATATCAACCAAATTCAGTAATTTTGACATGTATGGATAGCTTAGATCTGGCGCTACATGTTGCAATTATCGGCGGCTTCTTAGAGTTAAAACTTGTGGAGAAAATTCAAACCTCGCAATGTTTATTTTCTTTCCGGCCAACATCTGTGTGCATATTACCTTCTATTTATTGCTCCATGCCTGTCAAATTCCCTGGGGTATGACTTGCTTTACTCATTCATAATTGCATGAAATATCAACCAAATTCAGTAATTTTGACATGTATGGATAGCTTAGATCTGGCGCTACATGTTGCAATTATCGGCGGCTTCTTAGAGTTAAAACTTGTGGAGAAAATTCAAACCTCGCAATGTTTATTTTCTTTCCGGCCAACATCTGTGTACATGTTACCGTCTATTTATTGCTCCATGCATGTCAAATTCCCTGGGGTATGGACTTGCTTTACTCATTCATAATTGCATGAAATATCAACCAAATTCAGTAATTTTGACATGTATGGATAGCTTAGATCTGGCGCTATATGTTGCAATTATCGGCGGCTTCTTAGAGTTAAAACTTGTGGAGAAAATTCAAACCTCGCAATGTTTATTTTCTTTCCGGCCAACATCTGTGTACATGTTACCGTCTATTTATTGCTCCATGCATGTCAAATTCCCTGGGGTATGGACTTGCTTTACTCATTCATAATTGCATGAAATATCAACCAAATTCAGTAATTTTGACATGTATGGATAGCTTAGATCTGGCGCTACATGTTGCAATTATCGGCGGCTTCTTAGAGTTAAAACTTGTGGAGAAAATTCAAACCTCGCAATGTTTATTTTCTTTCCGGCCAACATCTGTGTACATGTTACCGTCTATTTATTGCTCCATGCATGTCAAATTCCCTGGGGTATGGACTTGCTTTACTCATTCATAATTGCATGAAATATCAACAAAATTCAGTAATTTTGACATGTATGGATAGCTTAGATCTGGCGCTACATGTTGCAATTATCGGCGGCTTCTTAGAGTTAAAACTTGTGGAGAAAATTCAAACCTCGCAATGTTTATTTTCTTTCCGGCCAACATCTGTGTGCATATTACCTTCTATTTATTGCTCCATGCCTGTCAAATTCCCTGGGGTATGACTTGCTTTACTCATTCATAATTGCATGAAATATCAACCAAATTCAGTAATTTTGACATGTATGGATAGCTTAGATCTGGCGCTACATGTTGCAATTATCGGCGGCTTCTTAGAGTTAAAACTTGTGGAGAAAATTCAAACCTCGCAATGTTTATTTTCTTTCCGGCCAACATCTGTGTACATGTTACCGTCTATTTATTGCTCCATGCATGTCAAATTCCCTGGGGTATGGACTTGCTTTACTCATTCATAATTGCATGAAATATCAACCAAATTCAGTAATTTTGACATGTATGGATAGCTTAGATCTGGCGCTACATGTTGCAATTATCGGCGGCTTCCTAGAGTTAAAACTTGTGGAGAAAATTCAAACCTCGCAATGTTTATTTTCTTCCTGGCCAACATCTGTGTACATGTTACTTCCTATTTATTGCTCCATACCTGTCAAAATCCCTGGGGTATGGACTTGCTTTACTCATTCATAATTGCATGAAATATCAACCAAATTCAGTAATTTTGACATGTATGGATAGCTTAGATCTGGCGCTACATGTTGCAATTATCGGCGGCTTCTTAGAGTTAAAACTTGTGGAGAAAATTCAAACCTCGCAATGTTTATTTTCTTTCCGGCCAACATCTGTGTACATGTTACCGTCTATTTATTGCTCCATGCATGTCAAATTCCCTGGGGTATGGACTTGCTTTACTCATTCATAATTGCATGAAATATCAACCAAATTCAGTAATTTTGACATGTATGGATAGCTTAGATCTGGCGCTACATGTTGCAATTATCGGCGGCTTCTTAGAGTTAAATCTTGTGGAGAAAATTCAAACCTCGCAATGTTTATTTTCTTCCTGGCCAACATCTGTGTACATGTTACCTCCTATTTATTGCTCCATACCTGTCAAAGTCCCTGGGGTATGGACTTGCTTTACTCATTCATAATTGCATGAAATATCAACCAAATTCAGTAATTTTGACATGTATGGATAGCTTAGATCTGGCGCTACATGTTGCAATTATCGGCGGCTTCTTAGAGTTAAAACTTGTGGAGAAAATTCAAACCTCGCAATGTTTATTTTCTTTCCGGCCAACATCTGTGTGCATATTACCTTCTATTTATTGCTCCATGCCTGTCAAATTCCCTGGGGTATGACTTGCTTTACTCATTCATAATTGCATGAAATATCAACCAAATTCAGTAATTTTGACATGTATGGATAGCTTAGATCTGGCGCTACATGTTGCAATTATCGGCGGCTTCTTAGAGTTAAAACTTGTGGAGAAAATTCAAACCTCGCAATGTTTATTTTCTTTCCGGCCAACATCTGTGTACATGTTACCGTCTATTTATTGCTCCATGCATGTCAAATTCCCTGGGGTATGGACTTGCTTTACTCATTCATAATTGCATGAAATATCAACAAAATTCAGTAATTTTGACATGTATGGATAGCTTAGATCTGGCGCTACATGTTGCAATTATCGGCGGCTTCTTAGAGTTAAAACTTGTGGAGAAAATTCAAACCTCGCAATGTTTATTTTCTTTCCGGCCAACATCTGTGTGCATATTACCTTCTATTTATTGCTCCATGCCTGTCAAATTCCCTGGGGTATGACTTGCTTTACTCATTCATAATTGCATGAAATATCAACCAAATTCAGTAATTTTGACATGTATGGATAGCTTAGATCTGGCGCTACATGTTGCAATTATCGGCGGCTTCTTAGAGTTAAAACTTGTGGAGAAAATTCAAACCTCGCAATGTTTATTTTCTTTCCGGCCAACATCTGTGTACATGTTACCGTCTATTTATTGCTCCATGCATGTCAAATTCCCTGGGGTATGGACTTGCTTTACTCATTCATAATTGCATGAAATATCAACCAAATTCAGTAATTTTGACATGTATGGATAGCTTAGATCTGGCGCTACATGTTGCAATTATCGGCGGCTTCCTAGAGTTAAAACTTGTGGAGAAAATTCAAACCTCGCAATGTTTATTTTCTTCCTGGCCAACATCTGTGTACATGTTACTTCCTATTTATTGCTCCATACCTGTCAAAATCCCTGGGGTATGGACTTGCTTTACTCATTCATAATTGCATGAAATATCAACCAAATTCAGTAATTTTGACATGTATGGATAGCTTAGATCTGGCGCTACATGTTGCAATTATCGGCGGCTTCTTAGAGTTAAAACTTGTGGAGAAAATTCAAACCTCGCAATGTTTATTTTCTTTCCGGCCAACATCTGTGTACATGTTACCGTCTATTTATTGCTCCATGCATGTCAAATTCCCTGGGGTATGGACTTGCTTTACTCATTCATAATTGCATGAAATATCAACCAAATTCAGTAATTTTGACATGTATGGATAGCTTAGATCTGGCGCTACATGTTGCAATTATCGGCGGCTTCTTAGAGTTAAATCTTGTGGAGAAAATTCAAACCTCGCAATGTTTATTTTCTTCCTGGCCAACATCTGTGTACATGTTACCTCCTATTTATTGCTCCATACCTGTCAAAGTCCCTGGGGTATGGACTTGCTTTACTCATTCATAATTGCATGAAATATCAACCAAATTCAGTAATTTTGACATGTATGGATAGCTTAGATCTGGCGCTACATGTTGCAATTATCGGCGGCTTCTTAGAGTTAAAACTTGTGGAGAAAATTCAAACCTCGCAATGTTTATTTTCTTTCCGGCCAACATCTGTGTGCATATTACCTTCTATTTATTGCTCCATGCCTGTCAAATTCCCTGGGGTATGACTTGCTTTACTCATTCATAATTGCATGAAATATCAACCAAATTCAGTAATTTTGACATGTATGGATAGCTTAGATCTGGCGCTACATGTTGCAATTATCGGCGGCTTCTTAGAGTTAAAACTTGTGGAGAAAATTCAAACCTCGCAATGTTTATTTTCTTTCCGGCCAACATCTGTGTACATGTTACCGTCTATTTATTGCTCCATGCATGTCAAATTCCCTGGGGTATGGACTTGCTTTACTCATTCATAATTGCATGAAATATCAACCAAATTCAGTAATTTTGACATGTATGGATAGCTTAGATCTGGCGCTACATGTTGCAATTATCGGCGGCTTCCTAGAGTTAAAACTTGTGGAGAAAATTCAAACCTCGCAATGTTTATTTTCTTCCTGGCCAACATCTGTGTACATGTTACTTCCTATTTATTGCTCCATACCTGTCAAAATCCCTGGGGTATGGACTTGCTTTACTCATTCATAATTGCATGAAATATCAACCAAATTCAGTAATTTTGACATGTATGGATAGCTTAGATCTGGCGCTACATGTTGCAATTATCGGCGGCTTCTTAGAGTTAAAACTTGTGGAGAAAATTCAAACCTCGCAATGTTTATTTTCTTTCCGGCCAACATCTGTGTACATGTTACCGTCTATTTATTGCTCCATGCATGTCAAATTCCCTGGGGTATGGACTTGCTTTACTCATTCATAATTGCATGAAATATCAACCAAATTCAGTAATTTTGACATGTATGGATAGCTTAGATCTGGCGCTACATGTTGCAATTATCGGCGGCTTCTTAGAGTTAAATCTTGTGGAGAAAATTCAAACCTCGCAATGTTTATTTTCTTCCTGGCCAACATCTGTGTACATGTTACCTCCTATTTATTGCTCCATACCTGTCAAAGTCCCTGGGGTATGGACTTGCTTTACTCATTCATAATTGCATGAAATATCAACCAAATTCAGTCATTTTGACATGTATGGATAGCTTAGATCTGGCGCTACATGTTGCAATTATCGGCGGCTTCTTAGAGTTAAAACTTGTGGAGAAAATTCAAACCTCGCAATGTTTATTTTCTTTCCGGCCAACATCTGTGTACATGTTACCGTCTATTTATTGCTCCATGCATGTCAAATTCCCTGGGGTATGGACTTGCTTTACTCATTCATAATTGCATGAAATATCAACCAAATTCAGTAATTTTGACATGTATGGATAGCTTAGATCTGGCGCTACATGTTGCAATTATCGGCGGCTTCCTAGAGTTAAAACGTGTGGAGAAAATTCAAACCTCGCAATGTTTATTTTCTTTCCGGCCAACATATGTGTACATGTTACCGTCTATTTATTGCTCCATGCATGTCAAATTCCCTGGGGTATGGACTTGCTTTACTCATTCATAATTGCATGAAATATCAACCAAATTCAGTAATTTTGACATGTATGGATAGCTTAGATCTGGCGCTACATGTTGCAATTATCGGCGGCTTCTTAGAGTTAAAACTTGTGGATAAAATTCAAACCTCGCAATGTTTATTTTCTTTCCGGCCAACATCTGTGTACATGTTACCGTCTATTTATTGCTCCATGCATGTCAAATTCCCTGGGGTATGGACTTGCTTTACTCATTCATAATTGCATGAAATATCAACCAAATTCAGTAATTTTGACATGTATGGATAGCTTAGATCTGGCGCTACATGTTGCAATTATCGGCGGCTTCTTAGAGTTAAAACTTGTGGAGAAAATTCAAACCTCGCAATGTTTATTTTCTTTCCGGCCAACATCTGTGTACATGTTACCGTCTATTTATTGCTCCATGCATGTCAAATTCCCTGGGGTATGGACTTGCTTTACTCATTCATAATTGCATGAAATATCAACCAAATTCAGTAATTTTGACATGTATGGATAGCTTAGATCTGGCGCTACATGTTGCAATTATCGGCGGCTTCTTAGAGTTAAAACTTGTGGAGAAAATTCAAACCTCGCAATGTTTATTTTCTTTCCGGCCAACATCTGTGTACATGTTACCGTCTATTTATTGCTCCATGCATGTCAAATTCCCTGGGGTATGGACTTGCTTTACTCATTCATAATTGCATGAAATATCAACCAAATTCAGTAATTTTGACATGTATGGATAGCTTAGATCTGGCGCTACATGTTGCAATTATCGGCGGCTTCTTAGAGTTAAATCTTGTGGAGAAAATTCAAACCTCGCAATGTTTATTTTCTTCCTGGCCAACATCTGTGTACATGTTACCTCCTATTTATTGCTCCATACCTGTCAAAGTCCCTGGGGTATGGACTTGCTTTACTCATTCATAATTGCATGAAATATCAACCAAATTCAGTAATTTTGACATGTATGGATAGCTTAGATCTGGCGCTACATGTTGCAATTATCGGCGGCTTCTTAGAGTTAAAACTTGTGGAGAAAATTCAAACCTCGCAATGTTTATTTTCTTTCCGGCCAACATCTGTGTGCATATTACCTTCTATTTATTGCTCCATGCCTGTCAAATTCCCTGGGGTATGACTTGCTTTACTCATTCATAATTGCATGAAATATCAACCAAATTCAGTAATTTTGACATGTATGGATAGCTTAGATCTGGCGCTACATGTTGCAATTATCGGCGGCTTCTTAGAGTTAAAACTTGTGGAGAAAATTCAAACCTCGCAATGTTTATTTTCTTTCCGGCCAACATCTGTGTACATGTTACCGTCTATTTATTGCTCCATGCATGTCAAATTCCCTGGGGTATGGACTTGCTTTACTCATTCATAATTGCATGAAATATCAACCAAATTCAGTAATTTTGACATGTATGGATAGCTTAGATCTGGCGCTACATGTTGCAATTATCGGCGGCTTCCTAGAGTTAAAACTTGTGGAGAAAATTCAAACCTCGCAATGTTTATTTTCTTCCTGGCCAACATCTGTGTACATGTTACTTCCTATTTATTGCTCCATACCTGTCAAAATCCCTGGGGTATGGACTTGCTTTACTCATTCATAATTGCATGAAATATCAACCAAATTCAGTAATTTTGACATGTATGGATAGCTTAGATCTGGCGCTACATGTTGCAATTATCGGCGGCTTCTTAGAGTTAAAACTTGTGGAGAAAATTCAAACCTCGCAATGTTTATTTTCTTTCCGGCCAACATCTGTGTACATGTTACCGTCTATTTATTGCTCCATGCATGTCAAATTCCCTGGGGTATGGACTTGCTTTACTCATTCATAATTGCATGAAATATCAACCAAATTCAGTAATTTTGACATGTATGGATAGCTTAGATCTGGCGCTACATGTTGCAATTATCGGCGGCTTCTTAGAGTTAAATCTTGTGGAGAAAATTCAAACCTCGCAATGTTTATTTTCTTCCTGGCCAACATCTGTGTACATGTTACCTCCTATTTATTGCTCCATACCTGTCAAAGTCCCTGGGGTATGGACTTGCTTTACTCATTCATAATTGCATGAAATATCAACCAAATTCAGTCATTTTGACATGTATGGATAGCTTAGATCTGGCGCTACATGTTGCAATTATCGGCGGCTTCTTAGAGTTAAAACTTGTGGAGAAAATTCAAACCTCGCAATGTTTATTTTCTTTCCGGCCAACATCTGTGTACATGTTACCGTCTATTTATTGCTCCATGCATGTCAAATTCCCTGGGGTATGGACTTGCTTTACTCATTCATAATTGCATGAAATATCAACCAAATTCAGTAATTTTGACATGTATGGATAGCTTAGATCTGGCGCTACATGTTGCAATTATCGGCGGCTTCCTAGAGTTAAAACGTGTGGAGAAAATTCAAACCTCGCAATGTTTATTTTCTTTCCGGCCAACATATGTGTACATGTTACCGTCTATTTATTGCTCCATGCATGTCAAATTCCCTGGGGTATGGACTTGCTTTACTCATTCATAATTGCATGAAATATCAACCAAATTCAGTAATTTTGACATGTATGGATAGCTTAGATCTGGCGCTACATGTTGCAATTATCGGCGGCTTCTTAGAGTTAAAACTTGTGGATAAAATTCAAACCTCGCAATGTTTATTTTCTTTCCGGCCAACATCTGTGTACATGTTACCGTCTATTTATTGCTCCATGCATGTCAAATTCCCTGGGGTATGGACTTGCTTTACTCATTCATAATTGCATGAAATATCAACCAAATTCAGTAATTTTGACATGTATGGATAGCTTAGATCTGGCGCTACATGTTGCAATTATCGGCGGCTTCTTAGAGTTAAAACTTGTGGAGAAAATTCAAACCTCGCAATGTTTATTTTCTTTCCGGCCAACATCTGTGTACATGTTACCGTCTATTTATTGCTCCATGCATGTCAAATTCCCTGGGGTATGGACTTGCTTTACTCATTCATAATTGCATGAAATATCAACCAAATTCAGTAATTTTGACATGTATGGATAGCTTAGATCTGGCGCTACATGTTGCAATTATCGGCGGCTTCTTAGAGTTAAAACTTGTGGAGAAAATTCAAACCTCGCAATGTTTATTTTCTTTCCGGCCAACATCTGTGTACATGTTACCGTCTATTTATTGCTCCATGCATGTCAAATTCCCTGGGGTATGGACTTGCTTTACTCATTCATAATTGCATGAAATATCAACCAAATTCAGTAATTTTGACATGTATGGATAGCTTAGATCTGGCGCTACATGTTGCAATTATCGGCGGCTTCTTAGAGTTAAAACTTGTGGAGAAAATTCAAACCTCGCAATGTTTATTTTCTTTCCGGCCAACATCTGTGTGCATATTACCTTCTATTTATTGCTCCATGCCTGTCAAATTCCCTGGGGTATGACTTGCTTTACTCATTCATAATTGCATGAAATATCAACCAAATTCAGTAATTTTGACATGTATGGATAGCTTAGATCTGGCGCTACATGTTGCAATTATCGGCGGCTTCTTAGAGTTAAAACTTGTGGAGAAAATTCAAACCTCGCAATGTTTATTTTCTTTCCGGCCAACATCTGTGTACATGTTACCGTCTATTTATTGCTCCATGCATGTCAAATTCCCTGGGGTATGGACTTGCTTTACTCATTCATAATTGCATGAAATATCAACCAAATTCAGTAATTTTGACATGTATGGATAGCTTAGATCTGGCGCTACATGTTGCAATTATCGGCGGCTTCCTAGAGTTAAAACTTGTGGAGAAAATTCAAACCTCGCAATGTTTATTTTCTTCCTGGCCAACATCTGTGTACATGTTACTTCCTATTTATTGCTCCATACCTGTCAAAATCCCTGGGGTATGGACTTGCTTTACTCATTCATAATTGCATGAAATATCAACCAAATTCAGTAATTTTGACATGTATGGATAGCTTAGATCTGGCGCTACATGTTGCAATTATCGGCGGCTTCTTAGAGTTAAATCTTGTGGAGAAAATTCAAACCTCGCAATGTTTATTTTCTTCCTGGCCAACATCTGTGTACATGTTACCTCCTATTTATTGCTCCATACCTGTCAAAGTCCCTGGGGTATGGACTTGCTTTACTCATTCATAATTGCATGAAATATCAACCAAATTCAGTAATTTTGACATGTATGGATAGCTTAGATCTGGCGCTACATGTTGCAATTATCGGCGGCTTCTTAGAGTTAAAACTTGTGGAGAAAATTCAAACCTCGCAATGTTTATTTTCTTTCCGGCCAACATCTGTGTACATGTTACCGTCTATTTATTGCTCCATGCATGTCAAATTCCCTGGGGTATGGACTTGCTTTACTCATTCATAATTGCATGAAATATCAACCAAATTCAGTCATTTTGACATGTATGGATAGCTTAGATCTGGCGCTACATGTTGCAATTATCGGCGGCTTCTTAGAGTTAAAACTTGTGGAGAAAATTCAAACCTCGCAATGTTTATTTTCTTTCCGGCCAACATCTGTGTACATGTTACCGTCTATTTATTGCTCCATGCATGTCAAATTCCCTGGGGTATGGACTTGCTTTACTCATTCATAATTGCATGAAATATCAACCAAATTCAGTAATTTTGACATGTATGGATAGCTTAGATCTGGCGCTACATGTTGCAATTATCGGCGGCTTCCTAGAGTTAAAACGTGTGGAGAAAATTCAAACCTCGCAATGTTTATTTTCTTTCCGGCCAACATATGTGTACATGTTACCGTCTATTTATTGCTCCATGCATGTCAAATTCCCTGGGGTATGGACTTGCTTTACTCATTCATAATTGCATGAAATATCAACCAAATTCAGTAATTTTGACATGTATGGATAGCTTAGATCTGGCGCTACATGTTGCAATTATCGGCGGCTTCTTAGAGTTAAAACTTGTGGAGAAAATTCAAACCTCGCAATGTTTATTTTCTTTCCGGCCAACATCTGTGTACATGTTACCGTCTATTTATTGCTCCATGCATGTCAAATTCCCTGGGGTATGGACTTGCTTTACTCATTCATAATTGCATGAAATATCAACCAAATTCAGTAATTTTGACATGTATGGATAGCTTAGATCTGGCGCTACATGTTGCAATTATCGGCGGCTTCTTAGATTTAAAACTTGTGGAGAAAATTCAAACCTCGCAATGTTTATTTTCTTTCCGGCCAACATCTGTGTACATGTTACCGTCTATTTATTGCTCCATGCATGTCAAATTCCCTGGGGTATGGACTTGCTTTACTCATTCATAATTGCATGAAATATCAACCAAATTCAGTAATTTTGACATGTATGGATAGCTTAGATCTGGCGCTACATGTTGCAATTATCGGCGGCTTCTTAGAGTTAAAACTTGTGGAGAAAATTCAAACCTCGCAATGTTTATTTTCTTTCCGGCCAACATCTGTGTACATGTTACCGTCTATTTATTGCTCCATGCATGTCAAATTCCCTGGGGTATGGACTTGCTTTACTCATTCATAATTGCATGAAATATCAACCAAATTCAGTAATTTTGACATGTATGGATAGCTTAGATCTGGCGCTACATGTTGCAATTATCGGCGGCTTCTTAGAGTTAAAACTTGTGGAGAAAATTCAAACCTCGCAATGTTTATTTTCTTTCCGGCCAACATCTGTGTACATGTTACCGTCTATTTATTGCTCCATGCATGTCAAATTCCCTGGGGTATGGACTTGCTTTACTCATTCATAATTGCATGAAATATCAACAAAATTCAGTAATTTTGACATGTATGGATAGCTTAGATCTGGCGCTACATGTTGCAATTATCGGCGGCTTCTTAGAGTTAAAACTTGTGGAGAAAATTCAAACCTCGCAATGTTTATTTTCTTTCCGGCCAACATCTGTGTGCATATTACCTTCTATTTATTGCTCCATGCCTGTCAAATTCCCTGGGGTATGACTTGCTTTACTCATTCATAATTGCATGAAATATCAACCAAATTCAGTAATTTTGACATGTATGGATAGCTTAGATCTGGCGCTACATGTTGCAATTATCGGCGGCTTCTTAGAGTTAAATCTTGTGGAGAAAATTCAAACCTCGCAATGTTTATTTTCTTCCTGGCCAACATCTGTGTACATGTTACCTCCTATTTATTGCTCCATACCTGTCAAAGTCCCTGGGGTATGGACTTGCTTTACTCATTCATAATTGCATGAAATATCAACCAAATTCAGTAATTTTGACATGTATGGATAGCTTAGATCTGGCGCTACATGTTGCAATTATCGGCGGCTTCTTAGAGTTAAAACTTGTGGAGAAAATTCAAACCTCGCAATGTTTATTTTCTTTCCGGCCAACATCTGTGTACATGTTACCGTCTATTTATTGCTCCATGCATGTCAAATTCCCTGGGGTATGGACTTGCTTTACTCATTCATAATTGCATGAAATATCAACCAAATTCAGTCATTTTGACATGTATGGATAGCTTAGATCTGGCGCTACATGTTGCAATTATCGGCGGCTTCTTAGAGTTAAAACTTGTGGAGAAAATTCAAACCTCGCAATGTTTATTTTCTTTCCGGCCAACATCTGTGTACATGTTACCGTCTATTTATTGCTCCATGCATGTCAAATTCCCTGGGGTATGGACTTGCTTTACTCATTCATAATTGCATGAAATATCAACCAAATTCAGTAATTTTGACATGTATGGATAGCTTAGATCTGGCGCTACATGTTGCAATTATCGGCGGCTTCCTAGAGTTAAAACGTGTGGAGAAAATTCAAACCTCGCAATGTTTATTTTCTTTCCGGCCAACATATGTGTACATGTTACCGTCTATTTATTGCTCCATGCATGTCAAATTCCCTGGGGTATGGACTTGCTTTACTCATTCATAATTGCATGAAATATCAACCAAATTCAGTAATTTTGACATGTATGGATAGCTTAGATCTGGCGCTACATGTTGCAATTATCGGCGGCTTCTTAGAGTTAAAACTTGTGGAGAAAATTCAAACCTCGCAATGTTTATTTTCTTTCCGGCCAACATCTGTGTACATGTTACCGTCTATTTATTGCTCCATGCATGTCAAATTCCCTGGGGTATGGACTTGCTTTACTCATTCATAATTGCATGAAATATCAACCAAATTCAGTAATTTTGACATGTATGGATAGCTTAGATCTGGCGCTACATGTTACAATTATCGGCGGCTTCTTAGAGTTAAAACTTGTGGAGAAAATTCAAACCTCGCAATGTTTATTTTCTTTCCGGCCAACATCTGTGTACATGTTACCGTCTATTTATTGCTCCATGCATGTCAAATTCCCTGGGGTATGGACTTGCTTTACTCATTCATAATTGCATGAAATATCAACCAAATTCAGTAATTTTGACATGTATGGATAGCTTAGATCTGGCGCTACATGTTGCAATTATCGGCGGCTTCTTAGAGTTAAAACTTGTAGAGAAAATTCAAACCTCGCAATGTTTATTTTCTTTCCGGCCAACATCTGTGTACATGTTACCGTCTATTTATTGCTCCATGCATGTCAAATTCCCTGGGGTATGGACTTGCTTTACTCATTCATAATTGCATGAAATATCAACCAAATTCAGTAATTTTGACATGTATGGATAGCTTAGATCTGGCGCTACATGTTGCAATTATCGGCGGCTTCTTAGAGTTAAAACTTGTGGAGAAAATTCAAACCTCGCAATGTTTATTTTCTTTCCGGCCAACATCTGTGTACATGTTACCGTCTATTTATTGCTCCATGCATGTCAAATTCCCTGGGGTATGGACTTGCTTTACTCATTCATAATTGCATGAAATATCAACCAAATTCAGTAATTTTGACATGTATGGATAGCTTAGATCTGGCGCTACATGTTGCAATTATCGGCGGCTTCTTAGAGTTAAATCTTGTGGAGAAAATTCAAACCTCGCAATGTTTATTTTCTTCCTGGCCAACATCTGTGTACATGTTACCTCCTATTTATTGCTCCATACCTGTCAAAGTCCCTGGGGTATGGACTTGCTTTACTCATTCATAATTGCATGAAATATCAACCAAATTCAGTAATTTTGACATGTATGGATAGCTTAGATCTGGCGCTACATGTTGCAATTATCGGCGGCTTCTTAGAGTTAAAACTTGTGGAGAAAATTCAAACCTCGCAATGTTTATTTTCTTTCCGGCCAACATCTGTGTACATGTTACCGTCTATTTATTGCTCCATGCATGTCAAATTCCCTGGGGTATGACTTGCTTTACTCATTCATAATTGCATGAAATATCAACCAAATTCAGTAATTTTGACATGTATGGATAGCTTAGATCTGGCGCTACATGTTGCAATTATCGGCGGCTTCTTAGAGTTAAAACTTGTGGAGAAAATTCAAACCTCGCAATGTTTATTTTCTTTCCGGCCAACATCTGTGTACATGTTACCGTCTATTTATTGCTCCATGCATGTCAAATTCCCTGGGGTATGGACTTGCTTTACTCATTCATAATTGCATGAAATATCAACCAAATTCAGTAATTTTGACATGTATGGATAGCTTAGATCTGGCGCTACATGTTGCAATTATCGGCGGCTTCCTAGAGTTAAAACTTGTGGAGAAAATTCAAACCTCGCAATGTTTATTTTCTTCCTGGCCAACATCTGTGTACATGTTACTTCCTATTTATTGCTCCATACCTGTCAAAATCCCTGGGGTATGGACTTGCTTTACTCATTCATAATTGCATGAAATATCAACCAAATTCAGTAATTTTGACATGTATGGATAGCTTAGATCTGGCGCTACATGTTGCAATTATCGGCGGCTTCCTAGAGTTAAAACGTGTGGAGAAAATTCAAACCTCGCAATGTTTATTTTCTTTCCGGCCAACATATGTGTACATGTTACCGTCTATTTATTGCTCCATGCATGTCAAATTCCCTGGGGTATGGACTTGCTTTACTCATTCATAATTGCATGAAATATCAACCAAATTCAGTAATTTTGACATGTATGGATAGCTTAGATCTGGCGCTACATGTTGCAATTATCGGCGGCTTCTTAGAGTTAAAACTTGTGGATAAAATTCAAACCTCGCAATGTTTATTTTCTTTCCGGCCAACATCTGTGTACATGTTACCGTCTATTTATTGCTCCATGCATGTCAAATTCCCTGGGGTATGGACTTGCTTTACTCATTCATAATTGCATGAAATATCAACCAAATTCAGTAATTTTGACATGTATGGATAGCTTAGATCTGGCGCTACATGTTGCAATTATCGGCGGCTTCTTAGAGTTAAAACTTGTGGAGAAAATTCAAACCTCGCAATGTTTATTTTCTTTCCGGCCAACATCTGTGTACATGTTACCGTCTATTTATTGCTCCATGCATGTCAAATTCCCTGGGGTATGGACTTGCTTTACTCATTCATAATTGCATGAAATATCAACCAAATTCAGTAATTTTGACATGTATGGATAGCTTAGATCTGGCGCTACATGTTGCAATTATCGGCGGCTTCTTAGAGTTAAAACTTGTGGAGAAAATTCAAACCTCGCAATGTTTATTTTCTTTCCGGCCAACATCTGTGTACATGTTACCGTCTATTTATTGCTCCATGCATGTCAAATTCCCTGGGGTATGGACTTGCTTTACTCATTCATAATTGCATGAAATATCAACCAAATTCAGTAATTTTGACATGTATGGATAGCTTAGATCTGGCGCTACATGTTGCAATTATCGGCGGCTTCTTAGAGTTAAAACTTGTGGATAAAATTCAAACCTCGCAATGTTTATTTTCTTTCCGGCCAACATCTGTGTACATGTTACCGTCTATTTATTGCTCCATGCATGTCAAATTCCCTGGGGTATGGACTTGCTTTACTCATTCATAATTGCATGAAATATCAACAAAATTCAGTAATTTTGACATGTATGGATAGCTTAGATCTGGCGCTACATGTTGCAATTATCGGCGGCTTCTTAGAGTTAAAACTTGTGGAGAAAATTCAAACCTCGCAATGTTTATTTTCTTTCCGGCCAACATCTGTGTGCATATTACCTTCTATTTATTGCTCCATGCCTGTCAAATTCCCTGGGGTATGACTTGCTTTACTCATTCATAATTGCATGAAATATCAACCAAATTCAGTAATTTTGACATGTATGGATAGCTTAGATCTGGCGCTACATGTTGCAATTATCGGCGGCTTCTTAGAGTTAAATCTTGTGGAGAAAATTCAAACCTCGGAATGTTTATTTTCTTCCTGGCCAACATCTGTGTACATGTTACCTCCTATTTATTGCTCCATACCTGTCAAAGTCCCTGGGGTATGGACTTGCTTTACTCATTCATAATTGCATGAAATATCAACCAAATTCAGTAATTTTGACATGTATGGATAGCTTAGATCTGGCGCTACATGTTGCAATTATCGGCGGCTTCTTAGAGTTAAAACTTGTGGAGAAAATTCAAACCTCGCAATGTTTATTTTCTTTCCGGCCAACATCTGTGTACATGTTACCGTCTATTTATTGCTCCATGCATGTCAAATTCCCTGGGGTATGGACTTGCTTTACTCATTCATAATTGCATGAAATATCAACCAAATTCAGTCATTTTGACATGTATGGATAGCTTAAATCTGGCGCTACATGTTGCAATTATCGGCGGCTTCTTAGAGTTAAAACTTGTGGAGAAAATTCAAACCTCGCAATGTTTATTTTCTTTCCGGCCAACATCTGTGTACATGTTACCGTCTATTTATTGCTCCATGCATGTCAAATTCCCTGGGGTATGGACTTGCTTTACTCATTCATAATTGCATGAAATATCAACCAAATTCAGTAATTTTGACATGTATGGATAGCTTAGATCTGGCGCTACATGTTGCAATTATCGGCGGCTTCCTAGAGTTAAAACGTGTGGAGAAAATTCAAACCTCGCAATGTTTATTTTCTTTCCGGCCAACATATGTGTACATGTTACCGTCTATTTATTGCTCCATGAATGTCAAATTCCCTGGGGTATGGACTTGCTTTACTCATTCATAATTGCATGAAATATCAACCAAATTCAGTAATTTTGACATGTATGGATAGCTTAGATCTGGCGCTACATGTTGCAATTATCGGCGGCTTCTTAGAGTTAAAACTTGTGGAGAAAATTCAAACCTCGCAATGTTTATTTTCTTTCCGGCCAACATCTGTGTACATGTTACCGTCTATTTATTGCTCCATGCATGTCAAATTCCCTGGGGTATGGACTTGCTTTACTCATTCATAATTGCATGAAATATCAACCAAATTCAGTAATTTTGACATGTATGGATAGCTTAGATCTGGCGCTACATGTTGCAATTATCGGCGGCTTCCTAGAGTTAAAACGTGTGGAGAAAATTCAAACCTCGCAATGTTTATTTTCTTTCCGGCCAACATATGTGTACATGTTACCGTCTATTTATTGCTCCATGCATGTCAAATTCCCTGGGGTATGGACTTGCTTTACTCATTCATAATTGCATGAAATATCAACCAAATTCAGTAATTTTGACATGTATGGATAGCTTAGATCTGGCGCTACATGTTGCAATTATCGGCGGCTTCTTAGAGTTAAAACTTGTGGAGAAAATTCAAACCTCGCAATGTTTATTTTCTTTCCGGCCAACATCTGTGTACATGTTACCGTCTATTTATTGCTCCATGCATGTCAAATTCCCTGGGGTATGGACTTGCTTTACTCATTCATAATTGCATGAAATATCAACCAAATTCAGTAATTTTGACATGTATGGATAGCTTAGATCTGGCGCTACATGTTGCAATTATCGGCGGCTTCTTAGATTTAAAACTTGTGGAGAAAATTCAAACCTCGCAATGTTTATTTTCTTTCCGGCCAACATCTGTGTACATGTTACCGTCTATTTATTGCTCCATGCATGTCAAATTCCCTGGGGTATGGACTTGCTTTACTCATTCATAATTGCATGAAATATCAACCAAATTCAGTAATTTTGACATGTATGGATAGCTTAGATCTGGCGCTACATGTTGCAATTATCGGCGGCTTCTTAGAGTTAAAACTTGTGGAGAAAATTCAAACCTCGCAATGTTTATTTTCTTTCCGGCCAACATCTGTGTACATGTTACCGTCTATTTATTGCTCCATGCATGTCAAATTCCCTGGGGTATGGACTTGCTTTACTCATTCATAATTGCATGAAATATCAACCAAATTCAGTAATTTTGACATGTATGGATAGCTTAGATCTGGCGCTACATGTTGCAATTATCGGCGGCTTCTTAGAGTTAAAACTTGTGGAGAAAATTCAAACCTCGCAATGTTTATTTTCTTTCCGGCCAACATCTGTGTACATGTTACCGTCTATTTATTGCTCCATGCATGTCAAATTCCCTGGGGTATGGACTTGCTTTACTCATTCATAATTGCATGAAATATCAACAAAATTCAGTAATTTTGACATGTATGGATAGCTTAGATCTGGCGCTACATGTTGCAATTATCGGCGGCTTCTTAGAGTTAAAACTTGTGGAGAAAATTCAAACCTCGCAATGTTTATTTTCTTTCCGGCCAACATCTGTGTGCATATTACCTTCTATTTATTGCTCCATGCCTGTCAAATTCCCTGGGGTATGACTTGCTTTACTCATTCATAATTGCATGAAATATCAACCAAATTCAGTAATTTTGACATGTATGGATAGCTTAGATCTGGCGCTACATGTTGCAATTATCGGCGGCTTCTTAGAGTTAAATCTTGTGGAGAAAATTCAAACCTCGCAATGTTTATTTTCTTCCTGGCCAACATCTGTGTACATGTTACCTCCTATTTATTGCTCCATACCTGTCAAAGTCCCTGGGGTATGGACTTGCTTTACTCATTCATAATTGCATGAAATATCAACCAAATTCAGTAATTTTGACATGTATGGATAGCTTAGATCTGGCGCTACATGTTGCAACTATCGGCGGCTTCTTAGAGTTAAAACTTGTGGAGAAAATTCAAACCTCGCAATGTTTATTTTCTTTCCGGCCAACATCTGTGTACATGTTACCGTCTATTTATTGCTCCATGCATGTCAAATTCCCTGGGGTATGGACTTGCTTTACTCATTCATAATTGCATGAAATATCAACCAAATTCAGTCATTTTGACATGTATGGATAGCTTAGATCTGGCGCTACATGTTGCAATTATCGGCGGCTTCTTAGAGTTAAAACTTGTGGAGAAAATTCAAACCTCGCAATGTTTATTTTCTTTCCGGCCAACATCTGTGTACATGTTACCGTCTATTTATTGCTCCATGCATGTCAAATTCCCTGGGGTATGGACTTGCTTTACTCATTCATAATTGCATGAAATATCAACCAAATTCAGTAATTTTGACATGTATGGATAGCTTAGATCTGGCGCTACATGTTGCAATTATCGGCGGCTTCTTAGAGTTAAAACTTGTAGAGAAAATTCAAACCTCGCAATGTTTATTTTCTTTCCGGCCAACATCTGTGTACATGTTACCGTCTATTTATTGCTCCATGCATGTCAAATTCCCTGGGGTATGGACTTGCTTTACTCATTCATAATTGCATGAAATATCAACCAAATTCAGTAATTTTGACATGTATGGATAGCTTAGATCTGGCGCTACATGTTGCAATTATCGGCGGCTTCTTAGAGTTAAAACTTGTGGAGAAAATTCAAACCTCGCAATGTTTATTTTCTTTCCGGCCAACATCTGTGTACATGTTACCGTCTATTTATTGCTCCATGCATGTCAAATTCCCTGGGGTATGGACTTGCTTTACTCATTCATAATTGCATGAAATATCAACAAAATTCAGTAATTTTGACATGTATGGATAGCTTAGATCTGGCGCTACATGTTGCAATTATCGGCGGCTTCCTAGAGTTAAAACTTGTGGAGAAAATTCAAACCTCGCAATGTTTATTTTCTTCCTGGCCAACATCTGTGTACATGTTACTTCCTATTTATTGCTCCATACCTGTCAAAATCCCTGGGGTATGGACTTGCTTTACTCATTCATAATTGCATGAAATATCAACCAAATTCAGTAATTTTGACATGTATGGATAGCTTAGATCTGGCGCTACATGTTGCAATTATCGGCGGCTTCTTAGAGTTAAAACTTGTGGAGAAAATTCAAACCTCGCAATGTTTATTTTCTTTCCGGCCAACATCTGTGTACATGTTACCGTCTATTTATTGCTCCATGCATGTCAAATTCCCTGGGGTATGGACTTGCTTTACTCATTCATAATTGCATGAAATATCAACCAAATTCAGTAATTTTGACATGTATGGATAGCTTAGATCTGGCGCTACATGTTGCAATTATCGGCGGCTTCTTAGAGTTAAATCTTGTGGAGAAAATTCAAACCTCGCAATGTTTATTTTCTTCCTGGCCAACATCTGTGTACATGTTACCTCCTATTTATTGCTCCATACCTGTCAAAGTCCCTGGGGTATGGACTTGCTTTACTCATTCATAATTGCATGAAATATCAACCAAATTCAGTAATTTTGACATGTATGGATAGCTTAGATCTGGCGCTACATGTTGCAATTATCGGCGGCTTCTTAGAGTTAAAACTTGTGGAGAAAATTCAAACCTCGCAATGTTTATTTTCTTTCCGGCCAACATCTGTGTACATGTTACCGTCTATTTATTGCTCCATGCATGTCAAATTCCCTGGGGTATGACTTGCTTTACTCATTCATAATTGCATGAAATATCAACCAAATTCAGTAATTTTGACATGTATGGATAGCTTAGATCTGGCGCTACATGTTGCAATTATCGGCGGCTTCTTAGAGTTAAAACTTGTGGAGAAAATTCAAACCTCGCAATGTTTATTTTCTTTCCGGCCAACATCTGTGTACATGTTACCGTCTATTTATTGCTCCATGCATGTCAAATTCCCTGGGGTATGGACTTGCTTTACTCATTCATAATTGCATGAAATATCAACCAAATTCAGTAATTTTGACATGTATGGATAGCTTAGATCTGGCGCTACATGTTGCAATTATCGGCGGCTTCCTAGAGTTAAAACTTGTGGAGAAAATTCAAACCTCGCAATGTTTATTTTCTTCCTGGCCAACATCTGTGTACATGTTACTTCCTATTTATTGCTCCATACCTGTCAAAATCCCTGGGGTATGGACTTGCTTTACTCATTCATAATTGCATGAAATATCAACCAAATTCAGTAATTTTGACATGTATGGATAGCTTAGATCTGGCGCTACATGTTGCAATTATCGGCGGCTTCTTAGAGTTAAAACTTGTGGAGAAAATTCAAACCTCGCAATGTTTATTTTCTTTCCGGCCAACATCTGTGTACATGTTACCGTCTATTTATTGCTCCATGCATGTCAAATTCCCTGGGGTATGGACTTGCTTTACTCATTCATAATTGCATGAAATATCAACCAAATTCAGTAATTTTGACATGTATGGATAGCTTAGATCTGGCGCTACATGTTGCAATTATCGGCGGCTTCCTAGAGTTAAAACGTGTGGAGAAAATTCAAACCTCGCAATGTTTATTTTCTTTCCGGCCAACATATGTGTACATGTTACCGTCTATTTATTGCTCCATGCATGTCAAATTCCCTGGGGTATGGACTTGCTTTACTCATTCATAATTGCATGAAATATCAACCAAATTCAGTAATTTTGACATGTATGGATAGCTTAGATCTGGCGCTACATGTTGCAATTATCGGCGGCTTCTTAGAGTTAAAACTTGTGGATAAAATTCAAACCTCGCAATGTTTATTTTCTTTCCGGCCAACATCTGTGTACATGTTACCGTCTATTTATTGCTCCATGCATGTCAAATTCCCTGGGGTATGGACTTGCTTTACTCATTCATAATTGCATGAAATATCAACCAAATTCAGTAATTTTGACATGTATGGATAGCTTAGATCTGGCGCTACATGTTGCAATTATCGGCGGCTTCTTAGAGTTAAAACTTGTGGAGAAAATTCAAACCTCGCAATGTTTATTTTCTTTCCGGCCAACATCTGTGTACATGTTACCGTCTATTTATTGCTCCATGCATGTCAAATTCCCTGGGGTGTGGACTTGCTTTACTCATTCATAATTGCATGAAATATCAACCAAATTCAGTAATTTTGACATGTATGGATAGCTTAGATCTGGCGCTACATGTTGCAATTATCGGCGGCTTCTTAGAGTTAAAACTTGTGGAGAAAATTCAAACCTCGCAATGTTTATTTTCTTTCCGGCCAACATCTGTGTACATGTTACCGTCTATTTATTGCTCCATGCATGTCAAATTCCCTGGGGTATGGACTTGCTTTACTCATTCATAATTGCATGAAATATCAACCAAATTCAGTAATTTTGACATGTATGGATAGCTTAGATCTGGCGCTACATGTTGCAATTATCGGCGGCTTCTTAGAGTTAAAACTTGTGGAGAAAATTCAAACCTCGCAATGTTTATTTTCTTTCCGGCCAACATCTGTGTACATGTTACCGTCTATTTATTGCTCCATGCATGTCAAATTCCCTGGGGTATGGACTTGCTTTACTCATTCATAATTGCATGAAATATCAACAAAATTCAGTAATTTTGACATGTATGGATAGCTTAGATCTGGCGCTACATGTTGCAATTATCGGCGGCTTCTTAGAGTTAAAACTTGTGGAGAAAATTCAAACCTCGCAATGTTTATTTTCTTTCCGGCCAACATCTGTGTGCATATTACCTTCTATTTATTGCTCCATGCCTGTCAAATTCCCTGGGGTATGACTTGCTTTACTCATTCATAATTGCATGAAATATCAACCAAATTCAGTAATTTTGACATGTATGGATAGCTTAGATCTGGCGCTACATGTTGCAATTATCGGCGGCTTCTTAGAGTTAAATCTTGTGGAGAAAATTCAAACCTCGGAATGTTTATTTTCTTCCTGGCCAACATCTGTGTACATGTTACCTCCTATTTATTGCTCCATACCTGTCAAAGTCCCTGGGGTATGGACTTGCTTTACTCATTCATAATTGCATGAAATATCAACCAAATTCAGTAATTTTGACATGTATGGATAGCTTAGATCTGGCGCTACATGTTGCAATTATCGGCGGCTTCTTAGAGTTAAAACTTGTGGAGAAAATTCAAACCTCGCAATGTTTATTTTCTTTCCGGCCAACATCTGTGTACATGTTACCGTCTATTTATTGCTCCATGCATGTCAAATTCCCTGGGGTATGGACTTGCTTTACTCATTCATAATTGCATGAAATATCAACCAAATTCAGTCATTTTGACATGTATGGATAGCTTAAATCTGGCGCTACATGTTGCAATTATCGGCGGCTTCTTAGAGTTAAAACTTGTGGAGAAAATTCAAACCTCGCAATGTTTATTTTCTTTCCGGCCAACATCTGTGTACATGTTACCGTCTATTTATTGCTCCATGCATGTCAAATTCCCCGGGGTATGGACTTGCTTTACTCATTCATAATTGCATGAAATATCAACCAAATTCAGTAATTTTGACATGTATGGATAGCTTAGATCTGGCGCTACATGTTGCAATTATCGGCGGCTTCCTAGAGTTAAAACGTGTGGAGAAAATTCAAACCTCGCAATGTTTATTTTCTTTCCGGCCAACATATGTGTACATGTTACCGTCTATTTATTGCTCCATGCATGTCAAATTCCCTGGGGTATGGACTTGCTTTACTCATTCATAATTGCATGAAATATCAACCAAATTCAGTAATTTTGACATGTATGGATAGCTTAGATCTGGCGCTACATGTTGCAATTATCGGCGGCTTCTTAGAGTTAAAACTTGTGGAGAAAATTCAAACCTCGCAATGTTTATTTTCTTTCCGGCCAACATCTGTGTACATGTTACCGTCTATTTATTGCTCCATGCATGTCAAATTCCCTGGGGTATGGACTTGCTTTACTCATTCATAATTGCATGAAATATCAACCAAATTCAGTAATTTTGACATGTATGGATAGCTTAGATCTGGCGCTACATGTTGCAATTATCGGCGGCTTCTTAGAGTTAAAACTTGTGGAGAAAATTCAAACCTCGCAATGTTTATTTTCTTTCCGGCCAACATCTGTGTACATGTTACCGTCTATTTATTGCTCCATGCATGTCAAATTCCCTGGGGTATGGACTTGCTTTACTCATTCATAATTGCATGAAATATCAACCAAATTCAGTAATTTTGACATGTATGGATAGCTTAGATCTGGCGCTACATGTTGCAATTATCGGCGGCTTCTTAGAGTTAAAACTTGTGGAGAAAATTCAAACCTCGCAATGTTTATTTTCTTTCCGGCCAACATCTGTGTACATGTTACCGTCTATTTATTGCTCCATGCATGTCAAATTCCCTGGGGTATGGACTTGCTTTACTCATTCATAATTGCATGAAATATCAACCAAATTCAGTAATTTTGACATGTATGGATAGCTTAGATCTGGCGCTACATGTTGCAATTATCGGCGGCTTCTTAGAGTTAAAACTTGTGGAGAAAATTCAAACCTCGCAATGTTTATTTTCTTTCCGGCCAACATCTGTGTACATGTTACCGTCTATTTATTGCTCCATGCATGTCAAATTCCCTGGGGTATGGACTTGCTTTACTCATTCATAATTGCATGAAATATCAACAAAATTCAGTAATTTTGACATGTATGGATAGCTTAGATCTGGCGCTACATGTTGCAATTATCGGCGGCTTCTTAGAGTTAAAACTTGTGGAGAAAATTCAAACCTCGCAATGTTTATTTTCTTTCCGGCCAACATCTGTGTGCATATTACCTTCTATTTATTGCTCCATGCCTGTCAAATTCCCTGGGGTATGACTTGCTTTACTCATTCATAATTGCATGAAATATCAACCAAATTCAGTAATTTTGACATGTATGGATAGCTTAGATCTGGCGCTACATGTTGCAATTATCGGCGGCTTCTTAGAGTTAAAACTTGTGGAGAAAATTCAAACCTCGCAATGTTTATTTTCTTTCCGGCCAACATCTGTGTACATGTTACCGTCTATTTATTGCTCCATGCATGTCAAATTCCCTGGGGTATGGACTTGCTTTACTCATTCATAATTGCATGAAATATCAACCAAATTCAGTAATTTTGACATGTATGGATAGCTTAGATCTGGCGCTACATGTTGCAATTATCGGCGGCTTCCTAGAGTTAAAACTTGTGGAGAAAATTCAAACCTCGCAATGTTTATTTTCTTCCTGGCCAACATCTGTGTACATGTTACTTCCTATTTATTGCTCCATACCTGTCAAAATCCCTGGGGTATGGACTTGCTTTACTCATTCATAATTGCATGAAATATCAACCAAATTCAGTAATTTTGACATGTATGGATAGCTTAGATCTGGCGCTACATGTTGCAATTATCGGCGGCTTCTTAGAGTTAAAACTTGTGGAGAAAATTCAAACCTCGCAATGTTTATTTTCTTTCCGGCCAACATCTGTGTACATGTTACCGTCTATTTATTGCTCCATGCATGTCAAATTCCCTGGGGTATGGACTTGCTTTACTCATTCATAATTGCATGAAATATCAACCAAATTCAGTAATTTTGACATGTATGGATAGCTTAGATCTGGCGCTACATGTTGCAATTATCGGCGGCTTCTTAGAGTTAAATCTTGTGGAGAAAATTCAAACCTCGCAATGTTTATTTTCTTCCTGGCCAACATCTGTGTACATGTTACCTCCTATTTATTGCTCCATACCTGTCAAAGTCCCTGGGGTATGGACTTGCTTTACTCATTCATAATTGCATGAAATATCAACCAAATTCAGTAATTTTGACATGTATGGATAGCTTAGATCTGGCGCTACATGTTGCAATTATCGGCGGCTTCTTAGAGTTAAAACTTGTGGAGAAAATTCAAACCTCGCAATGTTTATTTTCTTTCCGGCCAACATCTGTGTACATGTTACCGTCTATTTATTGCTCCATGCATGTCAAATTCCCTGGGGTATGGACTTGCTTTACTCATTCATAATTGCATGAAATATCAACCAAATTCAGTCATTTTGACATGTATGGATAGCTTAGATCTGGCGCTACATGTTGCAATTATCGGCGGCTTCTTAGAGTTAAAACTTGTGGAGAAAATTCAAACCTCGCAATGTTTATTTTCTTTCCGGCCAACATCTGTGTACATGTTACCGTCTATTTATTGCTCCATGCATGTCAAATTCCCTGGGGTATGGACTTGCTTTACTCATTCATAATTGCATGAAATATCAACCAAATTCAGTAATTTTGACATGTATGGATAGCTTAGATCTGGCGCTACATGTTGCAATTATCGGCGGCTTCCTAGAGTTAAAACGTGTGGAGAAAATTCAAACCTCGCAATGTTTATTTTCTTTCCGGCCAACATATGTGTACATGTTACCGTCTATTTATTGCTCCATGCATGTCAAATTCCCTGGGGTATGGACTTGCTTTACTCATTCATAATTGCATGAAATATCAACCAAATTCAGTAATTTTGACATGTATGGATAGCTTAGATCTGGCGCTACATGTTGCAATTATCGGCGGCTTCTTAGAGTTAAAACTTGTGGATAAAATTCAAACCTCGCAATGTTTATTTTCTTTCCGGCCAACATCTGTGTACATGTTACCGTCTATTTATTGCTCCATGCATGTCAAATTCCCTGGGGTATGGACTTGCTTTACTCATTCATAATTGCATGAAATATCAACCAAATTCAGTAATTTTGACATGTATGGATAGCTTAGATCTGGCGCTACATGTTGCAATTATCGGCGGCTTCTTAGAGTTAAAACTTGTGGAGAAAATTCAAACCTCGCAATGTTTATTTTCTTTCCGGCCAACATCTGTGTACATGTTACCGTCTATTTATTGCTCCATGCATGTCAAATTCCCTGGGGTATGGACTTGCTTTACTCATTCATAATTGCATGAAATATCAACCAAATTCAGTAATTTTGACATGTATGGATAGCTTAGATCTGGCGCTACATGTTGCAATTATCGGCGGCTTCTTAGAGTTAAAACTTGTGGAGAAAATTCAAACCTCGCAATGTTTATTTTCTTTCCGGCCAACATCTGTGTACATGTTACCGTCTATTTATTGCTCCATGCATGTCAAATTCCCTGGGGTATGGACTTGCTTTACTCATTCATAATTGCATGAAATATCAACCAAATTCAGTAATTTTGACATGTATGGATAGCTTAGATCTGGCGCTACATGTTGCAATTATCGGCGGCTTCTTAGAGTTAAAACTTGTGGAGAAAATTCAAACCTCGCAATGTTTATTTTCTTTCCGGCCAACATCTGTGTACATGTTACCGTCTATTTATTGCTCCATGCATGTCAAATTCCCTGGGGTATGGACTTGCTTTACTCATTCATAATTGCATGAAATATCAACAAAATTCAGTAATTTTGACATGTATGGATAGCTTAGATCTGGCGCTACATGTTGCAATTATCGGCGGCTTCTTAGAGTTAAAACTTGTGGAGAAAATTCAAACCTCGCAATGTTTATTTTCTTTCCGGCCAACATCTGTGTGCATATTACCTTCTATTTATTGCTCCATGCCTGTCAAATTCCCTGGGGTATGACTTGCTTTACTCATTCATAATTGCATGAAATATCAACCAAATTCAGTAATTTTGACATGTATGGATAGCTTAGATCTGGCGCTACATGTTGCAATTATCGGCGGCTTCTTAGAGTTAAAACTTGTGGAGAAAATTCAAACCTCGCAATGTTTATTTTCTTTCCGGCCAACATCTGTGTACATGTTACCGTCTATTTATTGCTCCATGCATGTCAAATTCCCTGGGGTATGGACTTGCTTTACTCATTCATAATTGCATGAAATATCAACCAAATTCAGTAATTTTGACATGTATGGATAGCTTAGATCTGGCGCTACATGTTGCAATTATCGGCGGCTTCCTAGAGTTAAAACTTGTGGAGAAAATTCAAACCTCGCAATGTTTATTTTCTTCCTGGCCAACATCTGTGTACATGTTACTTCCTATTTATTGCTCCATACCTGTCAAAATCCCTGGGGTATGGACTTGCTTTACTCATTCATAATTGCATGAAATATCAACCAAATTCAGTAATTTTGACATGTATGGATAGCTTAGATCTGGCGCTACATGTTGCAATTATCGGCGGCTTCTTAGAGTTAAAACTTGTGGAGAAAATTCAAACCTCGCAATGTTTATTTTCTTTCCGGCCAACATCTGTGTACATGTTACCGTCTATTTATTGCTCCATGCATGTCAAATTCCCTGGGGTATGGACTTGCTTTACTCATTCATAATTGCATGAAATATCAACCAAATTCAGTAATTTTGACATGTATGGATAGCTTAGATCTGGCGCTACATGTTGCAATTATCGGCGGCTTCTTAGAGTTAAATCTTGTGGAGAAAATTCAAACCTCGCAATGTTTATTTTCTTCCTGGCCAACATCTGTGTACATGTTACCTCCTATTTATTGCTCCATACCTGTCAAAGTCCCTGGGGTATGGACTTGCTTTACTCATTCATAATTGCATGAAATATCAACCAAATTCAGTAATTTTGACATGTATGGATAGCTTAGATCTGGCGCTACATGTTGCAATTATCGGCGGCTTCTTAGAGTTAAAACTTGTGGAGAAAATTCAAACCTCGCAATGTTTATTTTCTTTCCGGCCAACATCTGTGTACATGTTACCGTCTATTTATTGCTCCATGCATGTCAAATTCCCTGGGGTATGGACTTGCTTTACTCATTCATAATTGCATGAAATATCAACCAAATTCAGTCATTTTGACATGTATGGATAGCTTAGATCTGGCGCTACATGTTGCAATTATCGGCGGCTTCTTAGAGTTAAAACTTGTGGAGAAAATTCAAACCTCGCAATGTTTATTTTCTTTCCGGCCAACATCTGTGTACATGTTACCGTCTATTTATTGCTCCATGCATGTCAAATTCCCTGGGGTATGGACTTGCTTTACTCATTCATAATTGCATGAAATATCAACCAAATTCAGTAATTTTGACATGTATGGATAGCTTAGATCTGGCGCTACATGTTGCAATTATCGGCGGCTTCCTAGAGTTAAAACGTGTGGAGAAAATTCAAACCTCGCAATGTTTATTTTCTTTCCGGCCAACATATGTGTACATGTTACCGTCTATTTATTGCTCCATGCATGTCAAATTCCCTGGGGTATGGACTTGCTTTACTCATTCATAATTGCATGAAATATCAACCAAATTCAGTAATTTTGACATGTATGGATAGCTTAGATCTGGCGCTACATGTTGCAATTATCGGCGGCTTCTTAGAGTTAAAACTTGTGGATAAAATTCAAACCTCGCAATGTTTATTTTCTTTCCGGCCAACATCTGTGTACATGTTACCGTCTATTTATTGCTCCATGCATGTCAAATTCCCTGGGGTATGGACTTGCTTTACTCATTCATAATTGCATGAAATATCAACCAAATTCAGTAATTTTGACATGTATGGATAGCTTAGATCTGGCGCTACATGTTGCAATTATCGGCGGCTTCTTAGAGTTAAAACTTGTGGAGAAAAATTCAAACCTCGCAATGTTTATTTTCTTTCCGGCCAACATCTGTGTACATGTTACCGTCTATTTATTGCTCCATGCATGTCAAATTCCCTGGGGTATGGACTTGCTTTACTCATTCATAATTGCATGAAATATCAACCAAATTCAGTAATTTTGACATGTATGGATAGCTTAGATCTGGCGCTACATGTTGCAATTATCGGCGGCTTCTTAGAGTTAAAACTTGTGGAGAAAATTCAAACCTCGCAATGTTTATTTTCTTTCCGGCCAACATCTGTGTACATGTTACCGTCTATTTATTGCTCCATGCATGTCAAATTCCCCCTGGGGTATGGACTTGCTTTACTCATTCATAATTGCATGAAATATCAACCAAATTCAGTAATTTTGACATGTATGGATAGCTTAGATCTGGCGCTACATGTTGCAATTATCGGGCGGCTTCTTAGAGTTAAAACTTGTGGAGAAAATTCAAACCTCGCAATGTTTATTTTCTTTCCGGCCAACATCTGTGTACATGTTACCGTCTATTTATTGCTCCATGCATGTCAAATTCCCTGGGGGTATGGACTTGCTTTACTCATTCATAATTGCATGAAATATCAACCAAATTCAGTAATTTTGACATGTATGGATAGCTTAGATCTGGCGCTACATGTTGCAATTATCGGCGGCTTCTTAGAGTTAAAACTTGTGGAGAAAATTCAAACCTCGCAATGTTTATTTTCTTTCCGGCCAACATCTGTGTACATGTTACCGTCTATTTATTGCTCCATGCATGTCAAATTCCCTGGGGTATGGACTTGCTTTACTCATTCATAATTGCATGAAATATCAACCAAATTCAGTAATTTTGACATGTATGGATAGCTTAGATCTGGCCGCTACATGTTGCAATTATCGGCGGCTTCTTAGAGTTAAAACTTGTGGAGAAAATTCAAACCTCGCAATGTTTATTTTCTTTCCGGCCAACATCTGTGTACATGTTACCGTCTATTTATTGCTCCATGCATGTCAAATTCCCTGGGGTATGGACTTGCTTTACTCATTCATAATTGCATGAAATATCAACCAAATTCAGTAATTTTGACATGTATGGATAGCTTAGATCTGGCGCTACATGTTGCAATTATCGGCGGCTTCTTAGAGTTAAAACTTGTGGAGAAAATTCAAACCTCGCAATGTTTATTTTCTTTCCCGGCCAACATCTGTGTACATGTTACCGTCTATTTATTGCTCCATGCATGTCCAAATTCCCTGGGGGTATGGACTTGCTTTACTCATTCATAATTGCATGAAATATCAACCAAATTCAGTAATTTTGACATGTATGGATAGCTTAGATCTGGCGCTACATGTTGCAATTATCGGCGGCTTCTTAGAGTTAAAACTTGTGGAGAAAATTCAAACCTCGCAATGTTTATTTTCTTTCCGGCCAACATCTGTGTACATGTTACCGTCTATTTATTGCTCCATGCATGTCAAATTCCCTGGGGTATGGACTTGCTTTACTCATTCATAATTGCATGAAATATCAACCAAATTCAGTAATTTTTTGGACATTGTATGGGATAGCTTAGATCTGGCGCTACATGGGTTGGCAATTTATCGGCGGCTTCTTAGAGTTAAAAACTTGTGGAGAAAATTCAAAACCTCGCAATGTTTTATTTTTTCTTTTCCGGCCAACATCTGTGTACATGTTACCGTCTATTTATTGCTCCATGCATGTCAAATTCCCTGGGGTATGGACTTGCTTTACTCATTCATAATTGCATGAAATATCAACAAAATTCAGT